>CM023481.1:31140211-31269438 GCA_013339685.2 Hyalomma asiaticum | reverse complement strand
GCAGTTTCGACCCGGTCAAATTTTGATGGAGAATGCTGATGGAGAATGCAGGGTCCGTTAGCAGTGAACGTTAATTGATTAACACTAGATGCGGGAATTTTGAAGCCCACCACCACAGCGTGCCTCATGACCACAAAGCAGTTTAATGGGCGCGCAACCTTGTCAGGAATTAAGGATTCGCTGTTTCCAGTTAGACAAATGTATTTATTATTTCGCTATTATCAAAACGCTTTACCTGAAAATGACGCACAATGCTGTAGCCTATATATATATATATATATATATATATATATATATATATAGATGGGTAGTAGACCCTCGGAATTGGCGCAAAAATGCGGAACGCTTTCCGCATTTTTGTTGCCAATTCCGAGGGTCTACTACTCATCTCTGCCTTCACGCCTCCGGCCTATTCCCCAGCATGACTGCTATATATATATATATATATAATATATATATATATATATGTGTGTGTGTGTGTGTGTGTGTGTATCGCCAAGAATGAATGCGCAGTCGAGTATGGCTGTGAACGAACTGGCGTAATGAAATCAGGAATGATACGTGGGGATCAGTGAGAGAGTAAGGTAATATCAAGATGACTGCGTTTTTTTAATTAGTGCCTCGTGTGTTCACTCTATCATGCGGAATAAAAGAAGTGTAATAGACGCAGCTGGTGAGCATTACCATTTCGGTTGATGCGGCTAGTACTTTGCTCTAATCACTGGCCACGCTCTTCTGAAGATTCCAGCACGCGCCGTGCTTCATATCGCGGGCATGTGGAAGCGTATGCCTAAAAAAGCGCATGCCTTTTTTGTCGACGGAAAGGCGACAAGCGTAATCATTCCGGAAAGTGGAGCGCCACTTGACGTCCGTCGCTGGGGTGTCCCGTTGACCGCGGCTGTCTGGATAGAACGTAATCTTTGGAAAAAAACCCTCCATCTCAAATGTACCCGAAGGAGCAAGTGAAAATATAAAAGAAAAAACGTCCCGCGCGTCCGACAGCTTTCGTCGACCACGCAACCCGAGTTGCCGCGCACTCTGAACATATAAAGCCGCCCTTGTCCTGCTAAGCATCTCAGCAAATCCTTGAGCAGCGTTGAGGCACCAGGACAGCCACACGATGAGAGATCCCACCTTGTCCTGCTTGCTATTATTGCTTGCGTCTTCGCTGACAGCCGCCGTAGCCCCACAACGTCGTTCCAACATCTTCGGAATGGCTGCGTGCGTCACAAGAAATGCAGCCGTCCTTATCCCCTCTGATGGCCGGTGCGCAGCGGGAAAGCTTCAGGCTGCGTACAGCGCAATGAGAGATGCCAACTGCATAAACTGCGACAAGTGAGTACAGTTACGTGAGCTGAAGCACCAAGTATGTATTTTTGATGGCTTCCAACTTACCGGCCGTGTGAGTGCGTGGTTGAGAGGATGAGGTAACACATAATAAAATACTCGCAAGCACAGAAAGCAGCTAAATGGAAAGTTTAGAGGGCTCGTGCATCAACAGCGAGATCGATCGTCTCGGTCCAGTAACTTCCAGACGGAAAAGCTCCCAACGGCAAAAGCAAGATAAAGAAACCATCTTCTTGGCATCAAAGAAGTACGCTTGTGCAGTACGAAAAGGACAGCTCTTGGCGAGAGTAATCTTTTTCGTAAGCCTGAAAAAGCAAAAGAAGAAAATCAATGCAGCCACGTTTCCTTCAAGTTGTGCTGGGTGGGTGTCAAGGAGGGCGTCTTTTAGCACAACAATTTCATGCTTCACGAAAATTGCAGTCAACCACGTATCTAAATATATAGGCTGTTTGGAGATAGGACTTAATTCAGGCCCTTATTGGCTATTTTTCTGTTTTGCAAACAATTCGGTTCTAGCAGAAAAGAGGCATAGCAGGGGAACAGTCCACTACAGCTCTAAGTGCATGACTACGCTACTAACTTGTTGTAAGACTATACATCAAAAATACATTTCGTGCACGGCGTGGGGAGTGCAACGTATTTTGCTTCTTTGGACAGACTCCCAGTAATCTACTAGCATTACGAAACTAAACGACATCTGTGTCTTCACAATGTAGTGACGCAACATACAGGCTTCAACACAGGTGACTGCAGCTCCTTATAAACTTGTTGTTTTGTGGGGTTTAACGTCCCAAAACCAGTTCTGATTATGAGAGACGCCGTAGTGGAGGGCTCCGGAAATTTCGACCACCTGGGGTTCTTTAACGTGCACTGACATCGCACAGCACACGGGCCTCAACATTTCGCCTCCATCGAAATGCGGCTGCCGCGGCCGGGATTCGATCCCGCGACCCTCGGATCAGCAGCCGAGTACCTTAGCCACTAGACCACCGTGGCGGGGCTGCTCCTTATAAACTTGTGATGCTAGTTGTTACACATCCACACCACAGATTCCACGACGGACGATCCGTGATATCGATGTTCACAAAACAAACTATTCAACATCATGCAAGCACACACGCGCACGCACGCGCACACACACACACACAGAGGCGTCATTTTTCGCGGCCTTCAAGATGCGACTTTTCGGTTACATGCGTGTTCCCGCGTTCGGTCACAACACAACCTAACCGTATTCCGTGCACAGACACACACATATACATCATTTGCAGATCCATAAATGTGGGCTTTGGTTAGATGCCGGCGTCGTCCGGTTCGGAGGCACTACAGTGTAGTAGGCACTTGCGAGCAAGATACACGAACCATTCGTTGTCAACTTGATGCTGAACACGGAGGATCATGCTTCGCGCACACGACGACTTCGAAGAAGAATACGCGGACCCTTCCTACGCGGCTACATCCATGGCGCAAAGTTTTTTTTTCTGCACGACGCGAAGCAGCCGAAGCAGCGGCTGCGCCGCTGCGCTGCTGCCACCGCTATTTTCACGTTTTTACTGATGTGCGGGAGCCGCTGTAGCGCACACCAAAATAATTTACCCACTTGCAGCCGTTTTTAAATTACAATAGATGCATGTTCTTCAATCCTGTAAAACAAAGTTAATAATAATATAACGCACGGTTATTTAAACACATTTGAAGATAACCGGTCGCTACTGTCGCGGGAAAAACAGTCGCTGCAATCGCAAGTCATCTGAAACGAAACCGCCATTAAGCGACGGGAGCGAACAGAGCGATTGGAACGATTTTCGTCGCTGCAATCGCAGCATGTGAAACAGCCTTAAGTTGTACTCATGTTTGATAACAGCGACGGAAACCTACTTGAGAAATACCGACCCCGGATATATTTAGCGTGCATTTGTTGTAAATTGATGGAAGACGATATTACGTCATATGTCTAGAACCACCTAGAATACAGTAACATTTTTTCTCTAAGCAGCATGGGTTTTGAAGACGTTTGCCATGCGATGTGAATCTATCGGAATGAACGGCAGTTTGCCATTTGTCACTGAAACTTGCAGACTGTATACCTCTTGATTTTTCTAAAGAAGTTGACAGCATAGCTTCTTATCGCCTCTTAATCAAGCTATCAGAAATAAAACTTATTCCACTGACATTATCATGGATCCCCAATTTCCTCTCCAACAAGCCGCAATTCGCCATCATTAACAAGTTTCTTTTCGCCGTTTCCTACGTTTCCTCGGGTGCACGATAGGGGAGCGTACTTGGTCCGTACTCTTCCTTTAACGGCTTGCCCAATAACGCATCACCCTGCATGCATATGGCTGACTGTATTATACATCTTCGACATTCACAGTTACACTGATGACCAGCCTCTTCAAGAAGACCTCGACTTAATCGCCGATGGCGTAAAAAAGGATAATGCGCTCCACTAAGCGCATAGTAATGGCTTTTAGCACGAGGCGATCAAATAATAGCTTCCGAGCGCGATAAATGCAGCACAGTATAAAAAGCCTCTTCTTTTAAGTATCTCAGCATCACACTTGCTCAAGAACTCTCCTAACTCCACTATATCTGACGTGCGTGGCAACGCAACCATGTTCATTTGCTACTGCGGCTTGGTTGTCTTAGCATACAATTTGCATTTTAGGGGCGAAGCTCCTTAAGGCGTGGGTCGTTCGTCCCTTGTAGTCGTAACCACCTCGTTCTAGGATTGCGCTCGATAGCTCGCGCGCCGGGAGGCTCGCGCTCGCCCTCGGCGCGTTCCTCCCGGCGCGCGAGCTCTCTCACTCTTCCATCTGCTGTCTTGTGTGAGAGAGACAGAAAGAGAGAGAGAGAGAGAGCGAAAGACTGTCCGTTTCTAACGATGATGATGGGTTTGTGCTAGCGCGTTACGGCGCGTGTAAGAAGCTGGTGTAAGACGCTGTGGCCTCTCCGCCTTATACTCTTTCAGCAGTCATGTGATGGCGTCGGCAAACGCGGTGCGCGTTCCGGCCTGTGTAAGGGGCTGCGTAAGACGCTGTGGCCTCTCCCCCCTTACTAGAGTGTACTGCATGTTTCTAACGCGTTTGTGCTAGCGTCCCCTTAAACGCGAGATCCCAGCGTTCGAATAGAGTGTTTCTCACGTCTTCACATGATGATCGACTGGGCGAATTACACGGAAGATTAACGGTTTACCGGTGATTCACTCCGGAGCTTCGCCCACTCATCATCATTCACCCCGTGGATATGCTGTGAATTTTTTTATTTTGCGTATATTTTGAACACACTTACTAGGTATTGTTCCTAAAATTTCTACCATGCCCCCTTGGTTAATGCCCATGAGGCCTTGCGAGGTACTATCAAATAAATAAATAAATGAAGAATAATTCATCCCCGTCGCATAGAAGATACGTTTACTACCTACGTGTAACAACACTAACTGTAAACGCTCGCTAATCGTATTCATTGACACTAGTACTATGCCATGCATTTACACTGGTAATTTAGGCTTACCGTGCGCCGCTATTACGGAAAAATTATGTTACTCGACACGACGGAATCTATTGTGAATAATGAAGACCACACATTACTGAAAGATATTGTATATCCAGCAATAAGATTGTACTGGTCATCACCGACGGCAGCGCAAGCAAGAAATATTTGCCGGATGGCGAAACGCATGAGCCGAACACATATACCAATGACGGTGATTATGTACCCCGTTGAAACAATCTAAAAGTAACTGCAACTGAAATAAATTAACCACGTGATGTTATAAACGAGGCTAAGCACGCCCTGAATAATTAGATATGACGTCAATACCAACTAGAAGACACACCAATGTGCAGTATAAGAAGCCGCTAACATTCCAAACAAAACGTTTTAACGTTTTTAGGCCGTCTAAAAAATAAAAAGTATACAGTATAAATAAGTAGCAAGCCCCATGGAAAAGCGCCCGCCGAGACACAGATAAACAGACATCCCCCGGGAGACGCTGCACAGGCGGAATATGTAGAGGGGGAAAGAAGAGGGATAAAGTCTAGTGATAGGAGACAGGAAGATGTGATGTGTGTGCACACCCACCACGTGACCTTCTCTAAAGTCTGGCACCCGACCCAGCACTTTCTTGAAAAACCCAGAACTGTGTTGTCGGTTTCAGGAGTAGTAGGCCAGAGACCCACTTTCCAGGCTGAGCTCTACTCATTTCCTTTCATTCAACGCTATCTTCTTTTTCCAGAACTGCATTCATTGCAGTTTTTTATGCTGTCTTATGGTACATTGCCGACGGACAGTCACTTTCAGTTAGCGATGCCACTACCATGTATGCCAGCGTAGAAGCCAAAGCCTTCCTTTGTGTCATGTACACCTGGCACTTAGGGACTTGATCTTCCAATGTCTCACGCAGTTGGCAGCGTTCCCATTTCGAGCTGTCCGTACGGCCGAAGGTGCGCGTAACGTGAAATGGAGGCAACGCCGAGGCGGTACAGTTACAATGCAGACCTATCAACAAAATAGACACAATAAAAACGTGCTGTTGTATGGAAAAGAAAGCGTGAGTCTCCCAGAAACATAGCATGTTATTGTCGTCCTATGAAAAAACGTGGAGCACCCTAATAAAAGAGTGCGCTGTCTCTGCTATCGACGTCATGATGTCACTATCGTAATATTTGTTCTCATGATATCATTATTGTGATATCATGACGCCGCTCTGAAGCAGCACTATCATTATCGCTATGACTATGTAGCAGTGTGCTGAGGGCAATGAAGTGGGTAGCGGCTGGAGGGCGAGCACAGGTTCCTTGTGCGTAACCCCAGCCTTGTGTTTCTTCCTTTGCCTCTCTCTCTCCCTGTCTCTTCTCTCTTTCTTCTTCGCTTTCATATCATGGTTCTGGGACGTAAATTCGCAGAAATTGTTATTCTTTCGCTTTAATTTTCTTTTTCCTTCGCCTATCGAAAGATGTGTATAATCGTGGGTACGGCGCAATTGAATGTTCCCCATAAATGCAGACTTCGCAGGCACGGGCGTATAGCTACTGGTTATCGCACTCGCCTTCGAACCGTGGGTACGCAGGTTCGCATCCCGCATCGCCCGAAGAGTTTCGTTTCTGTAAGGTGAGATTCACCTTACGCACGCTGGGCTGTCAGCATCTCCTGACGTAGTCGCCACGGTAAAGCAAGCTATGACACAGGAATAAACGCACAACTGGCAGAAAGTTTGGTGGTGGGCGTGTATAAATTAGTATATGCCATGCCTGCTTCACCTGAGTATTGCTGGCCGCCAAATTAAAATTAAATCAACAGGACATAAGTGAATGTGGTAATTTTAGGTTAAAGAAAAATACAGTAAATTTGAAGTATAATCGGCACGGATTTCTAACAGTTTAGGTACTTAACCTACAATCTAATAAATTCTTCGTCTTGACTTAGCACACTTCATCTTGTGTCTCCTGCTGTTTTCCTGTTCCGCTCAGGTGACTAGTTGTCAATGCTACCTGCGTCTTCTGGTGGGTTCTTGAATCTTCTTTTGATGTCGCAGTGAGTCCTGCACCCGTGGTTCTTTTTTTCCCTTTCACGACAATTGCTGCTTTTAAAACCTGAATCATTTCTCCCCTTTTTTCCCTTTTCGCCACTCTTTAATGATCGTCGCCAGCATTTCCGCTCCGGTGCACGATCATCTTCGCTTCTACGGTATTTTTCAAATGTGTTCAAATATTACCACCATGTTTATGACCATTCCCAAACTTTTGTATACGAGTGAAACATATTTACTTACACCTCTGTACAATTCTGCGAAACAAAATTATGCATACATTCATGTGATGTACACCTTGTATGGAAATTACTAAGGATTCATTTGGACACTAATACATACATGTGCGTATCAATACAAAACCTATACATATATCTTATTATTCATAACCATGTCTCAGATGTTATGCATAAGTTATGTGTGTTACCTTTTCATGTTAATGTACTTCCTTACAGAGCTGCACTTTATCTTTTTCTTGTATGTGTTTTTCTTCTTTTATCTGTTCTGTTTTCATCCTGATTTGACTTTTTCCCTTTTTCCTGTTATTCCTGCCATCTGTTCTTTCTTTTTTATTCTTTTTGTGTTGTGTTCTTTTGTTTTCTTTCTGTTCTTCTCTTTTCTTCCTTTTCGTCTCTGTATATAAGTGTTTCTCTCTTTCCCCTTTCCTTACCTTCTTAAGGGAAAGTACTACCCCTAGGATTCGAAACCAAAACTACCCGGGACGCTACAACAACAGGAGCTGAAAGCTCTACCGGTACACCACTTCCCCAATGAAGGCATGTGGGACAAACGGGCCTATGTCTTCACTACCTCGCTTTACAAATTGTGTCCAAGTGATGTGCGTTTAGAAGAAGACTGTGATGCAAGCAAAACTACCCTGAAATTAACATCGTTTCCCTTCCACCGCACTCTTGGTTCGCAGTGATGATACAGACGTGTAGCAACGATACAATGAAGCAAAACGTTGTGCTAATCCGCGCGTCAAGGTGTCCGATCCTAAAGGTAATGCAGCCAGATGATGTATGTATGTGACGCCAGCGGTTGTGTCGGCCGTTGTCATGCCAGGAGCGATTATAACGAATTTCTTGTAATGAGCCCGGACTGCCGCACCTCCCCACATTTGACGTTAGTGAACCTGTCATGATCTTTTTTCACGCCGAAGCTCGCGATGCTACGGACGATACGACCAACCTAGCGAGGCTTTAACAACTTGTGATGTGAAAGTAAATTCTAAAAAGCTTCGGAGCTTAGTTTGTCTGTCGTCGAAAATCCGAATTTTCCTGCACTAGTTGAAGTTTTGTTAAAACTTTATAGAATGTTGAATGTATAACAAGCAATATGTTTGCGAAACGGAACAACCAGTTGACATTGTTAGTTGAGACGGGCATCACGTGCGGACTCAGTGAAAAACAACTACAGAAGCACTCGCGCGGTATTTCAGCACGGGAAGCTATAATTTAGATGAACCTGAGTTTCTGCAGTCAAGCTTTCGCTCTGCTTGGCCTCAGAAATATAGTGTGTTTAGGTCATTCGAAAATTCGCTGCACTCCAGCCAATAAATATAAACATCTCAGAGGGAGCTATAAAATGTAATGAATATTCCCGGCACGCAGTCACGACCAGTCACACTAAGGCGTTTTCTCTGATATTTCCTGATAAATAAAACAAACCTCAGCTTATTTTAGAATTGGTGAAAAGTTCCTGCCCGCTCTGTGAGGGGGCTTGTTGGAAGAAGGCAACTGCACTCTTTTGTGCCACTCTCGTGGGATCACGTCTATGGGCCGCGCACACCTCGTCAGAGTGATAGTGTACTCACCCTTGTTGCCTCCCCATCGCTCTGTTTCTTGCCCTGCGACACCGTTCCTGCCTTAGTGAGGCCAACGTTTCAACGGAAGAAAGTAGCGCCAACCGGCTAAGGAATGCCTTCATTTAAAAGGCGTATCAGCGCCCTGACGGGAGCTTTGTTGACGTTTCAAAGGAAAGCATTTGTGCCTCTGTCAGCGCTCCCAGACTGGAGGTCCAAGGTCGGCGCTCCTGCAACGGGAGCGCGCAGCATCCATTATCAATTAAGATTGCTTGTTTTGGTTACCAGGCGAAATATCTTGGTAACGGATTGTGACCTTCATTTTCTTTTAACTCAGAAGAGCGTACTCATATACAAATTTAGTCGCACATACTCTACAACCATGCATGCAGGGCTAAATGCACAAAATTTCAGCTCTTGAGCATTCGTAGTTAGGGAAGGAAAACTACTGAACGCGTGCCTCGAATAAGAGGATACCACCTCAGAAATATTTCTGAACAACGGTTATTCTCTGTATCTAGTACGAGTGATCCTGTCATCTGTCAGTAAACCCTCGTCTGCCGAGCTCTACGGTGTAGTCCCTCGTTTTGTTTTTTGTTTTTTTTTTGTGCTTAGAAGACTGTAGGATTTGGTGACCAAGCGATGATGATTTGGGGGGTTTAACGTCCCAAAACCAGCTCTGATTACGAGAGACGCCGTAGTGGAGGTCTCCGGAAATTTCGACCACCTGGGGTTCTTTAACGTGCACTGACATCGCACAGCACACGGGCCTCAACATTTCGCCTCCATCGAAATGTAGCCGCCGCGGCCGGGATTCGATCCCGCGACCCTCGGATCAGCAGCCGAGTGCCCTAGCCACTAGACCACCGTGACGGTGCTTGTTTCGATTGTGAGACTGCTCGAACGAGCTACACGCTTGAAATTTGCCACATCGTTTCAGGACTTTACGCTTTCACTACGCATAGCCACGAGCCGCGGTTATGCGAGCCTTGCTGGCGTTTATTCGAGTGCCTTCTCTTTGGCAAGTAATTGCTTTTTTTTTTCGTATGGGATTATCACAGACGTACTTACATAGACGATATCGTCAAGCATACGAAAGAGCGATATTGGTATCGCTCTTTTCGTATGCTTGAGTAACTAAACCAATACATTTGATTGTCAGCAAGGATTTCGCGTAGGGATAAGAGGCTGTAGTTCGAAAGGGCATTTATAACTTAGACATATTCAAGGTCGTATTTAAACATGTCTCGCTTGTCTAGGTTGTTCATCCTTGCGCCTGTTACAGAATTGAAACTCGCATGAAGCGACGCCGTCATGATAGCTCGCGATCATCCACATCCGTGGCGGCAAGGTGCTTGCCAGTTCAATCAGTTTCTCACATCTTGTCATATAGCTTCGCATCGACGCATTCTTTTCTACGCTGACTGAATACTTCCTACAGAGCTACTGCAGCTTCATGTCGCGTGCCAGCCACTTGCAAACTGTTGTAAACACGCCATCGGTGCTGCGACACCCCGTGCTCGGAGGCAGCTTTCGCTCACGCTGCGCCGACAGCGGTGGCGCGACCATGCAGGGCGAGCGCGGTGGGCAGGGCCTCCGCGCAGCGACGTCACTACAATCCCTCGTTATATCGCCGGTGCTTACCACTGTTTATCAACATGGAATAGACCTATATCAAACACACACGCCTGAACTTTCTCCAATAAATGGAATAATAGGTTCATATTCGTGAAACACAGTTTTCTAAACTAATTGGTTCTTCCGAAAACACCGCCGTGTTGAAATACTGAGGAAAGAAAAAACACACAGCTACGACATCCGTGTTGTTCGTGTAGATGGCAGCGCATTACACGCTGCCTAATTTCAATTAACTGCTGAAATGGGGCGCAGCGTACTAGTTCATGGTGTCTTTCGAAGGGGGGGTGGATAAGCCTACTTTCCAAGGAGCAATGAGGTGCTGCAATGTTGTTACGAGTATATATCATTATTTTAAGGGCACTAAGTGGATCTCACATTCTAGAGAAATCAAGTGACTTGGCGCTTCACTTAAGTAGTTCCATAGCAGGCACGAAACATTGCGGACATGTGAAGCAGCAACCGGCGATAAAAGTTGCCCAGTCAAATCTGAGGGCAGGTTTCATGCGTCTGTACAGCAAAACATCCGTACTCTCGCGTCCCTTTATACTGATAAGCTATTCTCCAAGAATCCTAGTTTCGTTTTTTAACATTCGTAGATTGAATATTGGTACATAAGACAAGTACCACTATTTAATCTATAACTACGAGCGGAAACTTCGGCACGTGAACGTAAATGCGACGTAGTGCATTTAAAATGCGGTTTTGGATCATTTTCTTCTTTTTTTCGCGTTTTGGCATCAGTAGTCTCATAACGTTTACTGAAGGAAGGAAATAGGCGAGCTGGCAAGGCAGGGAGGTTAACTAGTTCTGGAGAACGGTGTGATAACCTACGGTAGAAAAAAGAGATTGTCGAGATTAAAATTTACTGAGAGAAATAAAGAAAAATAGCAGCAGAACACACAAACAGCCACTCACGGTCGGTCACTTTCGCGTGGTGCGCGACACCACTGCCACAGCCACGTGTCCAGGTCTGTTGTTTTCCAAGGGCCCTGAAACACTTCTTGAAAGTCAGAAAATGATGCAAACCAGTCATGAAGACTGTTGTGAAAACTCACCCAAATAATATTGCACTGCACGTACCACAATATTTACAATGAGGTTTCAATAAGGCTGCAAACTGCCTACCTTCCTTTCAACAAAGGGACATCACGAGAGGCACTGGCTACGTCGCTTGAGGCAGAACTAGCCCTTGGCATTTACATGACCGCAGAAGCATCCGCATTATTTCCTTTCTTTGTTCTTTTACATTTCAATACATAAAAGAAAGGTGTATGTCTTTCTTTAAGAACGCTAATATTGTTGAATGAAGAGCAGGCAATTCGCGCATGTTGTTGAAACCTAATTTCAAATTCCCCAGCACGTGTAGTGCAGTAGAATTCACCTCACATCTCCATGCATGTGACTTGTGCTATTTTCGACTGACTGGCGCTATTTTGGATTATATCCGAAATGTATTTGTTATGGTGCCGTCATTCCATTGTCACCGGCGCAAAGTAGGCGAAGCGAATGAGAGCAGTTTCGGTCTTCCCGTGCGCAAGCAGACGCATTGAAAGGGTCGGAGTCGTGTTTGGGAAGGCAAAGCAACACAAATTAATCTATAGCGATAGGGTAACACAAAGAATACAAGCCAAGCAATACTTCATTAAAAATGACAAATAAGTACTTAACAGCAATCAACGAGCGTGACAAAATACTAGCATGGGAAAAATACCAAACAACTAATGAAAATAACGAGTTAAGAAACAGCAAGTAGGGCAATGTGAACAATATACAGGAAGCTAATTTACAAAAGTTATGCAAGTTCAGGAAGAAACTTCAGGGGTATAAACTGGTGATGGCATACGTGATGATGACCAGCGGCATTGAAGGGTCCTCAGCGATCGAGTGTTAGAAGTCTGTGCTCTGTAGTTCTGTCACAATCTCGACGTCGACGGAATTGCAGCGCTGGTGTTTCCGGGGAGATAGTGCTTGAAGGCAATCTTGAGCAGCTTGAGGTAACTCGAGGCGAAATCCTGATGCCTGCGTTGCAGACGGTAAGCGCACCTATCAACAAGGCGAAACGGCTAAGCTTAGGTGGCTAGCCTGTAAAAAGCCCGGCTAACAACATTTAGAAGTGATACGCGATGATCGCCTTCTATGCCATGTCAGGCAAGTGACTAGAACCCTGTGCCCCTCAATACTCCGCGCTTAAATACGCTCTTTTCCCCCCTCATTCGATGTCTGCGGAATTGAGAAGTACTAATAGACACTTACTCCAGCATTCTATTTTTGGATCCGCCCACAAATATACCTCTCCCAATTAGTCCACGGGAGAGAGCGATGGCCAAACACTTTCTCTTGGTTGCCGAGTGGGCATCCTCCTTCGTCTCTCATGACAGGCCGTAAGTGCCCGATACGCGGGGGGCCCCACTTTTCCTGCCATAACAAGTCTGCGCAAGTGTACTACCTTGACGCCGAGGGGACTCCGACAATACAAAAGCGTACGGCCCGCCCGTGGTCAGTGCTCACTGGACGGTGCCCCGCTGTGCGCGCTTGCAATGAGGACCCGAAGCACTGCGTCGGCGGTGTTCCGAGAACATGAGCGGAGGCGCCCGTGAGAAAGCACCAAGTCGGTGGTTCCCAGCTCGGAAAGCGATCTCCTCATGATTTTCTTTGGAAGGGGTCGAAGAGCTTGTGACGCTGCCTGTGCGTGAATACCACGAATACCCGAGTGGTCCTCCCAGAGACCATGCAATTCCACTTGAGTACTGTATGGCCCCTTTAAGGATTTAAGTACTGCCGTCGCTGGCTTCAGCTGCGAAGAAGCTTGCGCTGTTAAGTCTCCGGCAGTCTTAAAACACAAAAAATTGGTATTTACCGAAGTACGCCATAGCAGATGCCATCAACATCGGTGACGCCATGCTGACAGTGTGGGAACATGAAGGGCAGCCTCGTGCTCATTCTCTTTTGTACATGTTAGAGGTATTTTCTTGTTTTGCGAGCGGCTTCCTACGGCCTCAGTGGTGCTTCTTTATTGGGGAATGCTAATTTCGTAAGAAGAGGGAAACTGTGTTTCTCCCTTTTGTCCATTTTTTTAATGGAACCATCTACTAGACTGAGTGGCCTTATACGTACGGCTAAAATATTGCAGGGCAGCTGAAGACAATGTCAGCATGAGTCCCATTGCTAATGAAAAATCATGGAGCAGGACAGCGCAAGCGTTTAGGCACCCCCCCCCCCCAGTGCTTATGAAATTAGAATAGCTAGAGGTGCAGTTCCTGCAGGTTATTATATCTAGGTTTCCGCCAAGTCTCACGTGTGCGGAATTTTCACAGTAAATGCGCTGGTTCCACTAGGGTAGCTTTGACACAACTCTACTTGTCAGTAGTGGCACGTGCGGTTGTTTTCGTTTGTTTAAGAGAAAACGCCCTTATCACCTTCCCGTGAGTCGCGCGCTCGCTGTGATTGTTTGCCGGAGCTGTCGTTGTCGCTTTCTAGTTAAGCGCAACGCAGGCCGCATTTATCTTACAGGTCACTTCGGGAACCGTGTCGATCAGTCCTGAAACTTGGCATGCCTGACGCGTAAATTTGAGTGACTTCTGGAATTCCAGAGATAATGCGAGAGCGCGTTATGACGTGTTTATAAAAGCCGGCGCATTGCGCCGCTAGTCAGTCTTTCCATCGACCGACGACCGTTCACGCCGCTGTTGCTGTGAGTTGTGATTGGCTTTGTGTTGCTGGGCGCAAGTTCGCCCAATAAACAGTCATCCTGATATCACCTTGAGTCTTGTCCTGCGTGCTTCGTCTCGGTGCTTCGTGTGTCACGACCAAGTGACAATAGTAATAATGTAACACGCCAAGCCAAATATAAATTATGAGCAATACAAAGTAATGGAATCATTACTTGATTATATTTTTATACTTGCTTCTCTCTGTCTCGGCCAGGTACTTCCACTGTATCGGCAACTACCGCGCTGTGCACGAGTGCAACAACTCAGAAGACGCACGGCGAGCAGCTGAGGCGATCAGCAACTGCCGTGAGGAAGCCGACAACGGTGGAGCTGACAGCGCTGCCGACCAAGAAGCCAACAGGTACGGCCGAGGAGGCGGCGACTGTGCCCACCGGTATCTGGCTGCGGTGCGCTGCGCTTACAACCCCGAAACCAGGAGGTGCGGATGAATGGACAAACAACGCTGGACGCCCGTTCATACGCCATTGCTTTAAGCCATTCAATATCCAAGGCCTAGAAATTCTCTTTAATGCAAGCCCGAAATTAGGGGCAAAAAATCGCTCGTTGTGTTTTCCTTTCTTTTCCTTGTGGTAGCGCCCGAATCATTAACATGTATTATTGCGTACTAGCACACATTTTCGTTTTGCTACAATAAAGCGAAGGTTTGTCGTCTGTTCGAAGTATCTATATTTCTCCGAGGTTATTTATTCGCTGGTGAACCGTTTCTTGACTTTAAGTACTATCGAGTCACCGTCGAATGCTGGTGACGCCATAAGTATTGACTTTAACACGCTGTGAGCCCGACAAGCCATTCTTGTATGTAATGCAAGTTTTTAGCGTTTTCAGTTTGTTGTTGAACATTTTGTTCTCTATGTTTACTTAAGCACTGAGAAAACGCAAATTGTGTGTTTTGATACTGCTATAAAAAAAGAAACTGCGCGAACTACGTGTGTGGAAGAGCCACACGAAGTTAAAGGAGTACTGACACCAATTTTCGAAGCTGACTTTACTCCACCATACAACTTTTCTATATGCGTAGACAGCTCTGAGCAAATATTAAGCTCGGGAAATGCTTACAAAATATTTTAATTTGACGTCAAAGTCAATTTTCACATGGCGTGCCTACTGACATGTACACTAGTGGTGACGTCATGCTACAGTACAAATTTTGGTGACTTCATATAGCAGTATGACAATTTGTGATGACGTCAGGTACGAAAATCATGCAAAATGGCCGTTTGCGCGTCACTCTCGGTCGTCTCCTCTCGCCGTTCAGTCGCCGTAGTTGAGAGTGCCCGTGAAGCGAGCGAGCGAAGTCGAATTAAACTCTATCGTCGTGTTTGCCCGCGTATAATCGGAAGGCAAGCTCGCTGTGGTGCCTGAATTCCGCCCCTGAAATGCTGCGAAGGTCTCGGAGGCCACCATAGCTTATGGCGGGCTCCGGAGCCACGCCGACACCCACCGTGCGTGGCGTACGTTGCATGTCCCACTGTGCCGAAGTATTTGTGTCGTCGCGGAGTCGCTAAACAAAATTTCGTATATCGTTTACCCCTCACTTGCTACAGGCGCTGTGCGCGAGAGAGCACTTGGCGAAAACGTCACGATTTTTTGCGGGAGCACGCCACGAGGGGCTCATTGCTATGTACATACTGTGTCATGATGTCAGGCTACAGTAGGAACCGAAAACAGCATTTAAAGGCATGCTGTAAATAAGTTATCACGGCACGCTCACGCTTACCAGTACATTTTCTGGGCTCTGGAGGGCAAAAAAAAAAACGCCAACTAAAAATTTTCGTTTCAGTGCTCCTTTGAGCTCTGCTCGGGCGCGAGTCCATTTAGTCTAAATTTACAGTTTGCAGGCGCAGTTTCAAAAGCCTGGCGGAAGTAGGAAGCACGGCGCCACATGCGGCGCTGTCTTGATAGAGCGTACTTGAGCGTGCTGGACCAGTCCTGGTGGTGTAGCCATACAGTCGTGATAGAGCCCTTTGTGGAATGAAAGCATACTGTTTTTGTACGGTCTTGTATCTGTCGTACTGTTTAATTGTTAAGGTGTCTAGCAGGTGGTACGCGCTCGGTCGTAGGACAAACACGGTAAACCTCGCGTGCATGTTAACACCCAAGGGTCAACTGTTTTGTTTCTGGTCCCGCATTCCGACAAAATCCAGGCCCAAGTCACAAGATTGACACGTGAATCTGCAGCAGTCAGCAGATGGTTATTGCGAGGACAAGCTGGATGGCGGGAGACCCCTGCTTGCCAAGTAACATTCATTCGTCCCCGAAAGTGGCGTTTCATTCGAAAAAGAGATTTAGAGAATGAAACACATTTCCTTTCTGTCACAATGTCAACAACTATTTCATCGGTCGTACGTTACCTGTTACACGTTCTGTTACTGCACGAGTAATTTCATACGATCACTCGATCGACTTTCCAGGAAAACGTGCGCTACCTTGGCGCTTTCTTTGCATGATTAACAAAGCGATTTGCAACTGCGCCCTGTCGAGGTTAACGATAGCTGTTTTTTAACACGAAAGTGTTTTATGCCGGGGTAGTACACCACGACCCCATACGTCACTACCGTAACGGATATAATGCACTAAAATACACATGATCCGAGGGTCGCGGGTTCGAATCCCGGCCGCGGCGGCTGTATTTCGATGAGGCCGAAATGTTGATGCCTGTGAGCTGTGCGATGTCAGTGCCCGTTAAAGAACCCCAGGTGGTCGAAATTCCCGGAGCCCTCCATTACGGCGTCTCTCATAATCAGAAGTGGTTTTGGGACGTAACCCCCCCCCCAAAAAAAAAAACAACAAAATACACATGTAAGAACAAGAAGATAAAACACTCAGAAATAACTTTTGTTCATGAGCTGGGAATGGAACGCACAGCTCTCCCCTCCACGACAAGAGGTTGCCGGTGCTCTACCACTGGGCTAACTCCGCACATGTTCGGTGCTGTACGAACGTGCCTTATATTGGTTCTTCGACGTCCTCGTGCCGATCAGCGCGCACGCATGCAGCACATTGCCTGGAATGGTGCCACCATCCAGGAGAGGCGAAGTGAATCGCTGCAGCTTTACTTCGCCGCTCCTTGACGGCAGCGCCATTCCAGGCACATTCCAAAGTCCCCCTCTATGCACGCGTGCGGAGCCGCGCGGGCATCGGAAAGCGTTAGGTGCGCAAGCACGGTAACGATGTTGACGGGTCAATGTGGCGCAAGTAAATATGATCGATACCATTTTCGATACCCAGTTATTGCAAAAACTACTTCAATTTCCACAAGAGGTTGCCCTTGAGGTTATGGAGGCGATGCGCGAACGTGGTTCCTCCACGTCAAGCAGTGCCGTGCCAGCGAAACACCAATAGCAATGGGCAAGTTCGCATGAATGTAACAATAAATATTCAGCGGCTTAAGCGAAGGCACGTTTCACTTTCGTGTTATACCGATTCCACTGACAGAGAGATCAGCCGCATATTTTTTATATTATTGGTACCGCTTCTATCCATACGGAAAGCCTCTGTCAGCTCACGGGCTGTGTTGTTCTTGCTGCTGTTTAGGGTATTCATTTCCCCGACCTTCGCAGCTCATTTTTTTTAACACCAAAGTGTTTTATGGTGGTGTCTACGAAGAAATCAGTGAAGTACTTTCGTACTGGAAGTGGATATCTGAAGAATAAACGCACATTTGACATTGCAAAAATGCCACACACTAGGATTCGAACCCACAATAAACCAGGGAGCATGGATTGAAGCTGGAAGCTCTACCGACCGCACTACCTACAGACTTACAATGCAAAGGAAAACGTGCGTTATATATTTACTACACCGCTTTGGAACTTGCGTCCGACACATGTCCGGTTAAAGTAAAGATACTTAGCAAGCAAAATTCCCGTTAAATTAACATCATATTCCATTCACTACACTCTTGCTTCTCAGCGGTGGCACCGCCATCCAGGAACAATAGAGCGAAGTCGTAAATTGTCTCAACGTGTGCGCCGGCAGTTAGTGCTTCAGTACGTTCGACGCCACTATCGTCGCGCAGGTTTCAGCGTCCCGCCAGCGCGATGCTGGGCAATGTATGTGCTACAACCAAGGCCTCTTCATAATTTCTCCTGTGTGACGTATGTAGTTGCCAGGTGTTTTGCGACGCGGTCTACTCCAGGAACGCAAAGACGGCCGTCCGCAAGCAAATTATGCGCCTTTCGTTCAAGGAACTGTGCATTCACAAAACGCGCCGCTGACAAACAGTTCGGTCTCGGTTGCGAAGTTTCACCTTTAGTCGAAGCTCCTGGTTTGTGGCCGGTTTGTGCAGGGCGCTGGTGCGTTCAAAGTGTCGCCGGAGAATTGTGAGTCGTTCGAGAATTTTCGCTTGTTCGCAACTGTACAGGATCCATGTGCACTGTCGAGGTGCCGCCGATGTGTACATGCGACCGGTTCACATGTCCAGAGTATACTCGCTTTTCGTGTTGTGCCGATTCTTATGACAGAGATATCCAACCACATTTTTTTACCGTTCTCACCGTAGGCATTGCAGCTGTATGGTATGAGGTACCCGCGCCATTTTGCAATTCGCGATAATGTTCAGCAAGACGAGCAGCGTTCAAAACAACGGCCAAACTTGCCGATATACGACATTCCATGTGTCAGCGGAAATAGATAAACCACACCCACCACGCTTTCTTCATTCGTTTCGGCAATCGATTTTTTTATTTTTGGTTGGATCAGTTTTGCTGTAAAGCGGATGCCTTCTTAAAGTGAAGAAACAGCACATTGTACTTTACTGCAACATGCTTTAAGTTATGTGCAATTTTATGCATATTATTACCGTTATATTACTATTATTACCCTATTTCAAGTCCACCGCAGGACGAAGGCCTCTCCCAACGATTTCCAATTCGCCCTATCCTGAGCGAGTTGGTACCACTTTACGCCAACGACCATCCAAATTTCACCGCTTCATCTAACATTTTGCCTGCGTCTGTTGCGTCTTCCTTCTCTAGGTATCCATTCCGTCGCTCTTACGGTCCATCTGTTATCTGTTCTCCGCATGTATGCCCTACCAAGGTCCACTTTTTCTTTTAATTGATACAATAATATCAGCTTCTCGTGTCCGGTCTCTGATCTTCTGTGCTCATTTTTTTTTATCTCTTAGCGCTACATCTATCATTCTACTCTCCATTGCACGCTGCGTGCTCCTTAATTTCATAACCAGGTTTTTAGTTACCGTCCATTTTTCTGCACTTGTACGTTAGTACTGGGAGATTGCAGTTATTGAATACTTTTCGCTTTAGTGACAGTGGCAAGTTTGCAGGCATGACTTGGGAATGTCTCCCAAACGGCGCTCCATCCCATCATTATTCTATGGAGGATTTTCTTGTTATGAGTGGACGTCACTGTTAGTAACTGCCCCAGATATACGTATTCTTTCACACATTATAACAAGTCAATGATTATTTTATATTCCCGTTTTTTAGCTAGACTGTCGGATATAATTTTGGTCTTTTGCCCCTTTGATTTAGTCCTATTGAAATAGGATTTTTCCAGTTTAGGTCATCAATCATGCTTTGTAGTTTCGAAAGAACACAATGTCATCTGCAAACCTTAAATTGTCGAGATATTCTCCATCTATTCGCACCTTCAGAAAAAGTGGTTTACCCGGCAACAGATAAACAAAGTTAGAACGGCTCAGATAAACAAAGATAGCTTCTACATCCAGGGTCATGGCTGTGCTTTCGCTTAGCACTTTTCTGAAGTTTCTTGACTGCGGAGTCGAACCACCATGCTTCGTTGAAGGCGAAATGGTTCTTGCTGCTGAACATCTGATATTAATCGGCCTAAAGGATTTGAGCGGCGAAATAGAGGAAATAACTGCGCTGTGCGTTCAAACGTCGCACTTCTTCGGAGAATCACATTTTCCAGTGAGCCTGAAGCTCCAGAAGGCAGGCGATCGTGCGTAGCAGGCCTCTCCGAAAGATGCAAGCACATGTGGGCGGCGTTGCTCCATTGAGTACAAATGCGTCACTTATACAGATGTTAAAAGAGTTCAGTTCTATGCGCACGGCCGGAAAACCAACCTAGAGGCGCTGGTGGACAGCTCGAGGGCTCAAAAGTTGGAACGCAACGAGCGCAATAAATCCTGAATTTGCCAACAGATGAACTCGAAATGCAACGCGCTACGTTTAAACGATCACACATTTACTCCGTAACCACCAAACAAATTACGAGGACGAAGAAGGCGAACGGGGGCAAGCACTCGCGCTATATCTACTTACTACAATGCGTGCGGGCAAAAGTACGTCAGCAGTAATATTACCGCGGTGTTGGCGTGTTCAGAAAACGTTACCAGATATACACGTACAAACAATTTAGCTAGTTTGTTCACGCGCTTGCCTAAACTAACACACACTCCGGCTCTTCTAAAAGCGCGCATGGCAATAAACGCGCGCACATACAAATATCCTCTGTGTAATCACCGGGAAGGAAGAAATCGTCGCGAGTGATGTGCCCCGAACACACCAGCATACTTCCCGTCACCTTCTTGCCGATGCGCAAGTCCGTAATGCATGTTACCCTCCGCGAAGTGTCGTCTGCTTCTTTGGGGAACCGATGAAACTCGGTGTTGCTACCTTTGCATCGCGATGACACGCACTGGGACACGCAACAAGAGTCTTTTGATGAGGATTTTTTTCTTTTTCAGGCTGCTTCAAGGCAGCATTGCGTCGATTAAGGGACTATGGAGCTGTTTTAGAGCGAGCGGTAATGCGATAACATGCCGCGTTTTGAGGTCGACCATGGATCAGCTGGTTCTATGAGCGCCCGCTAGGTGGAGAACATTTAGATGGAATCGCGAATTATGATTCCCTTTTCTTCCCGGTCTAAGCGTTCAAACAGTTCCTTTAAACATGCAGTGACTAACATCGGGGAGATTGGATCTCTTTGTCTGACACCTCTTTTGATTGGAATTTTTCTGCTTCTCTCAAGTAGTAGTAGTTTGGCTGTGCATATTTTGTAGATGATATTTATGCTTTGCACGTATAGGTAAGGTATCCCTTGTCGACGTAGAGCTTCTGGAACTGATGGTAACTCTACGGAATATAATGCTTTCTCGCAGTCTATCAAGGCAATATAAAGGGATTTGTTATATTCAGCGAACTTCTCAGTTATTATGTTGATAGTATGGCTGGTGGTCGTTGTTGAGTAACCTTTCATAAAACCAGCTTGTTCTCTTGGTTGGTGGCAGTCGAGCCTTTCTGTTATCCAAGCAAAAAAATTGTAATCTGAATAGCTTGTACATTACTGGGAGTAGGCTAACTCCTCTGTAATTCTTTGTCTCCTTTGTGTCACCTTTCCTGTGTATTAAAAGTGTATTAGCGTTTTTCCAGCTATGCGATGCACTAGATGTCTTGATACATTTCGTGAAGAGCGATGGAATTTTCTGAAGTATAACGCCTCCTCCGTCATTGATGAAGACGGCTGTTACGCCGTCTTCACCTGCTTTTTGCCGCCGGACATGCCTTTAATGGCTTTATAAGTGTCGTCCGCTGATTTTATTTACATTAAGTTTGCATGGTATGTCTGAGAGCTGTGCAGCTCAAAAAAGCCTTGTGCTACCTTTACTATTTCGTTGAAGTTGTTGACAATGTTACCTTGTTTATCTTTTAGTTCGTGCATTTTGTTTTGCACAAGTGCAGCTTCTTTTTGACCGATTTAATGCTGCACCTATCTGTACTGCTCTCTCAATTTCTTTCTCGTTAAAATTCCTTACATCTCTTTGACTGGATGCACTGATCAGCTCTGATAATTCTGCGAACTCGATTTTCTATTTTGACGAAATCAGTTTCATCTGCTGGCTTTTTTTATTAAGTCTTTAGCAGATTGGGACAACTTGCTTACATCTTGCTTTGTTGCTTTACCTCCAACTTCTATCGTTGTTTCGAACATCTCTTCGGTTATGGATTTGTTTACTACTACCAAATATTCATCGCTTTCGTCTAACGCGTCGAATTTCTTTTCTACAACAACGTTCAATCCTTGATTCTTTGCTTTCATTACCTATAGGTTCGCGTTTTTATTCTAGCGACTAATTTTGTTGTTACTTTCTTTTCGGTTAAGTACAAACTGTGCCCATACTAATCTGGGATCGCTACATCTATCTTGCCTGTTACTTATGTGCATGGAAATATGCCTGGTTCTTCGCACGTTATCTAGTCAACATCGTTTTTTGTTTTCCCCTTAGGGCTTTTCTATGTCCACTTTCTATTTTTATGATTCTTATAAACGCATTTATTTGGCGGAGTCCGTTTCATTCTGCAAACTGTACTGGGATCTCTCCACGTTTATTCCTACGGTCGAGACCGTAGTTGGCAATAGTTTGTTCTCCACTTTGCTTTGTTACTACTTTTGCGTTAAAATCCCCCATGACTGTTGTGCATCGTGTCCGTATTCTTTTCATTGCTAATTCAACATTCTCGTAGAACTGTTCTACCTGCTCATCGTCGTAGCTGGTTGTTGGCGCATATCCCTGGATTATCTTAGGTTTATACCGCCTATTTAGTTTTATTACGACGCATGCTGCACTCTCATTAATGCAGCAACATTTCTCCACGTTGCCCATTATCTTTTCGTGAATTAGGAACACGACACCACATTCTCTCTTTTCGGGCAACCCTCTATGCAGAGGACAGAACCATTGTTTAATACTGTGTAAACTTCACTTCTCTCCTAACTTCGCTAAGGCCAGTGACGTCCCAACTAACGCCTTCTAGCTCCTCAAGTAGCTCGGCTAGCCTAGCTTCGCTGGAGAGGGATCCTGCATTGAACGTCCCGTGACTTAGTTTCCAGTGGCGGCGTATCCTGATCCAGTGATTATTAGCACCCTCCGCTGCTTCACAGGGCTGGCCGCAGCCGTGGTCAGGTTTTCTGCAGCCGCTGTAAAGTGAGGGCCAGGGTTCAATTGCACATATCCTGTGGGAGGTGGTGGCCGAGTACTGCACCCTGCAGGAGGCCAATTCCTGTTCTGGTGCAGGAGTGAGTCGTAGACAGCAGCAGGATTGAGGGCCTCTCTGGGGTCCGACCTTCACGGCCCCATCTACCAACGTAATTCTCTAAGAGTAAATAAAGTTTAGGTTAAGAACCACGAAAAATAGATAATTAAAAGAAAAGGGGGGAGGGGGTGCAGCCGAACCTATAACCTTTAGCACTCTAGGTCGCAGTTTAGCCGCCACCCTTAAATGTACAGTCTTTTGAAGCATTTCCAACATGGTAATTTCTGTCAACCTTAGTATTTTGCATGGTATGTCATCACAAAACGTCCGGGATGATTCATCTTTGCTGATTGTGAAATCCAGGACGTCACGGTATGTGTAATTTATCATAATGCTAAGTCTGCGCGTGCGTTTCTAATCTACATATGTAGCATCACTTCCTAGTGAAATGCTGTTCTCAGCGACTCTCGGTTGGGGATACAGGCGGTGCATGGGGATCCTTTTTTGTAGAATGCGTGTTAATATTTAACGTGGCTACACTGTCTTCTAAAGTTCAGGAACAAACTGTTAGTATGAAAAAGCTCATTTAGGTGCTCACAAAGTTATCGTCGGCGCACTGGTTTCCTCCTGGTCGTGGACCTGTGCAAGCTCACACTTTCATTCTTGCCCGATTTTCAACTCTCCTTATGCATATTTGGCAATACGACTGCCTTATTTGTTTGTTTATTGGCATCACACGGTGTACCAATACTTTTCACTTATTTTTATTGTTCTTCGACAATGCTTCTGCAAATGAGCTGATAATCAATAGCGGATAGCGAACTTGTTGCGGCTTGTTAAGTTGGCCGTCAACTCTTTTCTGCATTTTATGGGAGCAAGAATAACTTAACGACGCCATGAGTACATTCGCGTATATCAGTCTATTCGAGCGAGCAGAATCAAAAGGCAATAGCTCTTTCTGCGCACGTCGTCAATTCATCCAGCAAACGCTTTCGTCATAAAAGATTAGGTAAGAGCCGTGGACTCTATAGCCATGTTCAAAATCTGCAACCTCCGGTCTTCTGCAAGGTTGTATTAAAATCCAAACCTTTCTTATGCAGTTAAAACCTGAATGAAACGCCCTGCCCAGGTTGTTGATAGGCTGAAGACTGTGTACAGAAAATAGTTTAAAACTGTGTAAACTTCACTTCTCTCCTAACTTCGCTAAGGCCAGTGACGTCCCAACTAACGTCTTCTAGCTCCTCAAGTAGCTCGGCTAGCCTAGCTTCGCTGGAGAAGGATCCTGCATTGAACGTCCCGTGACTTAGTTTCCAGTGGCGGCGTATCCTGATCCAGTGATTATTAGCACCCTCCGCTGCTTCACAGGGCTGGCCGCAGCCGTGGTCAGGTTTTCTGCAGCCGCTGTAAAGTGAGGGCCAGGGTTCAATTGCACATATCCTGTGGGAGGTGGTGGCCGAGTACTGCACCCTGCAGGAGGCCAATTCCTGTTCTGGTGCAGGAGTGAGTCGTAGACAGCAGCAGGATTGAGGGCCTCTCTGGGGTCCGACCTTCACGGCCCCATCTACCAACGTAATTCTCGAAGAGTAAATAAAGTTTAGGTTAAGAACCACGAAAAATAGATAATTAAAAGAAAAGGGGGGAGGGGGTGCAGCCGAACCTATAGCCTTTAGCTCACAGTTTAGCCGCCACCCTTAAATGTACAGTCTTTTGAAGCATTTCCAACATGGTAATTTCTGTCAACCTTAGTATTTTGCATAGTATGTCATCACAAAACGTCCGGGATGATTCATCTTTGCTGATTGTGAAATCCAGGACGTCACGGTATGTATAATTTATCATAATGCTAAGTCTGCGCGTGCGTGTCTAATCTACATATGTAGCATCACTTCCTAGTGAAATGCTGTTCTCAGCGACTGTCGGTTGGGGATACAGGCGGTGCATAGGGATCCTTTTTTGTAGAATGCGTGTTAATATTTAACGTGGCTACACTGTCTTCTAAAGTTCAGGAACAAACTCTTAGTATGAAAAGGCTCATTTAGGTGCTCACCAAGTTATTGTCGGCGCACTGGTTTCCTCCTGGTCGTGGACCTGTGCAAGCTCACACTTTCATTCTTGCCCGATTTTCAACTCTCCTTATGCATATTCGGCATTACGACTGCCTTATTTGTTTGTTTATTGGCATCACACGGTGTACCAATACTTTTCACTTATTTCTATTGTTCTTCGACAATGCTTCTGAAAATGAGCTGATAATCGATTGCGGATAGCGATCTTGTTGCGGCTTGTTAAGTTGGCCGTCAACTCTTTTCTGCATTTTATGGGAGCAAGAATAACTTAACGACGCCATGAGTACATTCGCGCATTTCAGTCTATTCGAGCGAGCAGAATCAAAAGGCAATAGCTCTTTCTGCGCACGTCGTCAATTCATCCAGCAAACGCTTTCTTCATAAAAGATTAGGTAAGAGCCGTGGACTCTATAGCCATGTTCAAAATCTGCAACCTCCCGTCTTCTGCTAGGTTTTTTAAAATCCAAACCTTTCTTATGCAGTTAAAACCTGAATGAAACGCCCTGCCCAGGTTGTTGATAGGCTGAAGACTGTGTACAGAAAATAATTTAAAACTCGTCAACATGCTTAATACATTTCAACCTTTTTTCCGATAAAGTATTGTTACGTGGTAGTGACGCACGCAGGACTCAAGCGATGTCAGGCGAACTGTTCATTGGGCGAACTTGTGCCCAGCAAAACAAAGCCAAAGACAATGCACAGCAATAGGGGCGTGAACAGTCGTTGGTCGACGGAAAGACAGACAACAGCGTAATGCGTCGGCTTTTATACACGCGTCAGAACCCGTTCTCACATTATCTCTGGAATGGCAGAAGTCGTTGATATGTGCGCATCAAGCATGCAAAGTTTCAAGAATGGCCCACATGGTTCCAGCATTCGCATCCAAGATAAACGCGGCCTGCGTTGCGCGTAACAGAAAGTGATAACGGCGCTCGCCGCAAACAATCAAAACCAGCGCGCGTGTCACTGGGAAGTGATTACGGCTTTCCACTTAAGCCAAAACAACTTGTTGTTATGTGGGGTTTAAGGTCCCAAAGCCAGCTCTGATTATGAGAGACGCCGTAGCGGAGGGCTCCGGAAATTTTGACCACCTGGGGTTCTTTAACGTGCACTGACATCGCACAGCACACGGGCCTCAACATTTCGCCTCCATCGAAATGCAGCCGCTGCAGCCGGGATTCGATCCCGCGACCCTCGGATCAGCAGCCGAGTACCATAGCCACTAGACCACCGTGGCGGGGCAAGCCAAAACAACTGAACGTGTCACTATCCCCCTCTGAAAAAGCATCGTCCCGATGCTGAAGACAGAACATGAAAGTGAGACTACATTCAATAAATTAACAATACGGCACAGTTAATCAGCGTGCGTAATAAGGATTCATTCGCACCACGTGTACAACTTCGGGTCGTGCACGGCGGCGCTGGGATGACGCTAAGCGATCGGGCACGACCTCATAGTCCAATTCACCACAAGGTCGGACTACCTTGTAGGGTTCAAAGTAGCGGCGAAAGAGCTTCTCACACAGTCCGCGTCGACGTATCGGCGTCCAGACCCAGGCGAGGTCGCCGGGTTTGTATTCGGTGTGGCGTCGTCGAAGGTTGTAGTGGCGTTTTTATACCATCTGCTGGTCTTGATACGCACGCGAGCGAGCTGTCGAGCTTCTTCGCCGCGCTTCAGGTAGCTGGCAACGTCGAGGTCTTCTTCGTCGATGCCGACCGGTAGCATGGCGTAAAACGTCGTTGTTGGTCTCCGTCCGTAGACAGGCTTGTATGGCGTAAGCTACGTAGTTTCTTGCACGGCTGTGTTGTACACGAAGGTCGCATACGGAAGTATGGCGTCCCACGTGTTGTGTTCGACGTCGACGTACAGAGGGGTCCACTGTTAAAGGGAACAGTGGAGCGCGTGTCGTCTGCTCGACGCCGCCGCCGGCCGGCTGCGACAACTAGTTTCGCGCAGGAGCAGTGAGCGCTGTGGGCGGCGCTCGTTTGTCGTCTGCTACAGTTGCGGCCGCACTTCGGATCGCCGCGATGTCAGCCGTCCCCGCGCTTTGAAATTTGTCCGCGGGCTGCATGGCCACGCTCAGATAAAAAGCTGCGGCAAAGCTGAAAGGGAATTAGATTATGTAAAATACTAACTCACTGATATTTTTCTTGGCTAAAGAAGCATGACTTCTTTACGGACGTCTCTAGTACAGCTATATATTAAAGGATATTTTTCCTTGTGGAGTGTGTATTTCATGTGCACTAATGAAGATTCGAGCTGCCGCATTGCGTAAGCTCAACGAAGAATATAAAAGCGCCTTGAACTAGCATTTTTTATGGTACATTTTTTAACATTTTTATGGTATTCCGAGCAACAGGCGCCAGTTTGTAACCATCTATAGTTGAAACGAAAATTCCTTCCATGAGCTACATTATAGTAGAGGAATATATTAGAGTGCAGTCAGGGCGCCTAATGCGCGTCTTCTGGTCCAAACAGGTTGTGAAAGTGGACTCGTCCATAAAGATGACCTTCTTCCAGTCCTGCTCAATCCAGCCTGCGTGGCGCTGGGCAAACTGAAGTCGCTTGTCCTTGTTGGCGGTCCGTAGGAGGACCTTCTGTTCCGCTGTTCGGCTTTTCAGGCCTGCCTGATACAGGCGACGCTTCACAGTGCTCTTCGAAGCCTTCAGTCCAAAGTTTACCTTAATCTCATGAGCAGAACACCTAGGGTTGTCCGCCACAGCAGCTACGATGGCAAGGCCTTCCTCATGGCTCGTGGCTTCACGCCGTGGTTTCCGAGGAGCGTCCTTTATCCGTCGGCCGAACTTGTACGCTTGAAGAATTTCACTGTTTTAAGTGGCCTGTGCGTTAATTTTGCAATAGCCGAGCACTTGCGCAGCCACAGTTCAACAATATATGCTGCCTGTCATCGTGTGGCACCCGAGCCATCGTGAAATCGCAGGAATCGACGTCCAGCAGAAAGCTTTCTCGAAGCGGGCAATTCTTTATCTGATGAGAAGGCGAACGAAAGACGGCAATCCGGCTGATGTGTCAGGTCACATTTATCTGATTATAGATCATCCCCGTCATTTTCCTTCTAGCTCGAAGGAAAGCGAGTATTGTCAAGATTTTGCGACTTCGGCCGCGCTTCGCGGCGATACGAAGCGCGGCCGCAACGGTAGCAGACGACAAAGGAGCGCCGCCCACAGCGCTCACTGCTCCTGCGCGAAACTAGTTGCTGCAGCCGGCCGGCGGTGGCGCCGAGCAGACGACACGCGCTCCACTGTTCCCTTTAACAGTGGACCCCTCTGTACATGGCCAGCTTATTGGCGATGGTCTTATTTAGACGCTCGGTCAGGCCATTCATCTGCGGGTGGTAAGCGGTGGTCGTACGGTGGCTTGTCTGACTGTACCTCAAGATCGCCTCAGTTAGGTCAGCCGTAAAGGCCGTACCTCTGTCGGTGAAGAGGACCTCTGGGGCTCCATGACGCAGGAGGATGTTCTCAATGTAGAACTTGGCGACCTCGGTGGCACTGCCCTTGGGCAGGGCCCTTGTTTCGGCATAGCGGGTGAGGTAGTCGGTCGCTACGACGATCCATTTATTGCCAGAAGTCGACGTCGGGAACGGCCCCAGTAAGTCCATGCCGATTTGCTGGAACGGCCGTCGAGGTGGTTCGATGGGTCGCAGAAGCCCGGCTGGCCTAGTTGTCGGCGTCTTGCATCACTGACAGTCTCAGGATGTCTTTATGTAATGGGTGACGTCGACAGTGAGACGAGGCCAATAGTACTTCTCTTGTGTTCTTGATAGTGTGCGGGAAAAAACCTAGGTGTCCGGCCGTCGGGTCGTCGTGTAGAGCTTCCAGAACCTCCGGACGTAACGAGGAAGGCATCACGAGGAGGTGGTCGGCTCGGAGCGGCGAGAAATTCTTCAGAAGAACGTTGTTCCGGAGGAAAAACGAAGCCAGTCCTCGGCGGAATACCTTTGGCACGGCGACGGTCTTGCCTTCCCGGTAGTCCATGAGACTCTTGAGCTCTGCGTCATCTCGCTGGCGTTCCTCGAAGTCGTAGGTACTTATGGGTCCCAAAAAAGAGTCGTCGTCCTGGTCACCCTGGGGCGGCGGATCGACGGGGGCGCGAGACAAGCTGTCGGCGTCGGAGTGCTTTCGTCCGCTCTTGTAGTCGACGGTGATGTCAAATTCTTGTAGTCGAAGACTCCATCGTGCGAGGCGTCCTGATGAATCTTTCAAGTTAGCTAGCCAACCCAAGGCGTGGTGGTCACTCACGACTTCGAAAGCCCTGACGTACAGGTAGGGGCGGAACATTGATGTAGCCCAGATGATGGCAAGGCATTCCTTTTCCGTGGTGGAATAATTCGCTTCCGCCTTGCGAAAGTGACCGGCTAGCGTAACTGATAACCCTTTCAAGTCCGTCGGTCCTCTGCACGAGCAAGGCGCCGAGCCCTGTGATGCTTGCGTCCGTGTGAATTTCGGTGTTGGCTACTTCGTCGAAGTGCGCAAGTATTGGCGGCGTTTTCAGGCGTCGCTTTAGTTCTTCAAATGCCTCGACTTGCGGCGTTTTCCATTTGAAGTCGACGTCGGCCTTCGTGAGGTACGTCAGCGGCTCGGCGATCCGCGAAAAGTTCTTGATGAAGCGCCTGTAATAAGTGCAGAGGACAAGAAATCGGCGTACTGCTTTCTTGTCGGTGGTCGGAGGAAAGTCGGCGATCACCGCTGTTTTCTGCGGATCAGGGCGTACTGCCGACTTGCTAATAACGTTGCCAAGGGACAACAGCTCCTCGATGCGAAGCGGCACTTTTTTGGGTTCAGAGTAAGTCCGGATGCTTTGATTACCTGAAGAACAGCTTCGACGCGATGGAGGTATTCGTCGAAGCTGGAAGCAAATACGACTACGTCGTCCAAGTAGACGAGGCAAGTCTGCCACTTCAAGCCTGCCAGTACTGCGTCCATAACCCATTGGAACATCGCAGGCGCCGACCAAAGACCAAAGGGCACGACCTTAAACTCGAACAGGCCGTCTGATGTTATGAAGGCAGTCTTTTCTCGGTCTCTCTCGTCTACTTCGATCTGCAAGTAGCCGGTTTTGAGGTCCATCGACGAAAAATACTTAGCGTTATAGAGTCGATCCAAGGCATCGTCTATCCGTGGGAGAGGATACTAGTCTTTCTTCGTGATCTTGTTCAAGCGACGATAATCGACGCAAAAACATAGGTTCCATCCTTCTTCTTCACTAACACCGCGGGTGATGCCCATGGACTCGTAGACGGCTGAATGATGTCGTCACGCAGCATTTCGTCGACTTGTTGCTTGATGGCATCGCGTTCCCGTGCCGAAACTCGGTAGGGGCTCTGACGGAGAGGACGGGCACATTCATCGGTTATGATGCGATGTTTCGCGAGAGGGGTCTGGCGAAGCCTCGATGACGACGAGAAGCCATCCTTGTATTGCTGGAGTAAGGCCTTGAGCTCCTTTTGTTGCTGCCTTGAAAGGCTTTGATTGATGTCGAAGGCGGGCGCGGACACTGCGGTCGTCGTTGCGGGTCCCCGAGAATCGATCAGGGCGAAGGCACTCCTTACTTCCTCGAATTCACTTAGGTGCGTTACCGTCGTACCCCTATTCAGGTGCCTGTATTCGTTGCTGAGGTTCGTCACCATTAGCTTGGCTTCGCCGTTATGCAGCTTGGCTATGCCTCTTGCGACGCACATCTGACGGTTTAGGAGAGAGTGCTGGTCTCCTTCAATGACGCCTTGTAAGTTGATAGGCGCTTCGGTGCCGAGGAAATGATGACGCTCGACAGTGGCGGGGCGGTTACCTGCTCTTGTGTGACATTCAAGGCATGATAAGCGACGTTGCTATCTGACGGTGTTGCATTATCAGTGGACAGCGTGAGTGACCTGGATCGTAGGTCGATGTCTGCGCCAAGATCAATCTGTATCGGTCGCGAAGCTTGGAACGGAAAGCGGTCCGAAACATATTGCCACCGACATCAACACCTTGTGACGATTGAAGCGCGACTAGGTGAGGAAGGGACAGATAACGAGAACGAAAAATCCAATTGAACGTTTATTTCCCATGTGTTTAATTTTATCTGTCACAAAATAAATGAGTAAATTTATAACATTTTAGCGTTTTGATAAAAGGTTGACTGGCAACTTTTTTTATTTATTTCCAGAAACAGCGGGCGCATGCGGGTAGTCTGGCAATTCTTGTGTTTGTCTTGCGCCCAACCACCCTCGCCAACGGTTTTGCGCATTTTCGGGTGGTAGTGGCGTCGCTCGTATTGCGCAGTATTTTTGTGCATGTCGTCGGTACGCAATTACCTCGCATAAGCGTTCTCTACCAGTCGTGGCACTTGGCAGAAGGTGATCTAACCCGTCGCAGCCGTTGGTAACCGTTTCAGTGACTGTCTTTTCCCAGCGCTCGGCCGGCGTGCTGTCGCCCTTCGGGACGATGAGTCAGCCACGCTATGCGAAGAAAAACTGCGCTGTGCCCGGCTGCAAGAGCAGTCCTTTCACGGCGGGCGTCTCACTCCATCGGTTTCCCCTTGGTTCTGAAAGGTGAGTTTTCGAACTATTGCACTACTGTAGTCGTGAGCCATTGTAAAGACAGTACACGAGTTCCGAAACCGACACGATAGCTTTCAGGCAAAATGCCGGTGCATCCAGTCCTCGCTACTATTGTTACAAGGAGTGCAGCGTTTCGTGTGTTTGACGAGGGCCTAATTAAAGGGGGAGTTGCGACGAGCGCAATGAAGAGCGCTTATCACGTGTGTCCTCATGCCCGACCATGGTGAAACAGAGTAAAACACGCGAAGCGCTGCCAAGATAGGCTACATTGTGCCTGAATGTTTTTTCAAGTTTTTCGTTTAGGAAAGCTGCCGTGTATATTCAGAAATATATATATATATATATATATATATATATATATATATATATATATATATATATATATATATATGTTGGGTTCAGCTTTTGATTAACTTGTATACTCTGCGCCGTCATGTTGCGTCTGTCTGCAAAACCATTCCACGCCGGCAACTGGCGCTGCGTTCTGATAACATTTGTTCTTATCTTCTGTACGCTTTTTTACTGTGCAGGATTACATTTGGACCTTCTACTTCGTCTGTGTGTTCGTCCCTTGTGTGCGATGCTGTGAACGTGATTGCATCTGTAAGTGTCCTTTTAGTTATGTTGTTAGAGTCGAGCACTGTGGCTGAGGTGTGATACCATGCTTGTTGGACTGTTAAGTCGTGCAACGCATGATAACGTGCAGATGGCTCATTTATTCTCAGTTGCTCTACCCTGGATGTGTGGTAGGGTTCAGTTTACCCACACGCTTTAAACAATGTAGTTATTTAGAGCAGCATGAACTGACACACTTGTAGTTTCACTTTCACTGTAGCATGCGTAGGGGCAAATTATATGGTCAAGAAAATATCTAAGTGGTTTTGTTTGGTTCCGGATCCTTGGTTGGTTCCGGATCCTTGTTATTACCACATAATCAGCATTCATTTAGCTGCCTCTATGATTTTATCTTTCATATGCAGAGGCAACTCCTCAAGAAGCTCCAAGATGTGCATCTGCGGCATCCACTTCCAGTCAAGTCGTGCAGAACCCCGGCAACAATGGTGGCAACAGCGCAGCAGAAATTGAAATTCGCTTTACAGCAAGTGTGTGGTAGTTTTGCTGTGTTAAAAGAGAATAGTAAATTTACAACAGGATCATGCAGGCACACCTTCACAGCCGTCACCAGCTGCCCTCCATTGTGCACGGAACTGCTGCTGTCATGAGGAGCAGTCTTTTGGTGAATAACCGCTTTTGAAACAACGCTATTTTCTACCCTAAACATCTTAACAGGATTCTCACAGAAAAAATGGAAGTGATTATTTTGCGCACTCTTTAAATTAAATATACAGGGAAAACTTTACCGTTTTCTTTAGATGACACATGCCTATCTTCACCAGAGACGATTATTTCAGAGGAGCATGGTCACTGCTGTGAGTAGGATTAGTGATTTTATTCTCATCTGTACCTGTATGCTTACATTTCTCGAAAGCCTGCTTTATTGCTCAGTGTGAGGGTTTAAAAAATCATATAGTCTATGTTTAGGTTGAAATTTTATTCAATATGTTAAAGCTTTTTTCAAGGCTGAGGAAGATGGCACAGCCAAGCACAATGAAGCATGAGGGCATAAAGGCTTACGAGTACTGCCTATCACGTATACGTAATTTTTCCTGTCTTTAAAACTATTTCTCCTTGTATACAGAATTGAAGTGCTGTATTTCCATTTAAATTTCTGCTGGAAAAAAGTACGCCGGATATGCCATTATTTTAGCGTCTGCTTTGATTTATCTTTCTGAGAACATCTCTGGCACACAGAAGAAAATTGTTGTGAGAGATGAGTTTAGTAGTGGCATAACTGATGCTGCGCAATTATAGGTGCGTAGCATTTGTACTGCGTTTGGTGTAATGTATCTACTTTCTTTCTTCTGCAGATTACACTTTTCTCATTACAATGTGATAAAAAAGTGTTTTAGAAGTGTCTTTGCATGTTTTTGAAAGCAGTTGCGTTTTATAACCAACAAGTCACAGCAAATGTTTGTTAGCGCGGCTGCTGTCATTGTTCGGATCACGCGACGCGATAATTTTTTATTCCCTCATTATGGCTCAACTATTTTGATAAAAAAGCGGCGTTACAGATAGAAGGGATACCATAGCACCCAGTTGCCTAATATTTTTCCATGCCTTAGAAGTTTGTCAACCTTCAGCAATTTTGATCTAACTCACCCAATATTTCATACTATTGTAAAATTACAATTCCTGCTTTCTGGAAGTTTTATTCGATGAAGTTGTTGTAGGCTTTTGAAGCTATCATTGAGTTTCCGTAACACGTCATTGAGCTGATATTTTCTAACTAGGTTAGACACCAAAGAGTAGCGTTCTAAGTTAAAATAAATAGCTTATCCTAGTATTTCTTGATGAGAAATTTCTACTATTGATTACTTATGTTTTCTTTTCCTCAGCTGGCCACACATAGGCTTTTGAGCCAGCCAGCATCCAGCGCTAGTGTGGCAGGCATGTAGTGTTCGTTTACGAGACTGTCGCCAAGGCACTCGTCTGTGGGCAACACGGGCCTTTCACATCAATGTTTGTGGCGATTCATGTTGCCAGCATTGAGCTGCTCAATAATGGTAGGAAAGTGAAAAGTTGCAGCTGACGGTGAAGTTCGTTTTATTTTTGGTTAGAGCTAAAACTAAGTACTAAGTGGCTACCAGGGAAATAAACTGATCTCAAATTATACAGCGAATTCCTCCGTGGCAATAATATTTATGTGGAAGAGCAACTAAGATTGCACAGTAAATGTTCCCCAAACAAGGTTATCAAAATTATGCTAAAATATACCTTGATTTGTAGCAGGTGAAGTTGAAATTATAATTTTACATTTCAGGATGGATCGTTGGTGTACTTGCTTGATTTTATGGTACCGTTATTTGGTTGTGGAACACTAATACCTTTACGAGTGGTTAAGACAAACGAAACAACACAGCAGCCTGCTGACTGCGCATACGGAAAGTTCTTTGCCTTTTCTCTATGGAGGTGTTTCACTTTCATTGATGGCTGACTGAAAAGTCAATTTCTTAATACAAATTGCGCCTGATTTTTGTTGGTTACAATATAATGAAGAATGACCATAGGAAAAACAACATCAACATCGCATTCATTATGGTTAGCATTAGTAAGCTTTGCTTGGGTATAACAAAATTATCTTCTGCTTCATTGATTTTCTATAGGATGGTTCAAAGAGCATAGAATGTGATTTCAGGCCTTCTCTGTTCCCTTATTGTGCCTGTGAAGTGTCTGTTTCACCTTCAGTGTATCTTGCTTACATATTGTGTCTATTCTGTGGTCCCGTAAACCTCGACAGTTTCCCTAACGGAATCCATTTGTCCTCAGCGCCAGCCAGTGTTTCCATCACTGAATATAAAAGAAAGATGGACCGGCTGCGACCAAGGCTTCTGAAGCTTCAGCAACAGGCACGGAGAACCAGGAAGCGACTGCAACGACAACGCAGCATACTGTCCACTGCTGATATAGTTGAGGCCATTCACAAGCGAGTGTCTCCAGCTGTAGGTCGTGAAATAATTAGCTGCTGATTTGTAAATTATTTCTTATGTTCTGCATTTCGATGTTTCTCTGATGTCTTTTTTATGCGTTATATATTTTGGTGTAATATCCGATACAACTGCAATATTTTGCCAATAAAATAGAGCTTGTTTACCAAATCTGTCTTTTTCGTCTTACTATTCTCTTGCAGGCTGCCATTATGTAGCCGTCATAGCCGTAATAACTAAAAAAAAGAACGCGCAGCTATGAAATCAAGTGAAAAGCGGCGCCCTGACAAAATATTTCAATTTCGCGCCATGTAGCGTTAAAACGTGACGTCATTTCCGCTTCCGGTTGTGACGTCGACTTCTGTCTTTTTTTTCAGTTGTCCCCCCATACGTAGATGGCGACAGTTGCAACAGCTAGCCACCTTCTTGACACATGGGCTTCTACGGGAGTTACGCTACCAGTTTACATATACCTTGGTCTGCGCCTTGATGGTCCAGGAAATCCATGCCTAAACTGACGTCTGGCGAGCATTGCTGCAGGACCATAAAACTCACCAAAAACGTCTGGCTGTCAATTTTGACTCTTGCCGCGCAGGTTCAAGTCGGTGTTATAAGGTGGCCCCCTGCTGTTCGGATATCTGGTCCTTCCCAGGCAGTCTTTACCTTTTGAGTTTGGCGGCGAAGAGACCACTGTTGACAGAGTAGTCGGCGCCGGTATCGACTAGGGCGGTGACGCTGTCGATAATCACGTCGACGTCGGTGGTTCGTCGTCTGGCGTTCCGGTTAGGTGGAGGCGTCGGATCACGGCTGCGTCGGCTTGCTCCGGCGCTGCTATGGTGTCGGCGGCGAGGCTTTGTCGGGAAGAGTCTGGTCAGGCGGCGTGCTGAGACTACGTCGGGAGGGTTCATGCGTCGTGTTCGTCGTCATCGTCGGCGGCGGCGGAGGATCTTCGGCATTGCGTCGTGCAGCAACCGCACCTCCATCGGTTGCTGCCTTCAGTTTCCCGGCTAGGGGCTTGGAGATCGGCCCCGGGTGGGGCCGGTGTACTAGCGGCGATTCGGGGAGATGTAGCGGCCAGGCGAAGGTGAACGGGATGGTCGTCGTCGTTGCCGCTGCGATGCGGCGATGTAGTCGGCGATGTCGCGACGTCGCTCACCTGGGCGCGGACGCGGCGCGTTCACGTCGAAGCCACGCAGTCTCAGCTCACGGTACTGGCAGTAGGGGCAGGTGTGCTCGGCTTCGCCGCAGTGGTAGCATAGTGGACGGTGATTCGGGGTGCGCCAAAAGTCGGTTTTCCTCGGCGCGCGCTGGATTACTGGTGAGCGGGATGGCGTCGGAGCTGGCGGCGGTGGCTGGCGACAAAACTGCGCCACCCACCGCCGCGACACGTGCGGTTGTTTTGGTTTAAGTGGGAAGCCGTAATCACTTCCCAGTGACACGCGCGCTGGTTTTGATTGTTTGCGGCGAGCGCCGTTATCACTTTCTGTTACGCGCAACGCAGGCCGCGTTTATCTTGGATGCGAATGCTGGAACCATGTGGGCCATTCTTGAAACTTTGCATACTTGACGCGCACATATCAACGACTTCTGTAATTCCAGAGATAATGCGAGAACGCGTTACGACGCGTGTATAAAAGCCGACGCATTACGCCGTTGTCTGTCTTTCCGTCGACCAACGACTGTTCACGCCCATATTGCTGTGCATTGTCTTTGGCTTTGTTTTGCTGGGCACAAGTTCGCCCAATAAACAGTTCGCCTGACATCGCTTGATTCCTGCGTGCTTCGCCTTCAGTGCTGCGTGCGCCACTGCCACGCGACAATATATTCTTGGGTTAGCGTCTTGTTGTTTTTGTTTTGTGGGGTTTTACGTCCCAAAACCAGTTCTGATTATGAGAGACGCCGTAGTGGAGGGCTCCGGAAATTTCGACCACCTGGGGTTCTTTAACGTGCACTGACATCGCACAGCACACGGGCCTCAACATTTCGCCTCCATCGAAATGCAGCCGCCGCGGCCGGGATTCGATCCCGCGACCCTCGGATCAGCAGCCGAGTACCTTAGCCACAAGACCACCGTGGTGGGGCTGGGTTAGCGTCTTGAATAGAGTAGCTTGAAGTGGCACTGTTCCTGTTTTTTTGTTCTTGTTTTATAGCAACTAGGTCAACAGTCTTGTGAAAGACAAATGCAACAGTTGAGGAAATGCTGCTAAACTGTTGCTTGCGAGTCCTTGAGAACAAGCGATGCAAGACCTTTCTGTGTCATAAAATAATAATTATTCAAATGTTATTATTATCGCAATCTTTTTCTGTACTTTAATAAGATGGTAATTAGGCCTTGGGGTATCTTGAATAAAGAAAGGTACAACAGTAAGAGTCGCTGGACAGACATGTATGTGTTTAATGCACAGATTTGCTCCGCCACGGTGGTCTAGTGGCTATGGTACTCGGCTGCTGATCCGAGGGTCGCGGGATCGAATCCCGGCTGCGGCGGCTGCATTTCGATGGAGGCGAAATGTTGAGGCCCGTGTGCTGTGCGATGTCAGTGCACGTTAAAGAACCCCAGGTGGTCAAATCTTCCGGAGCCCTCCGCTACAGCGTCTCTCATAATCAGAGCTGCTTTTGGGACGTTAAACCCCACAAAACAACAATGCACAGATTTTTTAACAAACTTGGTTAAGATTGCCTATTTTTTTTAACCAAGCGTGGCTGCAAAACAGCATGCACTGCCGAGACGCACCATTTCTGCCACGCATCCTGACTGCATTGGGTCGTACTTTAGTTGGTACATGTTTATGCACTAATACACAGTTAATTATCCTTTATGAATTTTAATAGAGAGATTCATGTACATGGTGGTCTTCTCACAATTTCTTTCCTGGTTGAAGTTTTATTTTTATGGAGTATGTATTACATAAAATGAAACTACACAATTGGAAATGTAAAGACACCTCATTTTCAGAAATCGGTTGCGTAACGCAATGACAAAGTTACACAGTGCTTTCAATTCATGAGAAGTTATAATCGACAACAATACAATGCAATAAAATGATGCATTTGTAAAAGCAGGATTTATGTAATAATTAAAGCATTCTCAAATGTGTCAGCATGCTGTTTCTATTTAGTTTGGCATGATTTCACACTTGAGTATGCACGTTCACATCTGAATAGCTAGTGAAGTGCAAGACTGGTCCATACCCAACAGGAAACTATAACTCACAGAAAAGGATGCGACATGGCAACTTCCCTGCATGATTTTGATTAGCTATGATCTTTCACATTTTCTTTTATATATGAACTCTGTAGGCTGTTTGCCCGCTTTTCAGCTGTAGTGTGTGTTTATTTTTAAGTGATGTGCTATATGAACATCACAAACAAAACAAATCAAGTACACTGCGAGCATTTACGTGCACAAGTAATCTTCTTTGAAAAGTTGCTACATGCCACGAAGGTTTTACAAGTAATCATAACTGTATAGGCGATGCGCAAAGCGCCGACGACGCCATCTGCCGCAACGGCTCGGAAGCGTTGGTGGGTCCGAGCGAGCAGTGTTCCCGCGAGCGCGTACGCGTGTGCGCGGATGGATGTGTTTTCATCGTGATTTAACGACTCTCTCGGGATTCAGAGATGCCGAAAAATAACAGCTGCGTTGTCGGCTACTCAGACACACACAAGAAATCGCCACGAACGCACTTATACAGATTTCCGGTGCTATTTCATGAGCGAGAGCGACGGCGGCGGTGGATTGCGGCTGTACGACGCAGAAGGCAAGCAATCGCGCTGTTTACAGGAGTGTAAAGTCCGAGGACTTCGATGAAGAATAAACCAGGCTTCGAAGTGCGGCGGAAGACAATATGCCTGAAGTGCGCCGAGCAGCGAGACCCTACGATGCCGTTTTTTTTTATAAAGAAAAAAACCCAGAACATCACGCGCTCGCGATCCTACTTAGTCTTCTTTCGCGCCCGCTATTTCTCTTTTCTTGTTAACAGCAGTGTTAGAACGATTACCGTGTTTTATTCCTCCATTTATGTAGCTACGTCTTCAGCGAACCTATACTACGTTTACACTTGGTCGCCTCGCCTGCATTGTAGACGCTACAATGCACATGAGGTTGCTAGTACTGATAAGACGCGATGCCTAGGCTCTCTTGAAAAACGAATGGCGCGAAGCGCAATGTCAGAGAATGTGGGGCAGGTGACGGCTCCTTTACAAAAGCGCCGTGGAATCACACGTGTGCTGCACGAAATCGGCTGCATTCTACCTATTGATGGCACTGGAATACGATCACCGGTGCAGAATGTTCGCTGTGCGCTCACCTCAAGTTGCATATTAGCTGTAAAACATGGCACCTGTGCACATTTAAGACTTTGACGATCGCGTAGAATGTAACGCCATTTTGCAACACTTGGTAATAGCTTGCAAAAAACCTAGCAAATACGTAGCCAAGCTGCTACGACAAGCTAGGTGACCACCAGCTCCGCAGTGACTCAGTCTCGCGCCACTAGCGCAAGCTGCCGAGATATATATTCACAAGCCCCGCCACGGTGGTCTAGTGGCTATGGTACTCGGCTGCTGATCCGAGGGTCGCGGGATCGAATCCCGGCCGCGGCGGCTGCATTTCGACGGAGGCGAAATGTTGAGGCCCGTGTGCTGTGCGATGTCAGCGCACGTCAAGAGAACCTCAGGTGGTCGAAATTTCCGGAGCCCTCCACTACGGCGTCTCTCATAATCAGAGCTGGTTTTGGGACGTTAAACCCCACAAAACAAAACAATATATTCACAAGTTTATTGTGCTGGTTTCAGTTTTACCAACGCTGACCCTTCGCGTGGCCGCACCCATGAAATCCATGCGCCGGTGCGACAGCGATCCCTCAAAATCTACTATATAAACACATGGCAAGTAAACGAAGCTACTGTGTCGAAAAAAAAAAAAAAACGTTGGTTCACGCGTCAGCGCATGCAGGCATTAGTGATCGGGACGTTATAAAGAAAGCGGCGCGATGAGCTCCACTTCGTAGGGAAGCTTGTTGACGCTTGTCTGTGGCAAACACTTGGCGCGTATGGTGACATTGTCGTCCCACACAGCTGTGACATCGGACACATGTCCACTATTATAATGTGCAGCTCCTTTGCACACACTATCGCCGCAAAAGTAATTATCTGGGACGCGCACAAGCGGCAAATCGCACGCGCGCACTTCCGCGATGCTTGCAGTGAAATGAGGCGTCTGCTACGCGACCCACCAACGGTTCCAACGGCCGCCGCTACGCGGCTTTCAGTGGCGCCCCTATAGGCGCTGCGCATGGCGTATAAAGTGAAAACAGGTGCAGTAAATATATCAATCCTATAAATATATGTCTATAAATATATGTGGAGGAAAAAATGTAGTCCACGAGAGAAGACAAGAAGAAAAAGCTGCTATTAATAATACTTGTTGCGCGTCAACGCTTCGAAAGTAAATCAACGACGCTGGTAGCATTATATAGTACCTTATAAAAGCACGCCTTAATACACCAAAAATGATGTGAGCTTAGTTACTGATCGCATATTCACTTCAACAAAGAGGTGACCAATTTACGGTATGGGTATAAGGCGAAGTATTTCTGGTTAATTAGCGCGCCCCATATCCATGCAAACTGCACGCACTGACAGTTCAGAAAGTTCTGGCGGCATACGAAGGTCTCGGACTCTTGACAACACCTTAATTGTAAGTTCGTGTGTCGCGCACACGATATCGGCGCTGCTAGAACGCGAGTTCGATTTCCGGCCATGGCGGCCTCATTTCGATGCGGACCGAAAGGAAGAGCATTCGCGAATTGGCGCACAAAAAAGCAGCCCGCCATCGGATGCCTCAGCGACCACATCGTGCTCAATCATTATTATCGCAGGCTCATAGCATTTACAACGCGCAATGCGCGTGCGAGTGCACGCAAAGAAAAGTACGCGCTGTAACATCTTGGTTGTGCGGCAACCACAGGTGATCTAAGAAAGAGAGAGTGAGAAAAAAAGAATGCTTTTGTATGCAAGGCAAGTCGAACACATTCGATGGCGTCAACTCGAGTACATCAAACAGCGGGAAACTTTCTCTGCGCACGAAAGAAAATGCGTTCCTGTGTTGTACTACGTCGAAGCGAAAGCTCGAGGAAAACAAAACTAAAGCACAACCCACTGCTGCCCCGTAATCAATAAAGACATACAAGCGGAGGAATGCTGAAGTACGAGGTTTTGTTTTTTGCTTCTCGTTTCGCTATTAATAATACTACATACCAGATTCGGTAAACTGCGGCTGCTCTGATCACTCCGATCGTTAAAACATACATTCCACCGCTATGGCGAAACTGCGAAACAGCCCGGGAACCGCTCGGCGGGCGCAATTTCGACGGGAAATCGTTCGGATCGCGGCGATCAGAGCTACTAAATTCCTTCGTGTTCGAAAAAAATTTCGATCGTTCTAGTCGCGGAGCCAAAATCGCTGTGTTTCTGCGTCATGTGAAACGGCCTTCTCCCGTAGAGCCCTGGCCTTGTGCAGTGCCTCGCATACGGCTTTACGTAATGATTCACTCTTCTGCGTTGATTTTCTCAGTATGAGCGGGTGTGCTCACCATGGGATTCCCTTAATGAAATATCGCGGCAGAAGAGCTGCTGCAAGCCATGCGTAATTAGAAGCGAATGGCACGTCGTTTACGCTTCCCTTAATTCGGAGAGTAGTGCTTCTTTGTGTATCTGGCGCGGATATCCATAACTAGGTTTACTAGGAAAGGGTTGAAATGAGTTTCTGTAAACACGTCATGCTGTTTATTGCATCAGCAAGAAATATTTAAATCGCAGCTGTGGTGTAAAACCACGCCGTTTAGGAAGGAAATAGCTCCCGCGCGTATAAACTATCTCGATCGTCCAATAACTGCAGGCAACGCCAACAACGACCGTGGACGTGCTCGCTTAAAAAAACTTCACGACGTTTCACGTGTACTTCTCCTCTTCCTGCCCAATGACGTGTGCAAGCACTACGCCGTTCTGAGATGTTTGGCCTGTGCGACGCAGTTTGCACCCATTATAGTGAGGTTGTGCGTGCCTTGGTGGGTGTTGCCGGTGTAGGTAATCAATATCGTTCTTACACACGGAAATTATTTCTAATTGCTGTACGGCCCAGCTGGTGCGTTGTGAATGTAGAAGCCGACGAACGCAGTCGCGTCACTACTACTGCCGAAATTACCGCTCGCTGTTAGAGAGGGTGTCGCCCATTTCAAACGATGTATTCTGTGAACACACTCCACAGCGTGACCTCGATGTAATTAAAAATTCTGGCACTTCGTCATATTTATTCAGATACAGCATTTTTCTCTTTCTTTTTTTTTGCAAGTGCCAGCAGTTCATTCCAAAACAAGCGCACGCGGCATGCAGGCTGTTGAAGACACGGGCTGCGCTTCCGAACAGCGGCGATAATTTTTAAATTAGAAATGTTAACCCCTTTTGAGGGAAATGCTCTCACATTAAAAACAGGTATGCAGGAAACGGCTAAATTCATACTTCTATTTCAGGACAGCGCATCCTATTTCTTATTCATAATGTCCACATCTAGAATGTAATAGCGGTCCTTGTTCGTTCTATGCATGGCTACCAAACCATCTGTTTTCTGCCAATAGAATCAAGCAAACAAGAGTTAAAAACTACTCTGATAAAACCGGAAATATCACCCACTCATTCTATAGAAATTTCGCGTTTCAAACACGACACTTGTATAAAATGAGTAGGTGGGTGTTTTCGGTTTTGTCTGAGTACATTTAACTATTTTTGCTTCCCACCACTCGTTCTGTAGAAGTGTCGCGTTTACAACTGGGCACCTTCAGTCGCTGCAGCTACACTAAATATCCCGCTCAACGAGCATATCTTTATGAAACATGCTTTTATTTCCATACTTACATGCGATAGATTTGCAAATGTACAAAGCAAGTGATATAAGACACCTACAGATATTTTACACCAAAAATGAAACACATTGGGCAGGACAATATGATATTCTTGAAAATTATCCCACAAAATAAACGACAAAGTAAAATACACACCGAAAAATCGAAGAAGGTGCATAAACATTTATTTATTAATATAAAATACCCTCAGGCTACAAGCGACGATCTTCATTTTCTTTTCCGCGCGGAATGACAAAACGTTTTTCATTTGGGTGTCACGGTTATGGCAGCCAAAGTCACAGCAACCCGGCATCACGACAAAAACGAGCCGGACGCACGCGCGCGCACTTCGCGCGTCGTGCACTTTGCGTCCGGCGAACACACCGCACAGTGGCACTTGGCGCGTCCGACATGGCGCCGAAAAAAAAAAAGCGCGCTACCACTTGACTACCGCCGCCCTATGGAGGCCAGGAGAGGAGGAAGCGGCGTAGTTCAAGAGAAAGCGGTACTTTTCCGGAGGTACAGCGGCTTTACCCCCATCTAGGGCGCCTTCATACACAGGCCTTCCGCCCGGTTTTAGGGTGGTGGCAGCCTTTGAAGGGCACACGCCGACGCCCGGAAGTCTTGACGGTCGCCGTTGTTGCCAACTTTGTCAGCCGCCATTTTGATTCTCAGCTCAACCGACTCAACGTGGTCAACGTCAGTGTTCAGGTGGTTGCAGGTTTTCCCCGCGCTCGGCGCGTTAGTTATGTAGCACTGCGACGACCATTGAAACAGTGGTTACACGCGCTCTACCTGTGCATTGCGACGAGTGGAACTTGACGCCGTGTATTCTACGTTTCTTGTGAGGCTCTCGCGCGTCAACGTTCACTTGTACTGCGTCACCGGCCGCTCGCAGCGAACAAAAGCATGACAGGTTGTTTCGTTCCACAATGTTAAAACAGCAGTCAGAACGGAGTGAGAATGTTACGCTTCCCGTCGAGCCCAACGCGAAAGAAGCGTTGGCTGGCCCAAATCAAGCGGGACTCAAGTGGGTGGTGACGCCGTCATCATATGTATGCATGGTGAGTACTGTGTTTTGCAATGCTGTCTGTATCGCAGTTACAGAGTGACGTCATTTGTACGCTATACCATGAGCGTACTGCAAGCTGCCACGCATCGATTACATTATATTACGATTACAAAGCACCCAAAAAATGAGAGGGGGGCTACCACAGGCATGGGTGAACGTGAATCTGGAATTTCGCATGTGCAACCATAACGTGGACTCGTACCAACCAATGGCCGAGGCAGAAATTTTTTTCGGGGGGGCACACCCTTGATCCGACATGGGGCGCGTGGAGGTAAGTGTGGCCGAGTGTCATTTTGTGCTCTGTATCTCATGGTAGAACAAAATTTCAGGGGGACACGGGCCCGGTGTGCCACCCCATGGCTACACCACTGCTACCAACTCGCCTGACCTCCAATCATATTTCGAGAGAAAGTTTTACCTCAGTCCAACTCTAGTTTTCACGTTGGGATACGCCTGAAAGCACGGAGATATCGTGAAGGCAACTGTTGGATCAAATGAAAAGATATGTCGCGAAACAGGCATATCTATGCAAAGAAAGAAAAAAAAGAATCTGTTATACCGAGTACAGAAAAACGTGTGTTAGGTACCGTGTTCTTTTTTTTTTGCTTATTCTGCGCAAAGTCGTAAGCGCAAGCTCAGCACCAAGTTTACAAACGTTCACATTTGCAGCGAACGCAGATATCGCAGCTGTGCAGACTACATCTGCTCGAGCTTCTGTGAACTTCATTATTTAATTGATGCCAAGGGTTGTACAATGTCGTGCTACAGAAATTAATGGTCAAAATGTTTCTGTACATCTGTTTCCTCTAAATGTTGTATTAGATTGTAGTTTACACAACTGTCATTTCCGGCCACGCTGTCAGCTCAATTATGTGGTTTTTAAAAATTGATCTTCAGAAATCTTCCTAATGGCCTGAATTGGAAGTTTTTGCGAAAGGGCGGGTAAATACCTTCTTTTAACTGAAGCAAACCTAATGAAAATCGGTGCAGTGGGTTTCAAGCTTGACATTTCTAGGGAAGGCGTGGGTCGTTCGTCACCTGTACGTACGTATGTATGTAGTAACCACCCGCGTGCCGGGAGGCACGCGCTCGCCCTCGGCGCGTGCTTCCCGGCGCGTGCTTCTCTCTCTCCCGGCGCGTGCCTCTGCTGTCTTCTGAGAGAGAGAGAGAGAGCGAAAGGCACGCGTTGGCTATGGAAACGCTTGTCCGCCGCGGTGGTGTAGTGGTTACGGTACTCGGCTGCCACCTAAAATACGCGGGTTCGATCCCGGCCGCGGCGGTCGCATTTTCGATGGAGGCGAAAATGCCAGAGGCCCGTGTACTGTGCGTTGTCAGTGCACCTTAAAGAACCCCAGGTGGTCTCAATTTCCGGAGCCCTCCATTCCGCCTTTCTCTCCTCTCTATCTCTTTCACTCCCTGTCCCCTATCCCCACGGACGCTTAGCCGTGCTCCCTACATGGGCTGCAGAAATTAGCGTCCTTTCCTAACCGAACCACAAGCACAATCAAACGCTCTTTCTTAGAGGAACGCTGCACCAGCTCGCAAAGAAGGAGAACCCGCCCTCACCCGCGAGAGACAACGTTGGCGCAGGCAGCGTCTCCTAGCGAGTTTCTTGATTGAGAAATACCGACTGCTCGCGTTGGAGAAGCGTTCACCGGCAACCCATATATATATATATATATATATATATATATATATATATATATATATATATATAGGCACTGCATCTTGACTTGCAATGAAGTGCCGGTGGGAGATTTCACTTGTGCATACTTGAACCATGAGGATTCGTAGCGTGCGCGTTAACTAAATTAATCCGGAACTCGGCACGATCTACGATGAACCTCCCGAGCTTCGCCCACTCATCATCATTCACTCCGTGGATATGCTGTAATTTTTTTGTTCTTTGTCAGGGTACTTAACTCCGCCCCACCGCGGGGGTCTAGTGGTTATGGCACTCGGCCGCTGATCCGAAGGTCGCGGGATCGAATCTCGGCCGCAGCGGCTGCATTTCGATGGAGGCGAGATGTTGAGGCCCGTGTGCTTCGCTCTGTCAGTGCACGTTAAAGAACCCCAGGTGGTCGAAATTTCCGGAGACTTCCACTACGGCGTCTCTCATAATCAGAGCTGGTTTTCGGACGTTAAACCCCACAAAACAACAGGGTACTTAACTCCTTGATAGGCAACGATAGCTTAGCAGGTAGGCTCGCTCTCATTCCCAAGCACTTCGTATCACACAAACCTAATCATGTTCACATATTGTATAAGTGTTTGATACCACTGTCCTCTAATGCTATGGGCTTGAGGGTATAATCATTTAAATGAAGTTTAAAGTGCGAAGCACGATATTTAAGCAAGATAGATAAGAAGGTTGCTCACAAGGGTACTTAAACCACTCTATAAAACTCCTTGGAGGAATGATGACGCTATTGCTGGCGCAATTCCAGGTACGACCAACAAGGTTTACAGCATGAATGCGAAATGGTTTTACCGAGAATGGATTGAGAAGTTTCCACCACATCAGCCATTCACTTCGCAGCTATATTGAAATTTCAGGCTCCATCTGACGCACACATGGCGTTTAGGTGTGGCAGCTAAAATTGTAAAGGTAACATATTAGTTGTCTCCTCAAGCTGGCTACGTGTAGTAATGTAAGACCAAGGCTATTCCGTAACCATACATGCACCATAGGTTACACCTTGGAAGGTGTCGAGCTATAGCGGCTGTAGTATTCGGTAATGGTGTGCGAATATTCGAAAATTTCGAATAGCGAATCGAATAATGTAGTATTTAATTCACTTCTCGAATAGAATAGTGCGTACTCGAAATACCGAATATTTTTCGAATAGTTTTCGAATAATCAGCACAGATGGGACTACGCTAAAGTAATAAAATCTTGGAAAGGCTCAAGGTCATTTTTATTCTTTTGATCACTAAATTACCAATATGCATGCATCCCAAGTTTTCACGACCCTACTGACGCCATATTAATTACCGGATGGAGACGTTTTTCCTAAAAACTCCTGAAAACCGGGCGGGAGGCGTGTGTATATGAAAGCTCCCTACCCCCATCGCCTGCCCGCTTCGTTGTCATTTGCCGCCTCCGCTTGTTTGGCGCGTACGGTAGGCAGTTGCCTTTTTGACATTCGCAGGTTATCGCTTGCCATCAGTCAAATTATTGGCTGCAGAGTGAACAAGTTTACGGTATGGTAGCAGTAGCACCGCGTGCAGCCATATCGCACAACTGTGTTTTTTTCTGCGAATACACAACGCGGTTAGCTAGGCTAGTTGGAATGCAGACTTCTAACGCATTTCCGGCGCTAACAAAAAAAAGGGAAAGATAGACCAGCGTTCTGCCTATCTGCTGTTTTTTCGTCTGCCTTCTCCTTTCCTTTCTTAGCGCTGGAAATGGATTGCATTTTTTTTCTGCGAGTGGTGCTAAAAGCGGTCGATGGTTGTTCTTTTTTTTTTCACATTCAACGGCTGCGAAGGCATTAAGACGTCTTCGTGCATGCCGAGGCCTCATTTTTACTACTGACGTGCTCATGAGTGAGAGAGAGACGACTTGCTTATGCAGAGACAGTATAAAACAAGCGAATTATTCAGCAAACCTAACTGCACAAGACGTTGTGGTACCGCGGTACCACAACGTCTTGTGGTACCGGGTCTAGGTTTACAGTATATTTCCCGACACGCGTCCATAAAATTTAGTACCTAAAAGTGCACATTACATTGGACATGTGGCGCATAGTTGCGCCTGGTGCGCTGATGGGTCTTTAGAGTTGTAGATTGGCAAGTTATGTGTGGCTGCAAAAGCGGGCTGTTCTGTCCTAGGGGAGAATATTGTTCTGGCTGTTTTGAGTACGGCATGTTTGTCTACTTCCTCCATGTGCAATGCTTTCTTCAGTGATGGGCTGTATGAAAGTTCAGCTGTGCTAGGTACCCGGTGCTCGAGCGTACTTGTATATAGGCCCTTATATTAACTGGCTGTACATTGCGCACTTGGGTTTATGAACTAAAAGATGGGTTACGCAGGTGTGAGCAGTTATATATTCATCTATATATTATTGATTTTCTAGATACAAACATGATTCTTTGAACAAATAACTTTAACACTTATGTGAACTTCTTGAGGTGGCACAGCATTTAATTCTTACGGGTGCTAGGAAACTCACTGGAACATATGTAGAACTTGCAAAATTCCTATTTCCATGGACTTTCCGCCTGGAACTTCTAAAAAGATGCACTGAGGTCATGAGGAGTGAATGGATTGGCTGCATTAAAATTAGTATCGCGATTTTAAGGATCGAGAGGTTTCATATGTTCGAGCATCACCATTCATCACGTAGGTGATCCATGGCGCACTAGTGCACATGACTGCACCAAGCAAGTAGAAAACTCAGCTCTTGATCCGAAATAGTGAATTAGTGTAGTGGGCAATATGTAACGTCGGTTCATCTAGTGTCGCAAACAACGCGTCATAAAGAAGAAGGACGTGCAACCTTTCCTTGACTGCCTAAATGGCATCGAGCCTTCCATCAAGTTCACTGTGGAAGAAGAAAAAGATGGATGCCTTCCGTTCTTGGACGCAATTGTGAAACGTACGTCAACAGGCCTCGCCTTCGCCGTGTACCGAAAGCCAACTCACTCCGGTAGATACCTTGACTATGAGTCAGTCCATCCGGTAGCCCACAAACGCTAAGTGGTCCGTTCTTTAGTGCAACGTGCCACTCGAACCTGTTCTGATGCAAGAAGCCTGCAGGAAGAGCTCAAGACCATTGAAGATGACCTCATCAGGAATGGATATCCCAAACATTTTATTAAGAAGACAATAAAGTTCATCATGCGTAACCAGCAGCAAAACAGTCAAACCATTGATGGCGTTGCGTCAGCACACAAGCGGGCAGCGATTCCATAGATTCAAGGTATAAGCGAGGCCCTAGCTCGCACATTTAGAAAACGCGGTGTTCATATTGCGCATGTGCCAACAAGCAAGCTCAAGGGTGACTTGCTAAATGTGAAGGATCCTCTCCCCCGGCAACGTTTCCCTGGTGTGGTATACAAAATCCCGTGCGCCGACTGTGAATCTGTAGATATTGGTGAAAGCGGAAATTTTTGCAAGCGTTTAAAACAACACAAGAATGACGTCGCCAAAGGCCACACAGTGACCAATGCACTCGCAGAGCATTCCGAGAAGACGGGCCACGAGATAAACTGGGACAATGCGCACATCATGGCCACGGAGAGGAATTGGTCAACAAGGCTCAATCTCGAATCACTGATAATTCAGACAACAAGAAGCACAATCAATAGATCATCTGGCACCTTAAACCACGTGTACTCCCGGACTTTGCGTCATGCGCTCAACGCTACTTAAGAACCTGGTGCTCTGCCTTCATTCCATTGTGAACAAGGGATCCGTACGGACCCCGAAACGTCATTTTATATTTTTGACACTGGTCAGTGACCTTTACCTCTAACAAACAACGCGCTCGAAATTCTAAAAATTCGTGGAACAAAAAGAAGTGCAGTCATGGCGCCAATTATGTGGTGGAAAGGCAGCTATGAATGCAATTGATATAAGTTTGGAAATGGAGAACCTACGAAACAAACGCACCTTTGCCCGTTTCCACAAGATTTTTATGGGAAGAGTATCAAAATTACATAGACATAAGTACTACGAATGAAGCATGGCTGTTTCTTCAAAACTCCTCATTAATTGTAGTGCTAAGAGCTGCTGATTTAGGTTTGGTGCGCATTCTAATTTTCGCTTTTACTTGAAACACATCCATCCGAGTAAGAAGACTAAATGCCGGTGTAAAAGCGTGATGGCACCGCGGCAAGAGATACGCGGCATAGTCGGCGGAGCTCCTGATGCTCCAATGCAGGCAATAACCGCCGGTAGTAGTGCACTTCTTGAAAACACGGTCGACCGCTGTGCTCCTTGAAACGACAGTTTTTCCAGCGGCGATCGACGCGGCATAAACGGTTGAAATTGGGTCGGCAAATGTTTCTGGTCATTCATGCTCACTGATCAGTTAAGCCACGGAAGAATTTCTTTTGCCGCAGCTACACATCGATGACACGGGCCGCCGCTCTGCGAAATTAAGCAGGGACAATAAAGCTTACACTCTCCAGGCAGTGCCACCTGTAATACATTTCCTTGCTACCCTTGTCTATGCGTTCCCGTAGGCCGCGTGTAGACGGGCGCTGAGATGCGAAAGCGCTCGCGCATGTGTCAATCTTGTAGTCAACATAATTGCCACACCCTCCACTACGATGTTATTCGTAGCCAGAGTGTTCCTTTTCGACGTTCTGCCCTTTGAGCAATTGGTCCAGGCGTTAAAGAATGGCAGATCCCACGCGCAGTGGGAATCAAGCAAATGCGAAGCACGCATTAAGAACGTAAATTGATCGGAATTCTTGTCTCGCTATAACGATTTTGGTACATACGAAGTTAACGAAACGGCTGCAAGAGCAGCAAGACTGTGGCAGGTAAACCATGCCGCTCATGACACGCATGTCATGACTGTAATGTTATGACATGTTATTTATGTTCGTCATGCAGTCGTATTGTGCCATTAGCAATTTTGGTATACATCTCATTGACGAAATGCGTGGCATGTAAATCATGCCGCTCATGACATGCATGTCACGATTTTCATGTTATTACCTGTCATTTATGATCGTCATGCAATCACGTTGTGCCATACCAATTTTCGTATACATCACATTAATGAAACGGCCAGGAGAGCACCAAGACCATGGTATGTAAATCATGCCGCTCATGGCATGCATGTCACGTTTTTCATCTAATAACCTGTCGTCTATATTCGTCATGCAGTTACGTTGTGCCGTACTAATTTCCGAATACATCACATTAACGAAACAACGGCCAGGAGAGCACAAAGTCGTAGACGGCTAGATAGATAGATAGATAGATAGATAGATAGATAGATAGATAGATAGATAGATAGATAGATACGTTCAAAGTCACCGAAGTTCGCAAAGAAATGCTTCGCATTTAAAAAAATTGGCAGATCCCACGTGCAGTGGGAATCAATGAAATGCGAAGCACGCATCAGGAATTGTAAGATGAATCTGCATTGTTGTCTCGATATACCGATTTTGGTACATATGAAGTTAACGAAACGGCCGCAACAGCACCAAGACTGCGGCATGTAAACCATGCCGCTCATAACATGCATGTCATGATTTTAATGTTATAATCTGTCATTTATGTTCGTCATGCAGTCATGTTGTGCCCCACCAATTTTCGTATACATCCTATTCACGAAGTGGCCAAAAGAGCACAAAGCCGTAGGCGGCTAGATAGATAGATAGATAGATAGATAGATAGATAGATAGATAGATAGATACGCTCAAAGTGGCCGAAGTTCGCTAAGAAATGCTTCGCATTTAAAAGTCCAAAGGGGAAACATTAGAACGCGCGCACGCGAGCGCTCTACGACCGCCTTCCGCCCAGCGCAAACACGTTGCTCCGTCTGCTATGGGGGTAAGATATGGCGGCACCTCGTGGCGGCTTCGGTCCCTACAGGCGCGCGTTTTGAAGCCCACGCGTCGCCGTAGCGTGTTTTTTATTGCGATAGCAATTATATGGACAGTCTCGGCTGATTTTTGCCGTCCCCGTCGCCGCCGTCATGAACCGTATACGCATAAGTATATATATATATATATATATATATATATATATATATATAATCACAAAGAAAAATAATGCAGATAATGCTTCCGAAGCGCGGAATCGAACCAGGAAGCACTCGCTCCGCAGCGCGTGGCGCTAATCACTATGCCACAAAGAGCAGATCCTTCAGGGTGCTAACGGCGAGCCTTATATACGCACCCTTTACCGCTGGCAGGACTCAGAGACGGCAGGCGCTTATAAGCGTTTGTTCATTCCCAACGAGATGGCGCGAGGAGTGCAGCGGACGCATTTAAAAGTCGTCGGCCAGGTTGCTCGCTTCTTCTAATATTTGCGCAGGGCCTTGCCCTTCCGCGGTCTGCTCGCGCGGTTGCCTCGTGGTGAGAGGAAGAAGGATGTATCGATATTTGACCGTGATTTCCGCGCTGATGTTACGGGAGCGTACGAAAGTCACTTGAGCTCAAGGGACGCCGGTAAACGAACAAACAGAAGATGAGCGCGAACTATCAAGTGTCACAGCTCGACATTTCAAGCAAGCTAATTTCCTTCGCTGCTTCGGCCGCCTTTGCAAGTGGAGCGCTGTTCAAACTGACAGCATCCATTGTGACAGCTTATTCGCGCTCGTTCTGTGTATATCTGTGCGTTCGTTTCGTGCGTGCTTCACTCTGTTTATTTAGCTGCCCTCTCCTAGCTTTGTATGTGAAGCTTTGTGACACACAACGTATACAGCCCTTCGTACCAGCACGCGCTGCCCACGGGAAGCTCTCACTTAGCAAGTGCATGTTTTCAACAATTAATATTGCTCCTGAAGCTGCGAGCCTCACTTCGTATAGCATTTTTTTCTTGCTATCGCATTCATTGCTTCGCCCTTGCGGCGAAACTGTGACTTTTTCGTCTCCTAGGCAGTACAGACGCGAAATTTCCGTTTGAGCTAGAGCGCATGTGTTGCCACATCGCGGTGGCTGTCGTAAATGAAACGCCGGCTTGAAACTACCGTTTCTGACCTTGGCGGCCGTTAGGACCGTTAGGAATTTAAGATACAGCGGGCGTGAGCAGTTCGTGCCGGTTCGCACTTTGTACCCCGTCCTTTGACTTTTCCTGTAGTATGCTATTTTGCTACTCGACCATGCTCTCCCCAAGCGAACCCGAGCTTAGCGTCGGCTGGCAACGTTTGAGAGACGTTTCTGCAACTCCTGGAGATAATGTCGTGTTGAGAAGTGACATTGCCAGGGAAGAACATGCTTCAGAGTGGGTCAGACTTTACAGTGACGTTACCAATACATCGTGGATCGTCTATAAAACCCATAAGGAGGATAGGTGCGAAAGGTGATTTCTGTCACTCGTGTATGTTGTAAACGCGACGCTACTGGGCTGAAAAGCGGACTTGACGTTATTATGCTGATAACTCAGGGTCGCACAGCAGTGTGTGTATACAAAATATTTGGTTTTGTGCTAGATGTAGTTGAAGATTACAGTGTTCTACTTCATACATATATCCGCTACTGAAGAAATAGTTTGTTTTGTTGAGCAGCTGCCATTCACTTCTATGAATTATTTCTGTTGTGAAATTTCAAGGAAGCGCATCAGTTATAATATCGGAGCATTATAAAGAAAATGAATTATAAAAATAATAGCTTCTTCCTTAGGAATGGGAAGCTGTGCGAACCAGCCCAGATCCACAGTACAGCAAAGCCTGCAACCTGTCTGGACGCCCCTCTGTTTGCTGGCTGAGGGTACTTGATAAACTTCGAATTTAAGAAACCATATTTTCTACTCCCGATTCTCATAGCCGAGAAATCGCTTATTGCAGAGTGAAATATTATCAGTGTGATGCGAAATAAAAATAAATTTCAAATGTTGAAGGTAATGAGTAAACAGAGGCTTGTGGACCTACTTCTTTAGCTGTTTTATTGCCCAAGATTCATGGTCAGCAAGAAGTGTTAAAAGTACACAGTTATGCCCTATACAACACAAGCTTCTGTGATCACAGCACCATACCACGGTGATCTCTCAAGCTGTGTCCAACGATCTCGCGCTAATGTTAATTTTTGTAATATTTTGGAATATGGGTGGTAGATTTAAAAAGTGATCATACCTGAATTGAGCGTGAACACTTCAAGGAGCTCAAACTAACAATGTAAATGAAGATGGTGAGATGTGACAAACGTTTGGGTTCCTTGCAGGATCGTCTCTCAGAAGGTGTGGCAGTGTCATCTTCATCACCACAATAAAGTCACCAAGAGAAGCAACACCAGCTGCATGGCTGTCATTGACATCAAGGTGAAGAAGGTCAACTACAATACGAAAAAAGAATGATGCGTTCCTTCGCCGTGATCCACCTCTCTGTGCAGTGATGAAGCTGTGCCTAAAACATAACCATGCAACTGAGAGTGCTGTTGCCCTGCGTTAGCAGCAGTGTAGTGATGCAACAAAGGCGTTATTTCAGAGCTATTTCTCTGACTTGCTCACTCCTGCTGAAGCAATACGGTTACATGAGAGCACGTTGGCAGTCGAAGAAGGTGCAGGAAGCCTCGTCCATCTGGCCAGTGGAGCCATCAATCCAATGAAGAGGACTGTGTACCACCTCTACGAAAATTTATGGCACTAGAGAAGTGTTAGTGATCCATTCACAAAACTCAATGAGAAAATGCCGGGGTACGCAGCACTAGATGAGAAAAAAAGTTCATCGTAGCTTAAGTCAACTGCCAGGATTCTTCAGTGACCTTTCCGCTATTATAAGGCAAAATGCTATTGCTTTTTGAAGTTTATTTTCCTGCCTTCCAATACCGATAAGCAATGCACATGTGAAGGCTGTACATGTTTCCTCTTGGTTGCTTTATTTTAGCAGCCGTACAATCATTTAACACAGTCAAAAAGGATATTTGGCAAAAACATATCATACAAAACCATGAAGCAGGTGTGCAAAAAACACTGTAGTTGTTTAACATGTTGCAGGGCATTTCTGTGTTTTGATTCAGGGAGCACTTCCTGTAGCATAGAAAGAATAAAGCAGAAGAGTGGACCACCTAAAGTTAGCATCTCATTTATGGCTAATTTTCAGACACTGCTTCATAGAATATGTGCACACAGAGAAGCATGCCATTCTACTGTTTTTTTTCTTGTCTAAGTAAAAGAAATATTTTTGAAACTAATATGTCATGCGTATTTTGCATATCAAGCATAAAAATCTGTCACTGGCACTGCAGCTATCGTTCCTCTTCTAGGTTCTCAAATGAAAGCAGCAAAATGCTCTTACTCAAATTGAAAATAGCTAAAACTGAGAATTTCTCGCAGGTGTTTGTTTATTTGCAAGCAACAGTTTTTGTTCCTTATTCTAGCGTGTGCTTTATAAAAGAGTTGCTGTCATACTAAAATCATGGCTCTTGTACCTAACTAAAAACTGATGCACGTGCTGATGTTATGGTGAACAAGGAAGCAGGCACAGATAACTGGGCAATTCTGTTAGCGGCCCCTATCATGAAGCCTGCCCAGTTACTCGAGTCATCTGAAATCATCTTTGCGGACTTGACAGCTTCGTGTGACACAACACGAAGCACTGTAGCTGTCATGTTGACTGCTACAGCAGCTGGTGCAGTGCCCCATATGTGCTCTTCCACGCAACAACCAAACAACTGAGGCCTATGTAGCCATCAAACTTTTGAAGTGCAACTATCCCGTCTGTTTTGGAGGGCGTGAGGTGAGCTGCCGCATACATGCTTAGCACTTGTACTTACTGTATCTCACTAGTTACACAGATTTAGTGCTTAATGGCGGTATCCCTTTCAGAGAGTTTCTCAGTATATACCAGCAAGTGGAGCTGCCTTGTGATGATCAGCAGCAATAACATTTGAAAAAAAAAACTTGTCTGGTTTATTGCCTTGAGTGAGGTGGTAATCAGAGGATCTTGAAGGTTATGCAGACCCAGAGAGAGTTGGCGCAGAGGTACAGCTTCAACCTTGCTTGCAGGAGGACCTTCATTCCAATGCAGGAGGGGGCAGTTTTCCACCGTATAAAAAAATCTTCCTGTCGACGAAGTTGCAACAGGTGGCTTGTGGTGGAGCCACAAGCTGGCCACCGTTGCCGGTAACGTACCTTCCTCACCAGAGAAGGATTGGCCATCCTGGTGGCCGTCACCTCCAATGGCCGTCACCTCCAATGGCCGTCACCTCCAATGGCCGCCACCTCCAATGGCCGCCACCTCCAATGGCCGCCACCTCCAACGACCGCCACCTCCAACGACCTCACTCCTCAGTCCGCGTCGGCTGCGAACCAGGTGACCACAGTGGCAGTCAGACCTGTGAAGCAGCAGAGGATGCTAAGAGTCATGGACCAACAGGTCGCCATTGGAATCTTCCCCTGGCAACGTTTAACGCAAGAACTTTATCTAGCGAGGTAAGATCGAATCATGGCCATGGCGGCTGCATTTCATTAGAGGCGTAATGTGGAGGCCTGTGGGCTGTGGGATGTCAATGCACGTTAAAGAACACGAGGTGGGCGAAATTTCCGGAGATCTCCACTAGAGCGTCTCTCATAATCAGAGGTGGTTTTGGGACGTTAAACTCCACAAATCAATCAAGTCAAGAGGGGTTGTTCAAGGAATTAGCCGGCGTTAAATGGGGTGTAATTAGGCTTAATGAGGTGGAGAGGACAGGTGAAGCCGTTATAGTGCTGGGTGACACTAGCGGCGTCTTTAGCACGACTTTCAGAGCAAAATTAAAAACACGACTCTTTTTTTGCGCCGTAATAACATCCTCGTTCCAGTAATTGTGACCCATAATCTTTCCATTTTTACCACAATGCAAAAAAGGTTTCCGAGCACTAGACAGTCCCCTTAATATGCAGACAACTAAAGTAATGCTTAATAGGCTTGGGAGAGCACAGCGGTTTGAGATAGTTGCGGAGGTAGTTGACATGGTAAGCGAATATATCTACTTAGACCAAGTGTGACACCTGATGAAAGGCTAAAATAATTAGATGATTAAGGATGGGCTGGAGTGCACTTGGCAGACATTATCAGATACGAATGGCAGCTTACGTTGACATTGTCCCTGAAGTGGAAATTGTACAACAGCTGCATCTTACCGGTATCACCGGTGGCAGAAACTAGGAGGCTCACTTAAAGGATGACGCAGCGAGCAATGGAACGGGAAGTGATAGGTGTAATGTTAAGGGACAAAATAGAGCGTAGTGAGTCAAGGAACAAACATATGTTAGACATATTAGTAGAAATTACGAAGCAGAATAAACAGGCGTCAGCAGGGCACGTAATGCGAAGACAAGAGAGCCATTGGTCACTGATGATAACTGAGCGGATCCCTAGGGAAGCAAAGCGTGGTGAGGGTGGCAGACGTTCAGGTGGGTCGGTGAGATTAAGAAGATTACGGGGATAAATTAGCCACAGTCGGCACAGGACCAGGATAATTGCAGATTGATGGGAAAGGCCTTTCCTGTCCAGTAAACGTAGGCAGGCTGATGATGACGATGATCAAATGGGTAAGTAGTGCAAAAGCATTATTTTCTCCGTTTAGCTATGAAGGTCGCTACACTTGAAATTGCATACATGCTGTGGGCATTGAGGTTGAGATGTTCTGTGCCATAGTTCATTTTCTTTTCGACATTTTTATAATTACAGGTATGACCCAAATACTCCGCAAAAGGTTTTACAGTCGACTCTCATTACAACGGACCCTGATAATGTGGATAAATATGTCATTTTTATCCATTTTCATACTTCAGTAGAAGGAGGAGAAAAGGGGGGTGGGGGAGTCATCTGCATCGCAACCAATATTAGGGACTTCAGTTCTACAGCATGGGCCATGCTGTCTCTGTAACTGCCAGTTGTGGTCGCCATGGCATGAATTCGAAAAACGCTAGTCACCAATTGCGGTAATTTACGACTGCAGCACATGTTGTACTTCAGTAAGTGAGTGCCATTAGAATTGGTGCAGCTAGGTTGCTGCTATTGAGAATTGGCTAGAACATTTTCATAGAATCGCAACTTTCAGAGTAAGTTCTAGTAACCAGTGAAACTCGCTGGGGCATGGGCTTCGAGCTCTGGGACGCCTCACTTCCAAAACTTTGGTCGCGATGCCTGATAACGCTTTTGCAAAATTGCAGGTCAAGTGATGGATGTGCAATGTAAAAGAACACGAACACAAATTATTTTTATTCGCATTTGCCTCAATCGTTTAATATTGACTTCGCCCGACACTTGCTTGCCTACCATAGCTTTGTTGTTCACAACTGAACTCACGGTCTCCTTGGATAGCCCCTGGTTTTTCCAGTGTCCGCATGCTTTTCAGCGCATCTAACCCCATCTGCAATCTTAGTCTTGTTGTTCAATGAAATTTGCTTCCATTTTGCAAGGTATAGGGGATATTTATAATGCATTGTGATCTGGCAACACTGACCCCGCCCGCAATGTTCATCGGAGCGCGTCGTGGAATCGTCTGCTATCGCTGTCATTGGGAGAGGCTGGGACGCTGTCAGTGATGGTGCTTTCGGGTCAAGAAAACGCGGCAGTTTTCGGCGTCATCCATCTACGAAAGGGGACTGTGCTCCCAAAAGTCGGTGCGAACATAATAACGAAGTCTTGCGCTTTTAGTTACCCACCCGGAAGGAAGCTGCTACAGGCATACTGTTTCGTAACAGTAATAGTAGGCCGAATTTCTCATTTTGCGACGCGTACTTCTGATCGGAGGTAAGCATACGATGGAATCCTTGGTTGTCTAGAAGGCCCGAGTGTAGAATTATCTAAGGTAAGCTCGTATGGAAATACAATGCCAACGTTACGTATACCAATACGATTAGAAACGCGCGTCAGATATCGAAACCACGTTTTCTGAGTGTCGCTGTGCGGCTTTCTACCTCTCGTTTCTCCTTCCGCAGGAATCTTTATCCTTCGCAGTTGTTTATATTTTCTAGAAAGAAGCGGTGCATGGACACATGAGCCAAGAGCGTCTCGGAGAAACTAGACTGTCGCTTTTTGGAGTTTGTATGTGCGGCTGGTGTTATTTCACTTCTGATACGCTAGTACACTTTATCCGCTGCTCGTCTGTTCATGTGAGCTGAGTCTGCTGAGAGGACTAGTGTATGTGGCAAGTACGTGTGTTAGAGGATGAAGACTTCTTGCCAGTGTCACCAGGTCCTTGCCGTATTTTCTTTAGTAAAGGGTGGAGGTACGCGCAGCGAAAATAATCGCTTGCTTCTTGAGAAAATAAAAATGAGGCTCCACAAGGTCGCCTCAACAGTTACCTTTCTCCACAGCTTTCTTTTTTAAGGAAGGTCAGTAGATATATAGAGGAAAATAGGGGACTTAGGAGGAGCAACACAACTTCTGCATTGCCCTACGTGCAGCTGCGCCGTATATCAGCTTTCAAAGCGCTTTTAAATTTCTTTGCTTTAATCTTATGGCCACCGAGCAGTTGATTAAGCGCACCGAGGTCACGTTGGAGGATGCAATGCGATGCCCCGTAATGGCACCGAATGTCTGCTGCCTGCTTCAGCTGGCAAAGAGCGCGCCGATCGACGGTCGAACCTGCTTGGCCGTAAATATTAGCTACCGATCACATACATTCACATAAAAAACAACAAAACAGAACGTGAAAATTTCGATCGCACATACATAATCTAGCTTTGATGAACGTTGATTCATGGTGCAACGTCAAGGAGCTTGCATAGCATGCTTATTGTCCTAATAATGTGATGTTCTGGAAAATGGATGTCGCACGACTTCGCGGATGCACAGTATACACAGACTGCTTTCAAACAAATACTATGTACGCTCAAACCACGTACGCTATAAACTTACGCACATTTATTCCTGCGAATACTCGTTTCCCTCCGCGAAAAGAATACAGGCAAAAAGCGTGCCATCACGCTCTCTCGATCATGCTTGCATGATGTACGGGACCACTAAGAACCTGTTAAACGCGCGCGTCCTAAATACGACAGTGCTTTTGTCGTTGGGAAAGCAACTCACGTTCACCAGGAAATAGAAGTGAGGCTAAACGGTGATTTTACTCGCGTCAACTACCGTTCCTAGAACACGCGGTGATATTATCCTCGATGAGATAACCTGTGCGGCGCTGACGTGTATTTTTTTTCGCCGGTAAAACAATGAAGCTATTTGGATAAAAAAAAAGGTTATACGTTGTTCCCAGCGCGCCACGGATACAAGTCGCGTGCACAGCGCCACGTAGCAGTGAGGAAACATCGCGGAGCGACCGCGAACAAGCGGCAGGTAGCAGGCAATACCACAAGTTTCGATTTCCGGGGCCCCGAAGAACATGGTGGATGACGCTTGCGGGGATGTCGACGGATGGCGCTTTCCATTTTGAATTTGTAGAGGAAACAGAAATAAAGCTAGAGCTTGGTGGCCCGGCTACCGCCCCGTTATAAAGGGGACGCTCCTAATATCCATCCATTCATCCCCTATAGCGACCTGGCGCAACTGAGTAGCATGCCAAATAATGTCACGGAGTAACAGCACCATCGCGCTTGTGCGCAGGTTGGCTTGGCTAGAGGTTGACTTCGCCAGAAGCCTCCAATGTTGCTAGCCGCGGTTAAAATTTGTTTTGGCTTAAGCATGCAAGCAGAGCAGTGCAAAAAGCGTTGCTGCCATGATGAAGCCTGTTACGAGACCAAGTGGACATAACAAACGTGTTTTATACGATCGCCGCTAATTTCGTCCACTGTAGCCGATAGACCGTTGTAGTGCCCTCTGTTAAAAGCGGATTTTGTTGCATAGATAATGCACATGGACCAAACTTAGGTGGAAATTTGTCCGTTATACTGGAAAGTCTGTTGTATGCGGGTCCATTGTAACGAGTGTAGACTGCATCACAGTTGTCTTGGTTTATGCATCAACTCTTCAAGACTAAAGCTAAAAATGAGCATGTGTTTTTCTCGAAACTGAGACAGTAACGTCCCTGCCACATTTTCTGGCCTCTTAAATAGATCCATGCCAGCTGTTGCAGAGGAAACAGTGCGAACTCAGGGATATCGATGAAGAAACACACACCATACCACATTCTTCATCGTCGTCCTTGTGTTCGTGCCGTTTCCTCTCCAGCAATGCTAGACCAACTGGCCTGCAAGTCCATCCTATGCCAGCTGCAGCATATATGTTGGACACACCTTGGCTCACTTCTATTGTCACGTGGTTGCGACGATGAAGGATGCAGAAGAATTCAATTCATTGGGCGCAGGTATGCCCGGCAAGAAAAGCAAACCACTCTGTAAGACGGTTGCGTCGAGCACAGTCGTCCATCGACGATAAAGCCCGACCGGGCAGTGAAATGCGTCAGCTTTCATACGGTGGTCATCGTGCATTCTAATATTCTCAGTGATATTCTGGAATGCACCCAAACATTTGCGTTGGGCATGCAGCGTTTGTAGATTGGCCTGCGCCATTTGCAAAGCATTATACAAGATAAGCATGGCCTGCGCTTCGTGTCACAAGGAAGTGGTAAAGGAAATCCCCATAAACAAAGCATAACAAGTGCGCATCAACAGATTGCTTCCACCTGAACAACGCCAATAACTAATGGTTATAAGGTTTTAACTGGTTATAAGGTAACTAATGGTTTTAATATTTTTTATATTGTGAGTGCCTTTTTTCATGTTTATTTCTACCAAAAAAGGATTTGAGGCATAGGCATGCGTATAGGATGCAATAGGTTTAGTTGAGTCACTCGTATCGTGAATTGGCCAGCCTGGGTAATTCAGAGCACAAGAACAGATGAAAAAGTTGTATAATTTGGAGGGCGATGATACTCCAGAGCTTTAAAATGCCTGAATCAGTAATGCGCTAAATGGATAGAAAACATTATTTTGTTCGGTAATCAAGTCTGGAGAATTGCAGTGACACCAACAAAGATAGCTGATAGGGAATCTTGACAAACACAACTTTCTCACATAAAATTATCAAAAATCTCAACAAGCCCAACTCTCTTGCGTAGAATTATCGTACTGTAGTAAGGTACAATAAAAAAACAGCAGTTGGCAACAAGGGCTGACGGACCTCGCACATTGGTGTTGTTCTACCAGCCAATCACAGAGGCAAGCAAAACTGTAATTATCCGCCTTTTCAAAATGACGCCGTGTGTATGCCTTCGGCACATGCAAAGCGTCTGCTGTTCTTGAGTCCTTTCATTAATATAAGCAATGAGGTGCTTGAGAAACATGAACGAAAATGTGTCCAGTCTCAACATTTCCATCTGAAAAGGGCCGATTACAGTAAATTACTCTTCCAAGCCTGTTTTACCAGGGAACTTCACCAAACTGAGTTGAAAAACTCGTGTGGCAGCATATGTGGTGCGCCATGTTTTTGCATTGCAAGCGATTTATTTCGGCTCAGTGAAGAATTAGCCTTTCCGTGTTCTACTCTAATAAACAAATGAGGACATAGAAATTTATGTGCCTATCCATTATCCTTGCTATCCTTGCTTTATTTTGGTGATATGGAAAGTTCAGAGAAGGAAATATGTTAAGCTTGACAAAGGTATAGTGGCTGGAAGTTACAAAGGTGTGGAAGGGGCTTCACTGCAGACTTGAGTTGTATCCGTCTGTAGTGACAGTAGCAAGACTGTGAGGCAGGATGTACTGACAAGAACCTGCATATTCAGGCCTTGTCTACTAACCTTTGGCAGCTCACAGCAACAGTGCGAATTTGTAACCTTCCATCCACCCGGTTAACACAGAACCAATGCTTACTTCATAAAGTGGCATGTAAAGGAAATATAAATACTGATGCATAAAGTTGCATGTTCAATCTCCAGGCATTCTGTTGTCTATGATTGACTGTAATGTAGCAATTAGAGCACAAATGTTTAATAGCGAGTATTGAGCCATTCATTATGCTAAATTAAGTGCAGGTGTTTTTGTAGCTGGTTTCTGTAAACAGTGCACAACTCAAGCTCACATGACAGCTGTAAGTGCCGTACAACACACCACAAAAAAGGGCGATATTTTTTAGTGTGGTCATAGTCAGCCAGAAATGTTCATAGAAAACCAGAGTTAATAAAAAACAAAGATGTATTCTTCTCCCACCTGGTATGGCTCAACCAGGCACACATGTCCACATCGATTATGTATTCAGTAGCTGTCAAAACACTCTGTTCATATCAGTGATGCCTTTGCCTGTAGTGATAAACCATCTTTTCATGGTCTAAGGCGCTCTTGGCCTGAATGAAAAGAAGTCAAATGAGCTGTTTTTGAGAAGTGGCAGAATAGTGGAAATATGGAAATATTCTGGAATTAGTCATTCGAATTTGAGTATCTTACAATGGCAGCATGCTATTTACCGGAAAATACAACAGCGATACTCAGAGGCTGAATAGCATAACGAGGCTGTACAGGGCCAAGTACCTGCGGCAAGGTCGAGTTGGCGCACAGATCAAGCAACTATCTGGCAAATATGCCTCCGACTAAGCATAACCACTCACTACGTTCGATCGACTGTCGTAGTTTAAATTGAAGCAACGGGTGGTTGCTATAGGAATTCGATTACAATGACAACATTATACTTAAGGTATAGGGTACAGTTACCATTCCATCGCCGAATGATTTACAGGTTCGGGTCGAATTCATGTTGCCAAAAGACGCTTCTTTTGTGGCGAATACGAAAAGTAATGGTATCCAAGCACTTCGTTATGGTACACTGGTGACGAAAAGCACACGTTATTGTGCATTACGAACCTTGCGTTGCGCTGTTTCTACCAGCAACAACAACCGACTTTCATAATGGAGAGCGTCATCTTGGATTCGGCTAAAGCTTCGTTAAAGGCTAGTGTTGGCTTTTTGTAAAACGCGCCTGGATTGGATTGGATACAAATTGAATCTTAGTAAAATGGAAAGTTTTGAATGTGCTTTGAATCATCGCTTTTCTTTTCGTGCGGCATTGGCTTAATTATAAGCGAAGTTGTGGTAGTTACGAGTAAAAGAAGCGATGTGTATACTCCATGGCTACCTGTTCCTTGTGGCGTTATTTATTCAGCTGTTCACATCTTCACTTATGTGCTGAAGGCCACAAAAGTGGCCGTCTCTGGTAGCTTGTGAAGCGTTTTATTTTTTATATGTTTATGTTTTATAACTTCCTGCACATGTCGTATCTTAAAATACAAGCTTATATCGGGCGATTCAATAAAATATTGCGGATGCTTCCTGTGCTTTCTACAATGTGACCTGGCGCGCGCGCATGTATGGTGTAGAACAATTTGTGCCACTCCTGAATTTCGATGAAACTAAACTGAGGAACGAGATGGACAAATCTAGTATTCTTATGGTAAAAAGGCAGTACCGTTATCTGCAGTTTTACTTATATCTCTCATGAATAATTTGGAACAAATGATATTAAGAAACACGCTCAGTTCACTCTGTCAAAAAATCAAAACAAATATAACGCCTATATAGGGAGCCCAAAGACTAGAACTGGACGATTTCCTGAATTCAATTTTCAGTTTTCTAAGGAACACATACCATTATATATTGCTAAAACGATACCACAATCCTAGATTGAGGCGCATACCACCTAGACAAGACGAGGAATACAGGACTGTCTGGTCTGTGGGCTGTCCACCATCTTGATTCGTGCTGTACGCCTGAGTGTAAATATACATGTACATAGCCGCTCCGCGTGTTACTTACGTAACAATATTTCCTATGACAAGCGCAAGACGAGCATAAACAGTATTACGAAGATCACAATATATAGACCTGTCATACACCTAAGCATCTTAATTATTAATGACGCTAGCCGGCAGGTGCACTCTAGTATTTGCTACTTGCGTAATAGGCACCACATATGGGCATGACAGCAAATTCACATGATCCGCTATTTATGCTAAATTATGCAGGAACATATGTTTTAATCTGCACATCTTGTCTTGCAGCTGAAAGGTTGAAAACTTAGAACGTACATAATTCGAATACAAATGGCTTTTTCATTGATTTCATGGGACATTTGACTGAATTAGCTAAGAAGGCAGGGCAAGAAAATAACTAAACAGGTAACAAGCCATGGCCTACTTCATCTACAGAACTGTGCAGAAAACCGGTTTCCGCAAACATGGAGCAGAAAAACAAAATTCATTTCTTACAAAGCACAGTTGACCCAAAGAAGCAACTAACCAACTATTTCATCGTATACTCCAGTCAGAGGAAAAAATCTAGAGGGACTTTCAGCATGTGCATTTTTTCATAATATCCCAAAACCGACGGTTTCTCAGTGTAGGTGCGAATCACCAAGTCAGCCAGCACAATATAATAATTAATGATAGGCACTCTTTTTGAAACAACATTAGCCCAGTTAGCAGCCATGACCTACGAGCATCAGAGCAACACTGTGTGCGTTTTAAAATGCTCAGTGTGGCAAACCATGAAACACTGTTGACTGAAAAAATGACAGTGCTCTTATAAATGAAAATAATGACACTTATATGGTGGTAAGTAACAGTTGCAGCGATGAAATCCTCTTATAGTTAGATGAAATCATCTTATAGGCCAACCCTGCATTGTGTATAATTTTTAAGCGATGTTATTTTGGCTAAGGGAAATAAGTTAAGGAGTGGAACTTGCCGGAGAGTACGTTCTAGAGATTCTCACATAGCTTTTCCATGTGTGATAATGGAAGTGGTACTAGTGGTAAGTTGAACTCGGAGTGATACTAAATCTTTGCTTAATTTTATTTTCATCCGTGTTCAACTTTATTGCCTCTGAGGCAAGGTGCAAAAAATGTGTATATTTCTTCTCTTTCACAAAACACGCACTATGCAAATACGTATATTTCCATAAAAGTGATTTGCTTATAAAGAAAGAGTGTTCTTTTTTAAAAAGTGTACTAGCATGACATTGTAAATTTTCAGTTTGTTTCGAATAATGGAAAAATTTAAAAAAGTGCTGGCAGAGTGCTGTAAATCATGCACTACAATACTAGTTTTCACAAAGCCAGATTTCGCTTCTGTGTCCACACGGCACATGAGTGATAACGTGAGGACACATGACTTCACCAAGTTGCTGTGACCACAGTGGCTGCCACAAAGAACCGTAGTCCAAACAAAAGCTTGCAGCATTTACTTCCTTTTTTCTTTCTTGTTTTTGTGTGAGCAGCACCCTTACTCCTAACCTTACAACTACATATGTCAAAAAATTTTGCTCTGCATCTCGACGTCGCAGTGACGCTAATAATGCTTCAGTATTTCGGGGACATGGAGCAGTGAGAATTAACAGGTTGAAACTTGAGCGTCCGGAGATTTACTACAGTAGTGCCTATATTTCTTAACCCATGATGTTATTTCTCACTTTTCATATCATTTTGATGCTAACATTGTTGACCACACCAAAGAATACAAGTACTTAGGCGTCGTTCTCACGCATAACCTTTCGTGGGCTGGTCACGTCACTTCAGTATCATGTACCGCTTCCAGGTCATTAGGATTTATGCGTCGAAGCTTAAGAGCTGCATCTCCCCCACTACAAAAACTGGCTAATTTAAATCCAGTGCGGCATCAAATTGAGTTTGCGTCTTCCATATGGAATCCGTATCAAAAATATCTCCTCGATCGCCAGGAAGGCACCCAGAATAGAGCGAGCCGTTTTATTACAAACAATTACAGCAACCTGTCAAGTCCAACTAAAATAAAACTTGGCCTCCTTTTGCAACCACTATCTACTCGCCGTAACATTGTTCTACAATTATTGTTTCATAGATTCATACACGTTGTTCGCCTGTGATTACCAAAGCTGAAAAAAGCATCCTTGACTTCACGACTGCGTAATTCCTTTAGTTACACCCGAGTTTATGGCAAGGCTTGTTCATTCAATTTTTCAGCTTTGCCTCATGCGATACGTTCATTGAACGCTTTTCCAGACAGCAGTGCTTCCCAATCTAAACACAGTGCATTTCGTGATCAACTAATCGATCAGTTTTCCATTGAGACGTGTAGCACACTTACTTTCGTGTCACGCCTGAAATTTTATCGTAGGATTATGCAGGTGTGCAAGTGGTCGCATCAATGCCATGTGAGGTGGCCGCTATAACGTGACATTTTTTTCGCGAGTGTTTCTTCCGCTATCTCTATTTATTTCTGTGTTAACACTACTTCTGATGTGTTTTCGTCGCTTGGCTTTCCCGTTAGTGTAGTAATGATTTTTTGCTGCTATAACTATGCATGTTCCGCCTTACCCAATGCCTTCTTCAAGGCCTGTGTGGTGCTATAAATAAATAAATAAATAAATAAATAAATAAATAAATAGACTGTCTACCGCCCTTCATTACCTTTTTGTCATAATAGAAAGTGCACAATTTGAAGGATACAAGGTTGCGGTAATTTCACTGGGAAGTCTGTAGAGATTTTTAAAACAATTTTTCATTTTTCGTGGTGACACATTTTATATGTGCATGTATGCTGGCATCAGTGCTTGGTGGGTTTTTGCAATGTTAATTTAAAAATGAACATTACTCCGTCGTGAATGAATGCTAAGAATGTTACCAGGTGTGTGTGAAACACTTGTAAGTAGTAAACTTCTGCTTACAAGCAGGATAATTCAACTTGCGTGACTACTTCTTGGTTTTTCGTTACACTTGGAGATCGACACTTGTATTCGAGGATGGCGCCACTAGTAAAATTTTCACGACTTTCAGGACCAGATTTAAAATATTATTCCTATTTCATGGCGTACAAGCACACTGGCTTCCGTGGACGTAAGGAACAATCTTCTCATCTTCACCACACCTGAAAATTTTTTTTCAAGCGGTAGACAGTCCTAAAAGGCTCGTATTCTTACGGCGATCACTGTGTGGATACTTAATTTTCTTTGGTCTTGTATGCAGGCGCCAGAGGCATTCACGACTGATAGCAGTGCTGCGGAAAAGACTGCATTGTTGGAGAAGTGGCCAGAAGCTAGGCAGCTGCTGTGACATTTTCATGTGGCGCAGGCGGAATGGCGCTGGCTAACACTTGCAAAGCATGGTGTTAGTCCAAGTGAAAGGCAGTCACTGATGTCCGTTTTCCAGAAGGTATTAAACTCATTAGATATCATAATGCTGGATAATTATTATTTGGGCTGAAGCATTCATTGCTGATGAGCCCTTTCAAAGAAGGTATGGCGTAGTTATTCAGTGGCTGTGGCAGTCTTTCACTTGGAACAAGGTCAGGTGTAATTATCAGCCGTGACGACCAAATTCTCAAGGGACAAGAAAGTGAAAGTGCTTGTGTACTACAGAGACCACCACCATGGTGCAGTGGTTATGATGCTCAGTTGCTTACCTGAAAGACGCGGCTTCATTCCCAGCAGCAGAAGTCACAATTTAATGGAGGCAAAATGCCAGAGGCCCCTGTACTTAGACCCTGCTTAGACACACAGTAAATTTGAAGCCCACAGTTTGACCATTATCTTTCTTTTTTAGTTTGTTGTTGCTTAGTTGCAAAAGGATAACAGACTAGAAAAAACAAACAAGTTTTGTGTGTGTGCTTCCACCATTCTGCATTAAGCTACAATAGTATATAAGAACTAGCCCAAGTCCTGAAAACCATTTTTCTTTTTCATCTCTCCAAGCGACCTTCATTTCCTTATCAAGTGGTTTTTGATTGTATTGTAAAGACATGCGGGTCATGTATGCCGACTCTGCAGATACCTTGGGAACAGCAATACAGGAGCTTCGCACACAGAAGCATGAAAGCTATATCAACCGTGTCGGGGGACTACTTGCGAAAAAGGTAGAGTGGGTGCTGTTTTTCCGGCTAGATACAAGGCCACAACAAGAGGCCACAACACGAACAATTATTCTGAAGCCTCTATCAAAATTCTGAAAGACATTGTACTGCATAGAACAAAGATATTCAATGTTGTGGCTCTTGCCGAGTTCCTTATTTTTGTATGGGAAAAGTACTTTCAGCGTAAGATCCTTGACCACGCACAGTCACGCGTGTCTGGTCACAGGCTCCTGTGTGAGCGCCTCTTGAAAAGAATGCCAGAAGGCATAGAGGAAGTGAACTGTGTTGGTGATGCAGAGTACCTTGTCCCAAGTGCTAGAGAGGACAGGTTGTACAATGTTTGTACAAAGGTGGGCCTCTGCACATGCAGGTCAGGACAGCAAGACGCATTATGTAAGCACCAGGCCCTAGTGCATAAAGTGCATGGTTGAGAGTTCCCTAACACCCCTATGCTTTCCATGGGAGGCCGACATGAACTGAGAAAGCTTGCGCTACGGGAAGAAATCCCTAGTATTGAGTTTTTTTAGGGTATTCATGAGACAGGTGCGCAGCCAGCAGACACACATGTGTGCATAGATACAGCTGAAGACTGGATGATCCAGAGGCAGCCTCTTCCTACACCCAGCATGACCTTCCAAGAAGTTCAGAACATTCACCAGCACAACTAGTGAGCCAGGTTAGTGCTTCAAGAAAATTCTGATGCCTAGTAGAATGACGCAGTCCGATGTCATAACTACTCATGCATGACTTGTTTGTTCTTTTCTCGGCTCTGGAAAATTGCCCGGGTACCACACCTCTTTTCACGTCCTCACAGCTTAATACAATTTCTGGCACCAGAGAAAAATGAGTTGAAAATAATACATTTCAACATGCAATCTGCTGTAAACAAAGTTGAACCAATTGACCCATTTTTTGGCAGGCTTTACAAACTCATTTGACGTCATCTATTTAACCGAAACGTGGTATCGACATGATACTGATGTTCTGCGCATGCCCGGTTATAATTCATTTTATTTATATTAACCGTACAGTGAAACGGGGGGAGTTGTTGCCCCACTGGTGAAAAACTAGTATGTCTGTGAACTCTTATCTGAACACTGCATTTGCAACGCTGATATTGAAATCCTAACTGTGAAATCGGCCTGTCAAACATTTTCTGTCCTTTATCGCCCCCCTCAGGGAAACTTATCCACATTTTTCGATTACATTGAACGCGAGATATTCTTTTTCAACTAAGAAAAATTTTCTTCTTGTATAGCTGGCGACTTCAACATTGATGTAAGCACTTCCAGCCCAGCACAGCGACAGCTGTCATTGCTCATCCAGGCCACTGGCATTCACAATGTAATTAATAGTCCTACACGAATCAATGCTACTTTTTCTTAGGTGTTAGACCTTATAATTACTAACAGCGATAGTGCGCTCTTTTCGGGCCGCATCGCAGTCGATATTAGTGACCACTTGCCTGTTTTCTTGTTTCTGGACGAGCAAATCTGTTGAAAAGCAAATGCAAAGGCTCAGCGGCAACTTACGTCTCTAGAGAGGCTCGAGCAATTCAGGAACCGCATGGCTTTAGTGGATTGGGCTCCAGTATACAGAGAAGACACAGCTGAAGGTGCCTACCACAAATTCCAAGAACTTCTTGTTGTATTATACAGCGAGTGCTTTCCCATTGTTGCCGTGAAAACATCTAAGAATGCTCGTAAGCCCTGTATGACCAGTCAGCTTACACGACAAGTGAAAAGGAAACACAAGATGTTTGCCATGTTCATCAAAACAAGAGACGCAGATGTCTAGCAGAGTACAAATCACTGCGTAACCGCTTGAATAGAGAAATTAGAGTAGCTAGAACTGCTTATTCCAATAATTTATTTGACAAAAATCTTTCTAAAAACCCAAAAGAAAAATGGTGATGCCTAAACATGCTTTTAAATAGAAACACGAGGAATATAACAAGTTTAGTAATTGAAGGCAATGAAATAACCGGCTCACCATCTCACTAACACATTTAATAAATTTTTCTCTGTGGTAGCTCACAGTGATTTCAATGCTGGTATCTCTAGTTTTCTAGGCGACAATAATAGCATCCCTATTTTTTGCACCAACGGATGAAACGGACGTTTTTTCGATATGCGGAAAGTTAAAAGATACCTGTAATCTTGATGCCCACAATATTGAAAGTCGGTCAGTGAAGTATGTTCTAGACATAATTACGCCATATCTAACATACATATACAACACCGCACTTACAACAGCTCAATTCCCTGCTGACATGCAACTGGCCAGGGTGACCGTGGTTTATAAAAAATGAGACCCGAACATTTTCGGAAAGTACAGGCCAGTATCTATTCTTCCGTATTTTTCTAAGGGGTTACAACAACTAATCCGCATTCGTCTCAATGGCTTTTTTCTTAAACATTCCGTAATAACTGAGTGTTAATATGGCTTTATACAAAATAGATCTACGGAGCATGCGCTACTTGTCCAAAAAGAACACATATTAACCCTTTCTGCCCTGGCGGTGTCAATTGACACCGCAAAAAAAATCTTTTTTGTTGTTGTTTTTGTGGGGTTTAACGTCCCAAAACCAGCTTTGATGATGAGAGACGCCGTAGTGGAGGTCTCCGGAAATTTCGACCACCTGGGGTTCTTTGACGTGCACTGACATCGCACAGCACATGGGCCTCAACATTTCGCCTCCATCGAAATGCAGCCGCAGCGGCCGGGATTCGATCCCGCGACCCTCGGATCAGCAGCCGAGTACCTTAGCCACTAGACCGCCGTGGCGGGGCAAAAAAAAATCTTCGTCAAGCGGCCTTGAAAACAGTACTACAACTGTCGATTTTAGTGGCAAGATGACACTTAGGAATCCCTACTCTCATCCACATGATTACTTGCTGCATGTTTTTGTGCGGACAGCAAGGAAGAAGAAAATACCACCGCGAAACCTTTGCACGCGATGCGCCACGTGATGTGTGACTTTGAATTGTTCTATCTCAAATGATTTTTGGATCCACGCAATCCCATTTTTATATGCTGTTTGCTATATATATAACTGCCTTAGTGCGCAGCCGCCTGAAGTTTTGTTATGGTTAGCGGCAATTTTCTGCAAAGCGTTGTTTTCTCTATATGCGATTTTGAAGCCATCAGGGCTCAATGGTTGCGAATGAAACCCACAGAGTTACGAGAGGCGCACTGTTTTTTGTTCGCTCAGTCTGTTTTATCGCATGTATGTTCGTGCCAATAGTGTTTCATAAAGAACATGAAAATGAAAATATTTCCAGATAATTCGATGTAGCCGCTAGCGCACTGCTTAACAAGGTCGTCAAGGGAAGTATGCTGGATGTAAAGGGTGAACGCGATAAGGATAAGGAGGCCACGAGCCTTTGTTTCACCGCCCCCGTGGAAGAAAGAGCGGGCTGTGATTATAAGCCCGGTATTTGAATACAGTGCATGAAAAATATTTATTATACAGTCACAGTTTTCCTAGAGACTGTTTATGAAGTGTTCCAGCAGATTACAAAACGGTGACATGCTGCAGTGGCAACCGCCGTTTCAAAGGAGCGCAAGAGGGAAGATGATGATGATTTGTGGGGTTTAACGTCCCAAAACCAGCTCTGATTATGAGAGACGCCGTAGTGGAGGTCTCCGGAAATTTCGACCACCTGGGGTTCTTTAACGTGCACTGACATCGCACAGTACACGGGCCTCAACATTTCGCCTCCATCGAAATGCAGCCGCCGCGGCCGGGATTCGATCCCGCGACCCTCGGATCAGCAGCCGAGTACCTTAGCCACTAGACCACCGTGGCGGGGCGCAAGAGGGAAGGGATGAAGCTTTTGATGTTTCTGTGCATCCATCCATGTGCACTCGGCCTTATGTAAAGCGCAAACATAAACACATGCGCGCATATGCTCATACGGCGCTGGTTACCGCCCCACCCCCTTACCTGACACCAGTTCTGGAACCTTGGTTGGGACCCATGGTCCATTTGTGTCTGTAATTACCAAGGAGACGCTTCACAGTGTTCAATGCGTGCACCTAGTAAAGATATGGCCCTCATACGACTTTGTGTGTATAGCATCAACGTGTGTCATTTTACAACCATTGAGCCCTGATGTACGATTTTGACACCATAGTGCTAAATCGCTTAATAGATTGCCCACAGGGTTCACATTTGCAAGGAATGTTATTTTGCCCTTAGACGCATGAAAAATCACGTTAAATAAATTCTGCACTTAAAATAAAAAATGCAGGGCTGAAAGGGTTAAAAAAAAATTTAAGGCACAGCTTTTAACTCTTGGTATTTTTGGCGATTTCAGCAAAGCCTTCGACTGCTTAAATCACGACATTCTTTTTGCGAAATAGGAGCACTGTGGTGTACGTGAACACGCCCTGAACCTAAAAAAGTCATACCTAGGCTCACGGTCTCAATACATAGTCATTAACCACTACGCCTAACAGATTCTAAGTATTTCGAATGGCGTCCCTCAGGGTAGCGTTTTGGGGCCACTGCTATTCAATGTATATAGGAATGATGTTCCTAACATCAGCACTCATGCGAAATACATTATATGTGGAGACGACACCAGCCTATTTTTTTTCCTCTAATCATATACAACACTTAGAACAAATCGCAAACGACGCACTCTCATCACTTGCCATGTGGTCATCAGTTAACTCCTTGAAAATAAACAAAAAGATAACGAAAGCAGTACTCTTCCTTCCTAAAAGAAAAGTATTTCTACGGCCCTCCTTATACCTAGGCGGTACTGTGATTGAGTACGTGGACACCTTTAAATCATTAGGAATAACGTTCAGCAGTACAATGTTATGGGATGCACATGTTAATAATCTTTCTTCAACACTCTCTAGAATCATAGAAATCACTTCATGTAACAGATATATTTTTCCAGCCAAAACTAAGCTTACTTTGTACTAGCATTTTTTTATTGCCACATCATCTATTGCCTGCTAGTCTGGGGCAATACAACGTTGTCAAACATACTAAAACTACAAACCTTGCAAAAGAAAATTGGTTGGTTGGTAACACTCCGCGCAATTTTAAGTGGATCCTATGATTCGCCCACTAAGCATGTGTTCCTAGAATATAATATTGCACCCGTAAATAAACTACACGACTACAGATTTCCATGTTTCTATAAAACAATAACAAGAAAAATGATCCCGTTTTATCTAAACTTATTCCACTTATGCTTCGCCATTCATCATATGACACCAGAGTACAAAGTAGTATTACCAAAGTGTAGAACAAACTACGGTTTTCCTATGTTTAGTTTTATTCGCCACAGTACTTGAATACCTCATTTTATGACTGCCTAAATACCATGTCTCTTTCTGCCATTCGCAAGAGCATTATTCGGCAATCTGTGCTACCGTGATATCAAGTGTTTTCATGTCTTCTTGCATTGTATCAATCTCTGTAATTGTTTTACAGTCGCAGTACTGTTGCCAGTTATGATACATAGATCCTTTTGTCAATTTTATTGGTCAAATTTATTGTTGTCAATTTTATTTTTCAATTCATGGATACTTGCACGACCACTCTGCCCAGAGACTGCTTCCGCTTTGTGCCTACTGCTGACATGTAAGGATGGCCTGACTCGTCAAGCGGCGTAGAATTCGATGCTTTTTTCTCGCCATCCCTACTTTGTATGTGCAAAGTGAAATAAAGACTTGATTGATTCATTGTAGTGGTCCCGTGCCCTAGCCTATTAGGATACAGATTCGCTAGAATCGTGGTAACTGTAGCAGTAAGAAGTGATGAGTGCTATAGAACAGTTTTTGCTCAATGTTATCTTTTAAGTACAGGCAGCCCTATTATGTAAGACCTTTACTCTCTGTTAAAATGAATTGAGCTTGACTATGAGCACATTGCAAATATCTTTTGCTTCACAATGGTGTGAAGTTGAGCTTGCTGGTGATGGATAACTGTTGACATAGTGAAAAAATTTGACATGGAACAAGAGAAGGGATGAGAGCATGTGCTCATCATTGTCCTTTCTCTTGCCCTGTGTCATATTTATGTGCTAATTCAAGTTATTTTCTTTTCTTGTCGAAAAGGCTGAAAAGTATGTGCTCAGTATGCAGGAAAAATGTAAAATCAGCTGTGCCATAGCATTTTACAACTTTTATTTGCATGTAAAAGCGGAAAACTGCAATTGTTGTGTCCATTGCAGCTTGTGACAAGGCCTTCCTTCCTCTAGTTTTTTTCTTCCAGGAATCGAAGGCTGATCCTTTCTAGCACCTTGCGGCAACGTTGAGGCACCTTAAGGAGCAATTCGGCAATGATTCCACTTGCCTGAAGCATGTTGCCAGGCTGGCAAAAAAACTAAAGAGGCTGCCCAGTAAACAGACCTTCATTGAGGCTGTGATGATAATGTCAGCATCTCTCCAGAGTCTCAAGCTGCCGGAGCAGAATTCATGTGCAGCGAACAAGCACCTCAAGGAGAAGGCCTAGCCTCAACAGAGGTTCCAATCTTGTTCTTCCAGGAAGGCCACCAAATATCTCTGCATCAAACAAAGCCATGTGAAGCCACTCACTACGCCGATGTATTGAGGAAAATGTCCCATCTGCAAGGTGATTCTGGGCTGCTGCATCTGTTTGCGTTGCGTTGAGGTCCAAGTCAGGAATGTGCATTTTGTAAGAATGCTTATTTATGGGGAAAGGGTAAAAGAACAGACACGAACACAAATAAGTAATTCGGCCTTTCAACTTGTAGTGAGTAGCCCTGTATGATGCACCGATAAATACACCTAGCGTACGGGAACTTCAAGGAAGGAAGGAAGGAAACGGGAAAAACAGCAAGTCAGGGACGTTAACCAGAAAGGCGTCCGGTTTTCTACCCTACACTGGAGGAATGCGAAGGGGGAATAGAAGGCTGGGAGGGAGAGGAGGAAGGGGAACAACAATCGAAAGAGACGTTGCAGAATGACTCCATCAGTCAGAGGCGTTCGCTCAAAGCGTTGTCTTCAAGTAGCGCAAAGTGCTTTCAGTGCCTTGTGGGCCAACGAGCGATGAGGGCGGTGTTCAAGCAGCATCTGCACATAATGTGGCCGATCGTCTAGTTTTTATAGCGCCAGACTAAGCGTGTTCCTTTCCGCGTCGAATCGCGGACAGTTCACAGCAAATGGTCGAGGGTTTCATCGGTGCCGCACACCTCGCATGCTGCACTGTCAGTCACTCCAATTAATGCATTTTATGCCTTTGTGCAAGCAACTCCTAGCCAAAGTCGACAAAGAAGCAAGGCCTCATGTCGAGGAAGTCCTGATGGAGGGCGGAGATGTAGGAAAGGATTTAGTTGGCACAGTCACATTCGTCTGATGTTTGGCGATTTCCGCCCAGCCAGCACAGAGACTGCATGCCAGGTGCCGAAGGTGCATTGCAGTATCTGTCCTTGAGAGGAGAGTCGAAATAATCTTCGCTTCTTGGTGTGAAGTGCGAGCTGCAGTATCTACGGAATCATTGACGTTGATTCCGCAGTGACTGGGCTTCCACTGAAAGTCAATCTCGTGGCCATTTTTTCTTAGGTGGTGGTGAAGCACGATTATATCGTACGTCAGCTGCTCGCGGCATCCGCGCCTGAGAACTGATCATATGCACTGTAACCCCGCCTTCGAGTCCGAAAACAGAGGCCATTTTCTCGGCCTCTCAGTTCTAATGAATTCTAGTAAGACCCCCGCTCCGCCAGAACTGGAGGACGTTGTCGATCCATCGGTGTATACGTGTACGTGGTGTACCGTACCGTCCGTACAACAGGTGTAAGCTCAGTGGCTTTAGCGCAGAAACTGGTAGATCTGACTTCTTCTGTACCCCAGGAATTGTTTGGTGTACTTGTGAGAAGCTCAAACACCACTGAGGGGGGGGGGGGGGCGTACTGGCTTAGCCGCAGGCGCGTACCCAGAAGTAAACGCCGCATTGTGTGCATTGACAGTAGCGCTGAATGATGTGCGGGGCCTTGCAGCAATGAGGCTCGCCAGATGATGTGAGGGAGTCCTAGCCACATGCCTGAGTGGAGCTCGCATTGTATCAATGGCAATGTGCTTCATGATAGAGAAGTCTTGCACTATGGCAATGGTTTCAGCTGTTTGCGCGCTGCACTGTAAGCCAAGGCATATCTTAGGAGATTGTGCTTGAATGCTCTGTATCGTGTACAGGTTAGCCTTGAAGGTGTTGGCGATCGCTGATAGGCTGTACCGCAGGAATCCGACTAACAGCACCGTGTACAGCTGTAGCATAGCTTGTATGGACAGGCCCAATATTTTCCTGCGAGGAATCTGAACGGGTGGCGGATATCAGTCAGCCTTTTCTTCGCATAGTTCACGTGCGGAGTCCAAGACAGGTCTCTATCAATTATCACTCCTAGGAACCTGTGACTTCTGATGTATTAGTTGTCCGTTATGGAAATGTTTTATGCCAGCAGCGGTTTCCTGGTGAATGCATCACTTCACACTTTTCGCATGAAATTTCAAGGCCTTCTTTCCGTTGTTAGCATGACGTCATCGTGGCTGCCTTGTGAAGCCGAGCACTAAGCTGAAGGCGTGTCATAGTGGACGTCAAAATGCAGATGTCATCGGCATAGATTTAAAGTGGTACCGTGCTTGGCAGATGGTCTGTTGACCCAATGAGGGTTAGGTTAAAAAGCGTTGGACTTAGCACTCCGGTCTGAGGGACTCAACAGCTAGTGTGATACTTGGGTGCCGGGCCGTTCTCTGTGGGAAGGTAGAACGTCCTCATCTGTAGGTGGCTGCATACCTCCATATACATCTTGTCAGGAAGTCCTACGGCATTTAGAGCCCCCAGAATGGCTTCATGAGTGGCGCTGTCGTAAGAGCCTTTAACATCTAGTAACTGAGCAGCAGAGAGCCGCTTACAGGCTTTCTGGTGTTGGCAGTTTGTGGCAAGATCAACAACACTGTGAGTTGACAAACGACTCCGCCTGAAACCAGCCATAGCATCTGGATAAACGTCGTAGTAGTCTAGGTACCACTCTAGGCGCGTTAAAATCATTCTCGCCATCGCCTTGCCGACGCAACTGGCAAAGCGCGATTGAGATGTCCAAAGTAGATTTGTCGGCCTTGAGGAGTAGAATTAAGCGGCTGCATTTCCATTCCTGCGTGACCGTGACCGTGCCCGTCTGCCAGTACTCGTTGTAGAGGATCAGGATTGCCTTTCGAGCTTGCTCACCTAGGTTGCACAGGCCGCGATAAATAATGCCATCCGGTCCTGGCGCTGAAGAGCGCCTGCACACAGCCAGCGTAGCTTGTAGTTCTTTCATGGAAAATGGGCATTCCATGCGAGGATCACGTGAGGAGAGAGGCTGGTCGGACGTCCCCAGCACTACTTCATCAGGATTTGCCTCGCCATCAATCCTTTTACAGAAAGACTCGGCGACTTCAATCTCACTGCGTTTTAGATGGAGTGCCAAAGATTTAAATGGATGGCGCTGACCGGGTGTTCTACTAAGGCTACAAACAGTTGACCACACGAGCGATAAAGGCTTTTGCGGATCCAGCGATTCGCAAAAGGGTACCCATCGCGGCGAAGTTAGCTTTTTATTTCTTTTGTGTGCGTCTAACCAGCCTCAAGTCGTGGATAGACTTCGTGTGCCTATACCTTATTTCTGCACGACGATGAATTGCACGAAAAGTTTCGAGTTCGGTGTCAAAGCGTGCGCATACAGAACTATTCCAGAGTTATTGCATGGTGGACTCCAGGGCTTGTTTATGAACCGGCGCGACAACAATCATCCATAATTGTTTTGTAGTTAGACCAATCAGTGCTCAGAATCAGCTCTAGAGGATTCATATCCAGTCAAACTTTCAATGTTCAGATAAGTTGAGATGTAGTCGCTGCCTCGGGCTTCCAAGTCCACAACAGCTGTACTTTTCTTGTAAATGAACGTGATACAAAAAATAAGGTCCAAGCCAATACAATACGCTGCTCCACGCAGATAAGGGGGGATTCCGTTATTCGAGAGGCAAAGTTCACATTCAAAGGTTGAAGCGGTTGTGAAAAGAATATGCAGCTGCCAAGTTATAATTTTCAACGCTATATTAAGCATTCGATAAACTGATTTGGAAATATATTGGCGCAATATTTAGTGGACATTTAATAAAGCTCAATCGAGACCCTAGTGCTCTTGTGCTACACCACAGACGTATTCTGCAGCACCACCCTCACACGTTTAAAAACACACATATCGTTAAGTTTTGTTTGCTCTCAAGTAATAAATTTATGTTAAAGCTAGAAAGAAAGAGTATAGTTGGACCCATGTGATGCTGCCATGCAGAAGCAAGGCTGAAATACACTCTGTTTTCCGAATGCCTCCGTCCTGAAAGCGTGCCAATCTTGAAGATTATGACGGCAACAAAGATGACCCCGGGTGCATAGTTGAGGGGAATGTGTGCTGGCAAATGAGATTTTATCACTGCAAATCAACCAAGAGAATGCAGCGAAACAGTGTGTATTACACATTGGATGGCCAGGACTGCAAACACACACGTCGTAACAAATATTCAGAAAATATTACATGACCCCTTTAAATGATCTAACTGTGTGTGTGTGTGTGTGTGTGTGTGTGTGTGTGTGTGTGTGTGTGTGTGTGTGTGTGTGTGTGTGTGTGTGTGTGTGTGTGTGTGTGTGTGTGTGTGTGTGTGTGTGTGTGTGTGTGTGTTTACACCTAAACCACATCCCTGTTTTCTTGCCCAGTATTGAAAGCCATCTTCCATGTCTCCCTGCCACTGCTGACATTTTGTTGTGCTATCCTCCAGCTCAATTTAAGTGCACCATGGACACCGTCAAGTCAAACTGCTTGGCCACCTTGTTGACACTACTGGTGTCCAACCCAACCCGACCCTGACAAAGCCTACGCAGTCCGCAAATTTTCTTGGTTCCACGCTCTACAGAAGAAGTAAGCCCACAGCTTTTTTGGGTATTGCGGTTAGTTTCATCCTTTTCCTACATTTTTTACTACAATTGTATTTAATCATAGAAAACATATTCTTCTGTTTGCTATTTGGGAATAAACATGCATGTAACTGCAAGTGCATATGTAAGTGTTTGAAGGTCTTTTGCTGTGGTGTGGGTCTTGTATAATAACTCTTGTTTTAATGTATATATGAAATCCTGCATATGCTGCTGGTTCAAATATCCCATACATTCGGCACCATAAAGGTTCGGTATGTATTGTTGCATTCCTGTGACTGAACTTCAGTTGTTTGTAATGTATTGATGACTAGCTGTATTTATGAAAATTACTCAGTTTGTATATCATACGCTTTTTATACTTCCTCATGACCAAGGGTGTTTCACAGCTATTAGTGTGGACATAATATTTTTGTATTTTGTTGTGGTAGACTACGTTTATCATTTGTTGTTTTGTTGCCGCCAGCAAAACGGTGCCATGAGCCATGTCAGGCCTTGCTGGTTTTTTGTTCATGGTCCTTGACATTGGTTGTATGTTGAAATAAATGTTGCTTTAGCTTGACAATCTAGTGCTATCTTGGAAGTGGAACAAGAACATCACCAGATGCACATGGTGTATTGCAAGTGGCCGCACTGCTCATTATTTTAAAGGGGTGCATGCATACATGGTGAGCGTTGCTGCTTAATAAATTGCTTTGCCTAAATTGAAAGAAAAGGTATGCGCAAAAAGATTTGTGCAACAGCTCAAATTATAAACATCTCCCTGGTGCATTTGCTGAGAAGTTGATGATCCTGCCCTGCAACCGTAGATTTGCGGAGCGGAATAATTTGGAGCAGTATATACAAGTACTGGTTTTAGTCTTACATTTTCGTTAGTCCCTGGCGGACTTCTTTGCAGCTGGGTTACGGCCCGGTATTTTGCGAGTAGCTTGGTGGCGCAACTGGGACGCTGCGAGTGACAGCGTTGTGCTGTGCTGGTTGTTTTGGTTTGTTTGATGCTGAGCTCCGCCTTCCACGCCATACTTGGACTGCTGCCCGCTGTCACACTCCTCCGTTGCGGCCGCAGGTCCAGCTGCCGCGCTCTTAAATGGCTCGCTGCGAGGATGCAAGGAATAAAATATCACGGAGAAGTGCAGCGTTTACAGAAATAAACTGGGCTGTGTATTTATGTCAGCAATGACTGAGTGTAGCTGCCATGGCTCTACGGTCCCCTTGCTTCCAGTTGAAGATATAAGATTGGATGGCAGTGTTTGTAAAAGGCAGGGGTTTTCCGTAAGGTCGTTCTGTTGTTTCATTAATTTGGGTCTTCGAGCGAGCAAAAAATTTTATTAAAAAAGAAGAAGAGAGGCAAGCTGCGTTATCTAAAACGCCCTTTCACTAAGCCACTAAAAAATTGGCCGCGGATCTGCGTGCTTCGGTGCAAATGTCGTCCAAAGACGACAGTCTTTTGCCGGCCGTACTACGATGCATGAGATACGGACTCCATCTGGCAGCGCCGTCAGGAAACATGAGCTTGTGCAGAATCCCTGGGCAACTGCCAGTTGGCAGCAACAAATCGTCGGCAGAGGCCTTTTTTCTGCATTGCGTCGCCTTTCCAGAGCAGCCTAACAAACACTATGGTCTTTGTTGTTATGTATCTATGTATTTTCTAGTAAAGGAACACACCACCTAATAAAAACATATCGATGTTGCGCTCAGATATACGTAATATTTGCTTTCTGATCGAAATGTTCACAAGTATGAACGCAGCTACCAGTTCAAGATGACGGAGCGTTAGGCAAGTGCTTAAAGTTTGGCCGGGTGGTTGAATCGTGCGACAGCGTACAAACAGACCAAAATTTCTGCGTTCAATCAACCCAAGAAAGGCTATCGTCCTTAATAAAGTTTCGCATATGTAGAGGCCGTGGACAAGCCAGTATCTGCAATTCAAGGTACTATACTGCCTGAAGATCTTGGTGTTCGCCATCGTTTTCGTGCAAAAGGAACCGAATCTCCATAAAATTAGAAGAATTTGCCTATTCTCTAGAAGAATTGCACCGTGACGCTTACGATAATGTCCATGAGTACTGACTTGGTAGGACGGATGCTCCATCTGGTAATACTTGCTTGTCTTCAAAGAAAAATTCAGATGCCATTCCCTTGTCAGGGAAATGGGGGCGAGAATTGCTTGATGTGTGCGTGCGTTAACTAATACTTTGGTTTTTCTTGTTCTTTCTTGCTTCCTTTGTCAATTCCGTTCTTCTTCCTTTCTTTTTTTTTTAATAGAAGATACAAGGGATTCATGATGATCGTATAAGTTTTTATCTAGGCGTGCACTGTTACGGACAAGCGGCTCGCGCTTCCGTACTCGAAGTGGAGAGAAGAAAGAAGTGAACACGCATCGCTTTCTTTATAATGATAGTTTTGCAGTAACGCCTAAAACTTCTCCGACCGAAGTGAGTCACTTAAATATGCTCCACTACATTGTATTCACATGCTAGTGGGACAGAGAGTATATAGTATAGCCTGTGTTCTTCCCAGTTAAAATGTTTGAATGGACCGGATGATAACGCAGAAATTACGCCACGTGCTGACAAATATGAAGTGATCGTTCAATTAGAGGGCCTGCTCAACAAATAGCAGTCATATAAATTAGGAAACGTCCGGCGGCACATGCTGGAGGAGTAGTGTTTTACATATTCAAGCAATATATTACACTATGTCACACCGCACCTGTTATAAATGCCCAAGCCTGGTTGGGGTGTTCCATATTAGCTTTTCCGCGCAAAAAAGACGACTCTTACACGTACTAGGGAGGTCAGAAAAGCAGTCCTTACTCCAGCAATGCTACTAACTTCGAATTTAGAATGCGTATAGAATGTCATCAAAACTCCGCTCTGCCTATTAACACGGGAATACTGCATCATAATAAAATTTATGTCGCAGCTAGCTAACAGTCTAGCGCAACAGTTAGCCTAAGGTAGCAAACATAACTCGACACTACAGAAAGATGTGCTACATAAATTCGCCAATTAGCTTTTTCGTAAGTTGTTCCGCAGCGAATCACTTTAAATTAACGAAACCTATCATGGTTATTACAGCATTTAATATCAGAATAAATGAAACCATTCGCCTGTAAGAAATAATATCAAAGCTTCCATTTGCTAAATGGCCTCACTTTAAATAGTCACGCCATTATATATCCATAATCCTTGCAAGAAGCTCTAATAACATAATCGAAAAAGCTAATATTAAATTGTACTGATCGACACACTTGCTCTCTTCAAGTAGTGCCTAAGAGGGCTCTTATGATACATAAATGAAGGTATAAGAACATGTCATCTTTATCAGCCCTTGCAATAAAGAGGATAGAAAGTATTGTGCACTGTCGCGAAACAAAAAAGTCACGAACAGATAATGCACGCCCACCTTGCCAGCAGTTTCTGCCGAAGAATAATCAGATGCTTTTCTAATACGTCCAGGTATATGTGTGTCGCTTCCGCTGCTTCGATATCCGCTGACTTTTTTGCCAAAACCAAGGTTTTATCCATGACGTCCATACAATTTGTAATTGTCGTCATTGTCTCGCACAGGTTCGCATCGACCTCCTCTCTGTGAAAAAAGATGGCATACGTTACTACTTTTGGAGAGTCTGGGTATGCCACATATATGACTCTCTTTGAAGATACACGTCAACTCTCATTTTTGCTGGAGAGTCACTGCACTGTGAGAGCGCACATTGACTCTCTTGCGAAGAGTGCTGAGGCTCTTGTACAGAGCATCATGTGGCCACTACTGAAAGAGTAACTTGACTCTCTTTAAAGAGTACCAAGACTTGTCCAGAGAATCATATGACCACTACTGAGAGAGTCGCTTGACTCTTGAGGATAGAGTAAGGTAACATACTAAATGAGTCAAATGACTCTGAAAAATAACTACGGTACGTGAGTCAAGAGGCTCTTTATGTGTTGTCACAATACTGCTAACAGGGAGAGTCAAGTTTTCATTTTAGGTGAGTTAAAGAGGTTAGGCGCCATAGAGCCAAACAAATGCAAAATAAAAGGCATTTGCATTTTCACATTACATTCAACAAACACCTAAAAACTGCGTAGCTTTAAGAGCACAGTGAAATCACTGCAAAAGATTGCAGTTCCTCATTCACTGGTAAATATATTTTCTCGAAGACACAATAATTTGAAAGAAAGATTTATTACACACACACACACATCATGGCAGTGGGTTAAGGTAGTCTCTTTCAGATGAGAGAAATGAAACAAGTACAATCGCAATTTCATTTATTTCTACATACATGTAGATTAATGTCAGTTCAAACGTACGAACATGAACTGGGACAACGAAAGAAGACTTGTCTAACCAATGTAAATACGTTTATATGCAAAAGATCCTTCCGCACATTCAATATATTCAAAGCGCTTACCTACAGTACAGCAACATCATCAGTAACGTATTTATTTGCAAGTCTAGCAATGCCATAAGGCAAATATGGCAAACCCCATGCACATCATTGAAAACCTATTAAATGAAATAATAATGTGGTGGTAAAATGTGTTCCAGTCAGTTATACAACAGAAATTACTTCAGTAGTACACACAAGCAAGTGTCTTCACAAAAAAGGGCACTGTAAAACATAGTAGTGCATTGCTATATGCAGGTTACAAGGTGAAACATAGAATGTCACTGGATCAATTCAAAACACACTCAGGAAGAGAAAAAATAATGTACAACTACAAAGCTAAGAAGTGTGGCACCTCTACTGGCATGACTATGGAAATGAATTCTGTGCCGTCATACTTGACTGAAGTAACACTGGCGATTAATTAGCTCATACCCTTAGAAAGTGCAAGGACTCCTATTATTTTTAAGCAGAAGTAAGGGAATGCACACAGGGCGAAAAAAAATGTACGGGAGATACAGACTTAAAAATAGCAAACAACGAATTTCGCAGGCAGGTACCTTACAAAGTTTACAATACATGGATAACTTAACCCTGCTAAAGAGTGCAATGGTGTTCTTAAAAATGTACACACAGTTGTCACTTGCACAAATACAGCAACATAATTCATCCACTTTACGACTTGCAGGATAAAAGCTCTATGAAAATATGTCGACTTCAAGCTCCGATTTGGACCTCCAGAAGTTAAATATTTTTACATTATATCATGTAAGCAAGGAAGTCGAAATACACAACAAAAGGTGTATTTTGCAGATTGGTCACGGCAAGGCAGTGTCTAAGGCAGCTGCTCTGTAGAATGCCAGTTTGCTTGCAACAGACAGAAGGCACATTAAGCAGCTTGCACTTATACAACACCACGGGAAATTCTTACATCAACACATTCATCAAACAGAGCATATTGAATATTGATTACCTCATTGTAACGTGTACGTAGCTATCTCATATGCAAAAAAAGGTGCAAGCAACAGGGATTCTATATATCTGAAATGAATGCATTGCCACAGAAAAAAGTGACAAGGCGCATGAAACAGTTCGCTATGAGCAACACGTGTTTAGGTGAGCAGTTAGATTATCACATGCAAAGATAAGGCACAACGAGAGGTAGACGTAAATCACAAATTGAACAGAAGTTTCCAAAGGAAACACACTACAGCATAAAAAAAATGCCTGCTGTGACAAAGAGCTACTATAAAGTAATTTTACTGCAAATATGGGCGGCCTCTTCTGTAACACCCAAATGGCATTTTCGGACTACTGAAACATTTGGGATGAACCAAAAAATTAAATATTAAAAATTCACTTTGGACATTTGCAACAAAGTTAACAGCGGTTCTATGCATTGCTAGTTCATTTAGCAGAATAACAGTTTGTGTTTCAGGACTCAAAAATCTAAGAGCCTTTTAGTTTGGACAAGATCGTGCCACAAAGTGCTGCCAGCGATCAAACTTCTGCTGCAAAATGAAGCCCCCATACTAGTCAGGAATGGCTTGAAGATCACTGCATTATGAATATTGTTGCTTTTCTGCTTTCTTTCCCAAGTTTCTTTGCATAGTATCCTAGAGAAAATGGGAATCCTAAGAACCCTAAATGCGTATCCTAAGAAAATTTGAATACAGCTAACAGGAATTTTACACATGATACTACGAATCTACCTTTGCAGATGCTTTCATAAAAACAATCAGTCCAAGTGTTCCTTCTACCCTTTCTCAATCACTAACTACAGCAAACTAATTTTACTGCAAATATGGGCTACCTCTTTTCTAACTCCTGAATAATATCCTTTCCGGACGACTAGAGCATTTGGGGTGAACCAAAAAATAAAATATTAAGAGCCTTGTAATTTGTCTGAACAACTTTAAAAAAAAATGTGTGGAGGTCCTGCAGAGGATAGGATGCTTGTGGCAGTGTATGCAGGTGTCGGGTGCCTCTGGCTCCTTTCATAAACCTAAGAAAGAGAGGAGAAAAACAGGTATTACCGTAGCTGGATGCCAACAGGTGCCCCACACAGCTGTTCGCATTCGCAGCATTCAAGAGAAACTGAACACCTTCGTTCAAGCATTCAAGGCTATGTTTGTGCTCGTCTGGTATACCCTGTCTTCGGTGGCGCTGTAATTCAGCATGCATCACCGACTCGCCTACATTTCCAGATTACTAAGCACATTTACTCAAACATATAAGGTTGCAGGCAAACAGTAAGCATCCATTGTTTTTACTACAACTACACTGTCTGTCCACAAGATGCCCTTCCGGCACGATGCATGGCAGTGAAGTGTATGCTGAACCTATTTCATGAATGTTATGATAGAGTACTCTGCCTATTTAACCGATGGAACTTATTATGATAAATAAGAAAATACTGAAATACTACACCTGAATGCTTTTTCTCACCACAAGAAATGCTTACACTGCACATTGGAGCCTCCACCACAATAAGAGAGAGAGAGAATTGTATCAGCATAACGGCTCTTACCACTGGTGCAGATATGTCAAAATTGTCAACATTTTGTTGAGAAGAATGAGGGCACCGACTCCATTGGTATCTGTAAATCAATGAAATGCAACATTTAGGCAAGTCAATTTTCCAAGACGAATCAGCTCGCAACCTAAGTAGCTCGCTCGCATGTAGTTTGTTTATTAATACTGTCAAACCCAAGTGGAGATTTTTACAGGAGCGGAAAACGAATGCAATTATGTAACATAACATACAATGGGGTTGGCTGGCCAAGAAGTACATTAGAAAGTAGAGATATACAGAGACCACTGGGATGTACACTGACATTGCGCGCAATGTAAAAAATAAAAATAAAGCAGAGGCATGTACACTGGTAGTGCCTAAACATTTGAGATACTGATACTGTAACATGAACTGCACAAAAATGTTATTCATATCCACAGCCAAGGCAGATGTTCTGTGCAGAATCTATGTGGAGGGGAAATCTTAGTCAAATATTTTCATTCCGATGCTTGACTTGTCTGCCAGGTACATGCGGAGCCTAGAAACCGATTTTGAACATTAGGGCGGTGTAGAATACCTTATGATCTAAGGGAATCATGTTACTTTCGGTGTCCTGCTGACCAGTTATGACAACTCAAGTCAAAAGTGCATAATAACAAGGTTATCTTGAAATACAAATGATACTTCATGCATGACATCTGCAATGAACTGACACATTCCTCTACCTACAATTTCTTACAACCATCTCGCTTGCTTCAAATTAGGATTGCAATGTGCATTTAGTGGTACTAGCATATAACGTAACTCACTCATGTATATTGCCTTCGAGCCACGATGGTTCTCAGCCATATTATTACCCTTGTCACAAACAATTGTGTTGAGTACTCACAAAAACGAGTACACAGTGTTACGAGTACACGCAACCACCAGGACACAAACTACTAAACGGGGCCGTCTGTAAGTGTGGCAGCGGTATATGTTCTCTTATGGGCGTCTCTAGAGTCTTCTCCTGCACTGTGGATGTTTTTCATGTTAATTATTACCGACGTTGCTGGAACGCTACGTCTATACCGTCACCACCGTCAAAGGGCTACAGATCAACCAGCATGTTGACACACACAAACACAGGGGGGGGGGGGGGGGGGGGGCGATGAAAGAACCACAGAATCCGGCTCCAAACATACCTGCTGTTCCTCTGGGCGATCACCTTTGCTTTGTGGGCACACCGCCTGGACTGTGTTACACGGTTCCTGCGCAACAACTGTAATTCCGCAAATAAAGTAACCAATTTTCTAAATAAGTGACTTCATTGTACTCACCAAGTCCTGTAGTTCGACATGCGCTTTCCCGTCGACAGTGTCGTCAAAAGGCTGAACTCTCGACTTTCAGGAGGTGCACTCGATATTCCATCGCGCACTTGCATAATCAATAAACTTGGAAAAACAGCTTCCTTGCGAGCACGAAGTTCCATGACCGTCGTGGCTATGGCGGGAAGAGGCGACGACGACGCTCCGTCCACCGCCGACCGCATGCTGTACAACGCCCTAATGTGCGACATTTGTTCACTCGATGACTGTCAGCGATGACAAACGCACAATAAAGCACGTGATATTAGCAAACAGACTCCAAACAGGCGGACAAAACGCACCACACAAGCCGCGGCCAAGTATAGTACAAGACCTGTTGAAACGGCTCGCTCCCAGTGAGAAAACTTCATAGTGGGCAGTAGTGTTGCGTTATTATACGGTATTTTCAAGAAGTGTATTTTTGACTTTAGTAGGAGGTGTAAGCCGCGCTTGCAACGCTTGCTGGCTCTTTATGTCTAGGCCTGAAATTGTGTGTGTATTATTGGTCAAATGAGAGGTTAGATCTACACAATTTCCAAGCTCGCGCCGCAAGAAATGGTAGTTCCTGAGCCGTTGGTACGGATCTCAAAGACTATGCATCTGTATACTACAAGCGCCTCATCAGAACAGCAGACTTACATTTTATTAACAGAGGGACGCATTCTTGCCCGTTAAAGGGGCATGGAGAGGGGGGGGGGCGGAAGTTTTGGCAACGTGTAATGTGCGGAGGTAGGAGAGGAATAAGATGCTCGTTTTCCCAGTTTTTCCGCTGACACAGCGCTACTACAGCGACCAGTGACGGAGCAGAGGTGGGGCATTGTGGAGGTTCCTCCTTGCACCTCCTCCCGTTCCCCCCTCCCCCCTCTGTCGCCCCGACTTTGTTTACAAGGAAGGGAGGGAGGGGGGGTGTAGCGCACTACTTAGACATGGCAAACGTTTTCGTTAATGTCGCTATTTGTTCTAATGCAAAAACTTTATCTAGAGTCTAGAAAGTCTGCACGGTATGGAACGTAAGTACACAAAGGTAGTTACTTGCATCACCACTTTTGTTAATTAGTATAGTTATTGTCATTCTCAAACATTTCTGTTAATGTCAAATTTAAATATGCAATAGTTCTTCCTTATCATTCAAATGCCGAGTTCAGGAGTTTCTGCTTGTTCTAGAGTATCCATTCTCAGTATGCGTAATACTTCTCTCCACGGCTAATATTATAGCATTCATAATTTGTACGTGCATTCAGTAACAAAACAAATACAGCAAATTACCGGCAGTAAGCGCATCGCATTCATGTAAATGGTAGTTAAACCCTAAAATTTATTTCACACAAACACACACACACACCATAATTTCGTATCTCCTGCAAATGTCAAAGTTTACTCTCCCCACCCTCACCATGACTCTTCTTACAAGAGTCGCGAGCGGCACGGAGTCAACTGACCCCCTCAAAAATTTGACCCTCATTTGCGGGTTTCGGCGACAGGTCAAGAGAGTCAGCGTGCACTGGCTCTTTCCACTCTTATTTTTCTTTGAGTGTGCGTGGAGTTCCGCTCCGCCAGCGCCATCTGAAAGTTCTTAATCGTTTCCTGCTGGTCTTTGACAAGTTGTTTCACGGCATCTCGCTCAGCCACCTGCGCCTCGAGACATTCTTTGGTGACCTCTAGATGCTTACAGGCTAGCGCAGCGGAAACTTCCGCATTCTTACGCCCTTGTAGCTCTTGCATTAAGTTGAGCTTCGACTCCTCTAAACGGGTGCGAATGTCTTCTATCTCTTTTTTTTTGCTTCTTGCAGTGCCGTGGGCCTTTCTCGTCTAGTGGAGACGCGTGCAGTGTGAGTTGTAGCGCGAGATGTTGCGTCGATATCGCTGAAACAAAGACATAACACATGGAAAGTTATTCAAGTTCTTCGTTTTCGGGTTAAAGTTTGAGCGAAGTCGGAAAATCTTCTTTAACGTCCTTAATAAACTTGATTGCCTGCGGATCTGGTGTCTATCGGCTTTTCCAAGCACAACTTCCTGTGCACTTACACTAGTAAGGCATATACTTTATCTTCAGCTCCAGTAATGTAATCTTCAGCACCTCTTTAAAAAAAATGTTTTGGAGGCCCCCGCAATTGATAACGACATATGTATGAAGAATAACAACTGCTCTTTTCAAATACTATTGGAAGAGCAGACGTAAACGTTACAAACACATCCTGCACGTAGACTCTAAATGAAGAGTTGTGAAGCTAGTCCAGTTATTATGGCAGGGTTCTTGCAGTCATTGTCTTTATAGTTCTTTGGTCAGCTACCCATTTGCCGCGTTCTTTAGCCTGTGACGTTACGCTAAGCCAATTAGCCGAGCAGCATATCCTTTAGAATTATTGGTCAGAGCTCATTGTTGAGCGATAATGTTCTTGTGGTACCTGCCGGTATAATTTAAATGAGGCGTAAGTGACTGACCCCTCTGTCATAGGAATAGGTATAGCACGAAAGTGAAACCTGCCTTCGCGAAGCTGTGCAATGCATGAGCGGCAATCTGTGGAATCGAGGGGCGGGAGATGGGTTGTGTACCGAAGGCACCTCGACGCTGCACAGAAATCAGCGACAACTCGACACACTGCAGAGGGGTACTCCACGCTTGTACACTAGCAAAAGTGGTCGAATGAGTCACATTTTTTCTCTCGGGACATTGCGTTGCGTGCGCCAGAGGCGTGCGCAAATCCACCATAAACCAGGAGCGTCCGCAAACGGTGAAATCTCGCAAGCGAAACCGAACATGTTGTCAACAGGCCATTTGTGAACACACTTCCCTGGCGAAGGGAGAATCATTTGCTTGTCGGCGGCCGTATCTCTACTTCTGGGTAGAGCGCGTATAACGAATATGGCTATACTGGACAAATTTTCTAACAACCGTAGGCGTATTTTTCCCCAAGAACGCGCCGGCGGGATGCCGCCTGGCCGATAATCTCCACTGGGGTTGAGGCGCTGATACTATCGAAGCTCCGAAGCGTTGAATGGTGGCACGCATTAGCACAATCTGCTTCGCTCCATCGTTCCTAGGTGGCAATACCACCACTTCGAACAAAGGATCCAGTGGAAGAGAAGCGATTCTGAGTAACTGTGCCTGCTAAACGCCTTTGCTTTAAGCGGACATTACCTAGATGAAAATTCTAAAGCGGAGTATTGAACGTATAAGGCCCCTTTGTTCCACGTACGGACAAGGTATCCGTGGTGTGATTCTACAAAGAGAAGAAGGTAGATATGGTGTGATCGGTAGAGATTCCAGCTTCTATGGTCGAATTCCGAGTGGTTGTAAGTTCTAATCTTTGCGGATGGCACTTTAATATGCAAAGCATTTCTTGCTCGCCGTAAACTGACACCGCGTATCACAAAACTGTCATAATGATTTGTTGTCCCCAAAAGTTTTCATGCACTATTTCCATGCAGTGACCAATGTATGGCATCCGCACGTGCGCTTTTGTGGCGCTCATGCCCTCAGCCCACTACTGCACTGGCAAAACTGCGGCTGGGGGTGCATTGCACATGCAAACAAGAGAACACAGAGAGATTGTGCTTTGACTTGTCCTGTGTACAGCGTTTCGCAAAGCTATGAGTTTGTGCACAGCTTCGCGCCAAAACACTGCGCATCTTCTCGTGGCGTCTAAGCAGCTCCTAAAATAGCATAGATGCATGCATAGTGTAGCGTAGCAAAGGGGTGAGACGGTGTGAAGCCGACACCACGCTTGCCGCGTCTGCCACCGTCTGCGATTGGACGCCAACGTATGCACACTGAGCTCCGTACGAAACTTTGAGAAGCGTTCGCTGGACCTCGCAGTGCTTTGAGAGGAGATTCTAGAAGCTCCAGACCGCGGCGAAATGTGGGTGTGCCGGATACAAAGCCGATCCAGCCAAGCGCCCTTCATGTTGGCTGCTTCGCCAGCCTTGCGCCGGTATTACAAGCTTCAATATTTTTTTTAGTAAACTGTCTTGATTTTCTCAGAGATGCACTTCCCTGACGGAAGTACGTCAGTAATTCGTGGATGAACCCCGGCATCAGACACTTTAATGTTAAAAAGAGCAACAGGTGTTATAAAACATGTTGCATGGAACGTCGTTCCAAGGAACGGCGTTCGTGGAACTAGTTCCTTTTGGAAGAAGTTCTTTAAGGGTTGGTGGAACTGTAATGGTAACATGTAACATTTTACATTTACGAGTAACATCAAAGGGAACGACTCCCTTTTTAAACGTTCCACATGCAGGGCGGATAGGCCGGGCTGCAACCGCCGGGGCGAGCCTCGAGTCCCCGCTTTCTTGTTAGCATTTACGCTCACTTAAAAAAAAACCAAGCGCAAAACGCCATTCCTTCACTCTCAGTCTCTCTTCGAGGAAGCTTCGACAAGGGCGAAGCTTCCCTCTCGCCAATGCAGTCAATGCGGCCGCTCCCTGTTGCAGGAGAAAAAAATATACTGCTCTCAACCAGCCTTAAACGTCAGCGCAGGCCGAATCGCCGCGAACTGAGAAATCCATCTCGGCCCTTCAGATCTTGTCGCAAAGGCTCCCTTCGAACTAAGACATGGTCAACGTGTGCTTTGCTATCTCCGCTCAGCACATTGGTTCTGAGAATGCGGCTACGGCTCCCATGTGTGGGCCTTGGCGTCACTGGCATTTTCTACTCAGGAGACCGCTCGACAAAGCAAGCGAGCAGGGCCAGGTGTTACACATCCGAGGCTAGTTAAGGCCCAACCACAAGCACGCGTTCGGACGCGGCAAAGCATCAAAAGCGTCAAGTGCGTCGCCGCGCGTCGCTCTCGGATGTGCTGACGCGCCGACGAGAGGGGATTTACCAATGTCCGATATTTTCGCGTCGCGCTCGGATCGTGTCGGAGCGCCAGCCACGCGCCAAAATCAGAGGCTGCGGAACCTCCTACAGCTAGGCCTAGCATGGCGGCCGCCGCGGGGCCGCTGCGAAGACACGACCGAGTTCTGGGGAAGCAGGGAAGCGTATCTGAATTAACGCGTGGTCGACCGTAGCCGACAGCGATACGATCAAGTACCGCGAGTGTCACATGGTGATATGACATTGTGCCCACCGTGATTTTTCCTACAGCTCCAGCGGCGCCGCGGCTAATCTCACGCCGGCTGACCTTCCGCAGGCGTGAGAGCGGTCGCTGCCGAGTGAAAACATCGTGCTGAAGACTGCCGCTGCGCCTGTACTTTTGTCTGTGTTTACTTGTGCCTGAAACGAGTGGAGGCATGCTTTCGAATTTCGAAGTCTGGAACCCCGCCTGCTGCTAAACCAACTGTGAACGATGTCAGTAAGGCCTCGCACGACCCGTCCACTTTGCCCGAAGAAACAGAGTTGAGGAACTCGGGTAGCGGATTTGGATGTTTAGTTTTTATGTCGCAAAGTAAACGTCATAACAGCACCCGTGATCATGACTGTGCGTGGTGCTTACGCAAGAGCATTGGACCACAGTGTGTTCGTTTTCAGCATCGGCACCTACCGCTATCGCTGCCAAATGTGGACCGCGCGCTCGCCAGCACTTTCCGGTGACATCTGGCCACGAACATGAGTGTATGGCGCGCTCTGCGACGCTCGAACATTTGTTGATTCGAGAGAAATTGTTTAGTTGTGTCATGCCAGACACAAATGGCCGTGGTTTACAACTGCGATCAGCTGTTACCGGTGTATTTGCTGTGTTTAGAATTCAAGCTAGAAGGTGCGTGAAAGTGGTGATTTCAAAAAAAGATAGCGTGCATGACGCAATGCTGCTTTTGCTCTTGTGCTTTTCTACCGCGCACTACACAGTGGCACATGCGCAGTTGCACATACCTTGCTCTGCTCTCTGTCTGCACTGACACGCATGAACAGAGGCCTAATACAAGGGCAAGCAGCATCCAGAAACTAACGAGCATGTAAAGGGGCTTCTTGAGGGTTGGTTACATTGCCACTTCTTTTTCTTTCTTTACTTTCCATCGCATGAGAACTTGTGAATGAGGCACGCACTTTTTTAAACATCAAATGCACGACAATCTAAAAAGACGAGAAAAGCATTGCGCCAAACGTACTCGTACTGTTTACTGAATAAGCAGTGTGCAATATTACACCACGCGACATTGTTGAAGAGATATGTACTATAGCGGGCAGCTATGGTAGCTAATATAAACATTATTCTGTGTGAATTAGGAAACAAATTCTTACAAGAGCTACGTAAATGGCTGTTGGTTTGCCGGAACCACCCGATAATATTACGCATATCTATCCTGTGGTTCCTATTATGAAGTGCCATAACTATAACCATGAACAACCTTTCACTGTTTTCTTGTGTTGCCCCTCGCAACGGTGATTTCAAACAATTGTTTTTCGACACTTTCAACTAACAAGATCAGACTTTAGCAATACATCAGGAATAGCAAAACAAGGGCTATTCAAATTGAAAAGTTCGTGCATTTTCTCACACATGGTAGTACGCGTGCATTTTAATGTGTCCGAAATGCCAAGAGTCTCAGTTTCTGAATGTTCAACAACTCGCAAAACTTTCTGGAGAGGTACTGTATTGCGTGTTCTCAAGTGATTAACACAAGATGAGCACCATCTTGTGTTAATAAAGTCCTTTCAACCGCAGATCGCTCGTAATGACATTACAACAGTGCTTGGTTACAAGTGTAGTAGTGATAGCTTTGGCACCATGCATTTATAAGCATGCATTGTGTTAATTAGAGACGTCTCGCCCACAAATAATGTTCAAGGGTATCGTAAAGCAGTACCTTGTAAGGATTCCGCATGTAATACAAGTGGCATCGCAACGCTATAAGCACACCATTTTCGCAACCACTAACCTCTATATGAAATGTTCCCAAAGCATTCTAAAGCAGTGCTTGATTAGGATTTTACGAGTAATAGCAGTCGTTGCACACTTACATGTACACGTTTTTGGTAATAAACGACTTCTCAACCATGAATCGCTGTGAAAGCACTACAGTATATGTATAGTAGCTAGCAGAGGAACAACCTCTGCAAAACCAGATGTGGGCGTATGCCTAATGGGCATTCAATATATGCATAAAAGAGGCTGTATTTACATAGGACTTCGGTGGTCAGAATATAGTAAGGGACATCTGGGAGTGACATGCTTTGATAGTTCATAAAGGTGTGCGGGAACCGTGCCTTGTCGTACATTAACAAACTGTGGTGTAGCCCTCGGAAAGTGGGAGGTCATCGCGGTCCAGTTATTTTGGACATGCTTACATTATCCCCAATATTGCACTGTTACAAAATCGAATACTAGTGCTTTCATAATGTCTTTGTTCTTTGTGCAAGCACACAATGTACATCACGCTTGCCGTCTTGGTCACTGCTGTTGTGGTAGGACCCGTGTCAACATTAAAGCTTTTTCCACGACAATGACAATGATACTGTGCAAACTTGTTTGAATCGGGGTGTGCACTTTCTTTTTCAGCTTAACTATCTCTGCATGAGTGCACTATTCACCTTGGAAGGACACGTTCAGCTTGAATCTGACCCCTACAGTGACTCATTAACAGCAATCTCTATTCGTACTGCTTATCTCATTAACAGGTGAATATCTAGTGTTGTGTGAATGGTCACGGCAGGAATTTATAAACCAACTATGATAATAGTTGACCACATTCAATGAAACTACGAAGAGGAAGGATTGAAATAACGTGCCTGGTTCAAGACTGCGGCTTCTCAAAGGCAGCGCATGTAAGAAGAGGTTGCGCACATTTAGGGGTGTGAATATGTTGATGACCGTAGTATACAGACGTGTCGGCCTCTTCGCTTATGTGAAATCTGTTAGGGACTGTGCCTAATGAGTAGGGAACTTTAATTTTTGCTGCTTACAGCAAATGTAAATTTAAAAATATATATTCCTGCCAGTAGCCATAGGTCTGTGTTTGGAATGTTGACCTTTTGTGGCTCCAAGTCGAAGCCCCCAAAATTGAAAAAGTTGGAAGAAAAATTCAAAACTGTTCTCGTACATTTGACCAGTACATATAAAAATAGGCATTGAACGATATAAGCGTGTGACTAACATGACTGATAGGACGTGGCATCAGTAACATGACATGGACTCATTCAGGATTAATGATACTGAAATTGTGCGATGGTACATATGGTCTAAAGGGCACTGAAGCAAGAGATGGAAGGGACGAACGCAAAGAGGCACACTGGGATGCTGTGTGTCTGTCCGTTTCTCCCTTACATCTGTGTTTCGGTGCCCTGTGATCATGTGTACTAATTCGCACAAAGTGCCTAGAGGAAGTCATTAATACGTGTAGTGCGTACCTGGACTCCTTGGCCAGAGCTAAAATGTGGGAAAATATATGATACCCTTAAAACAGAGTGAAAATTGTCGAAATTGGTGTAGTTGACGGTTGTCGATTGAAGGTATCAAGTTGAGCTTAAATGCGTTGAGTTACCCCAATAACCCTAATTAATTAGAATGCTTATGACACTCTGCGCCATAAAAATGTCCGAGCTGCACTGTGAATGGTGCTGGAAAGATGCCACTTCGGGTCCATGTAGATTGTAAGTATAACTTCATAAGTGGTTATACTCGAACCCACGATCTTTCCCAGATATCGGTGAGTTCATTTGGTCGTAGATCTGCTGTAAATAGGCAGACGTAAAATGTCATTTCTGATTGAATTATATATTAAGTTTGGATAATTAATGTGATAACCCCTTCTGCTCGAACCCTCGACCTTCCCAAATTAAGCGAGGGCGGGGGTTGGGTGGCAGTAGATCCGCGGTGAGGCAATCTTGAATTGAGGCAGTTAATTTCATTAACGGTGGCACGCACACCCGTTACCTTCTTAAAATACAATGGTGTGCGCGGGCGCGAGCCGGGGAAAGGGGGGTGGGGGGTCCCTCTGAGTCAGTGACAAATTGGTATAGCTCCGCTTCAAAACGATCTAGGTGAGCGCCGTTTGGAACATACGATCCTGCAGCTCATGGAAATCGTAGGCGCAATGTAGGAGGAGTCGAAACCAACATATTTATCTGATACTGAGCGAACACGTCGACAGCAGAAGGAGCAAGCGCCGATATAGATGACTTGTGTATACGTTGCTGCTGTTGGTATTGCGACAGAAATTATTACTTATGCAGTCAAAACAATTGTGCAAGACGCACATTTTGTACTTAAACGTCATCTACATATCTACGAATGCATGCGGACAGCGGGACAAACAAGATGTTCAAGCATGAGTGCGCCTCAGCCAGGAGCGAGCGCCGCCGCGTCTGCTCTGTAGTTGCACGCACTCCTCCTCCATCGACGCGAGATGCTACGCTTTCGACGCGTTGGCGGGTGCGTACGCGTGCCTGTGGTTGGGCCTTTACACTCACAGACGCCCTCAAGGGCGGAGTGAATAGCGCGGGGTGAGACAGATGACGTGGGGAGGGACAGCAGTCTTTCGCTTTGTCTGAGCCATTGTGAACAGCAAGCACGGGTCACCCGTTCTGAAGGATGAACACACTGTAGACATCTTTTACTTGACGTTCAAAAGACGTAGAACATCATCTTGCCGCTTGTGGCATCTACATTTTCTTGCAATGAAGAAAGTGCAAGTTGTTGTTTCTTTTTCGCATAACGAAAAGTTAGTTATGTGTTGCAAGTGTAAGTCAGTACACTTGTTACATTGTAGTTCAAGTTACATATTGTTTGTACCATGTCTTGATCCCATATGAATTGATTGATTGATTCGTGGAGCTTAACGTCCCAAAACCAGCTCTGATTATGAGAGACGCCGTAGTGGAGGTCTCCGGAAATTTAGACCACCTGGGTTTTTTTAACGTGCACTGACATCGCACAGCACACGGGCCTCAACATTTCGCCTCCATCGAAATGCAGCCGCCGCAGCCGGAATTCGATTCCGCGACCCTCGGATCTGCAGCCGAGTACCATAGCCACTGGACCACCGTGGCGGGGCGATCCCATATGAATTACACTCACGCTCAGCAGCACGCATGCACGTTCTTGCTTCCTGGGTTGTGTTCTTGTGCTGCTGCGAATCTTTCATGCGTGAGATATGCTAGTTTTGGTTGCAGACGCCTTTTTGGTCGGCGTCCGATGAAAACATGCATATGGCACATTTTATTTATTTATTTATTTATTTATTTATTTATTTATTTATTTTTTTATTTATCTATTTATTCCCTACACATCAATGTCATTTTGTCATCGCGTGAATGTGGGGCTGCTGTACAAACTGAACATGCAATTAAATTGTATGCCCTATACGCCATAAAAACAAGAAAATATAGTTCCACGTTATATAATTCTTCCACGTACTCATCAGACGGTCATAGTTAATTTCCCAGTAGGTGTTGAACAGTCCGTTTTCGGAGCCGCTCGATGACTAGAGTGCACGGTGGCATTACGAAGGAGCAGTCATTGGCCGGTTGAGGGGACGTTTTGTTTAAACGCCAAAGCCTCTGCCCGGGTCCCAGCCCGAACCTCCGATATTTAATTACTCCAAAAACATTACTTCTTGAGTTCTTTGACAAACAAAGAGTTACAGGCAAACTAGTCACACACAGGGTCCATACAGTATCAACCAATGGCGCCAAGACTCATTACCGTACCGGTTCAGAGGAAATAATTCACGACACGCAAACGGATACGTTTACCCTGCAGTGCGTGTTATTTCCTATTCCCATACATTAGTACTGGCGTCTCACTCTTGGATGTCCGTTGGCACCGGCAGCCAGGCTCGAACACGTACCTAAACCATTGTCTGCCCGCCGGACAGTGCGCTACGCATGGCCGTTTCTTGACGTAAGCTGTCAGAAGAAGACCAGCGGATGGGGCCAAGAGTAGTGCAGTTTGACCACGCACCGAAGGTATAATAGGCAAACGAGGGCCCATTTATCATTAAGCAGTCGCAGTCATTTTCGTTTCCCAGGCCCCCTGACACCGACCTTTAAACTATTTACCCCGAGTGGGCGCTCTTTCGGTGGTAACCACTTAGTGGTATTCCTTCCAGTATGAGTACAGTGGCTAGAATACCTTAGCATGAGGTCTAGCGCGCCTTCCTCCTAACGCAGCCGACCCGCGTTCTCTTGCTTATGAAACCTGCCGGCGGCAGTGTTATCCTGCGCTTTTCAGTACCTGCATACAACGGTCCACAAGCAGCAATGCCATCCCTGTACACCTCAAAATGACTGCAATGTAGTTTGAATTCTTCACATCGACATACATTACGCGCCACCATAATTAGCAACGAATGAACAGCATCTCAAATGCTTTAAAATTGTGAAAACAAAGCAAAAGTAATATAGTCAGAAGTGTAAGTCAGACCATTAAAGCACTAGAACGGCTCCTCATATTGAGCGAAAAACTTGAGGACTGGAAATACTGACGACATATCTGGAAATCTTGTTCCAGTATTTATAGGCGTGGGTCAAGCACAAACTATTACAGGTGAATGCAAATAGAAAAGTCTGTTTATAGCTTTTAGTGTTAAACATACTTGATACTGACATTGGTGAATGTGAGTGACTTTCTACTTGCACACTACGAGGGCGAAGCGCAAAGAGCAGGGCAAGAGAGCGAGGCGACCAATGCGGGTGCCAAAGATGCAACTGTGATGGTTTATGGGGAATACATCGTAGTAGCAATCAACACGGGCATGCGCAAGTTTACAACAAACCTTCACAGTTGCCAGTTAGGGCCCGTGTCGTTCGTCTGCTCTCTTGTCCTGTGCTTTGCGCTTCGCCCTCATAGTATGCAATACCAACTGGCCCAAAACTCTACTATTATGTGTGCACATCTGAAGCGCACTCTGCTGACTGCTCATTTGAAGACCCATTGTTTTGCACTTGTAATACACTAGGGCAAACGGCATGGTCGCAATGCACATGAGTGGCATTGGGTGCTCCCAGAACGTATGTCCAGAAGAGTTTCTTTTCATACTTTAATCTCCAGATAATCGGCTGCTCTTGGTTCAAATTCGCGCAGCTCGACGTGAATTTTAGAAGTGTTCACTTAATTTCGGCTCATAATTTTCCGACACTATTTTGAGTCTTAAATATCAAATGTAACATAAATGTAACGACACGTTCGAATTTTCGAAATGTAACTGGAACGCGTTTCTTTCTGACTAAAGGAACTTCCAACGGGAACTCGTTACAAAATTGAGAAGGAACGAGGAACAGGATTTCGGTCCACTTTTGGAGGAACGTGTATGAAACCCTTTTGAAGGTAAGCTTAGTAACAGTCAAATTCCGAGCCCACCCTTCAAGCTATGCTCCATAGCTCACACGAGACGCTACTGTCATGCCAAAGCAACTGCACGGGTACGAAATCAACAGTCTACCAGCTTCATGTCTCAATGCACTTTTGGTGGCCTCAGTTAGGTGCTGTCTGGAGCATGCACTTTCATAATAATATTTGCAATAGTTTTATTTTTGCTGGCTTCAGAGTGCGCGACATTTAAAAAAAGCACCACGTGACAGAGCGCTTGTGCACCATGATATTAGCGGTCTCAAACACCCTACGACCGAACTATCGATGACAAACGCACACTGTATAGATAAACAGGCCGACAGCACCTGAAGTGCGGCCTCATCTTAAGTATTAGTGCGCCCACTACTGGCACGTGCATCATCTGTCGTTCATTACAAGCATGTTCGCGTGCATTTTCGTAGGCTCATGCAAAAATTTTACCACTGCGTCTACTGTGATCAGAGTGTATTATACTGACACTGAAAAACATGCCGCACGTCTCGTAACGTGCAAGCGGGTGAGTTCTTTTTTTAAAGTTTGGCGCTAGTTAATTGAAACACCATGTATATGGATGAGACATCTGTAAAATGAATTTGAAAGGTCTCACCATATTTGTAGTGCTGGAGTTTTGCATCGTACGTATGACATTATAATTATGCATGCCCATCTAAATAAGCAGTAGAGAAATCGGAACAGACACGCAGTCTCCTCAAAGCACAAGGCATTTAAGGATGCACCTAAAGTGATCGTAATGGCAAGAAATGTCTAACCTAAATGGGATGCCCTAAGCGATGAAGATAACTCAACGGAAACGTACTTGGCAGGGCCGGCGGGTCCACACACCACGCGATCAGGTTGATGACAACTCAAGGCGGCCGCAGGCCCAGTCGCGCCCTCGGCTGGTCGAAGTGCCGATGCGGCATTCTCCGGATCTTTTTTGGGAAGCCGACGCCGGCGCTCGGCGCCCCGATGAGCCGCCTTCTGAAGGGCCGCTTGACTTCCTTTGCGCTGCTCATCTGACACTTCAGCGCTGATGGCGCCGAAATTCAGCGCGTTCAGCGTTTCCGGCAGGACCGACATCGCCGCAGAGACGCTGACTATAAGGGCGACTTCACCTCCTTTCTGAAGGCAACCCTGTACCACCTGCACAAATCACAGAAAAAAATTACGAAGTGCAATGCACTCGCAAATGTAGCCTATTCGAATGTCTAATGTGCGCTTATACGGATCTGATATGCGCATATCTCTCAGGATCATCATCTCGTTCCATGAAGGACGAAATCCGCGCCTATTTCATGTCATGTGCTGGTCCATTCTCTTTTCATTAAAAATAATATAGGGATTTCCATGTCTTTACATACGGACTCTCCTGTTGTGCTTTATATCTTGATGTTCAAAAAGAGGTCACCCTTATGCAAGAAGGACGAAGCAATGATTACAACATCAGCGCGGGCATTATTATACGGAGTACGACTAGCAGCTTTAGAGGCGATGTGCTTACACTTTGCGCAACATAACTGGGGGATCCTGTTCGGCGGCAGCGCACACACAAGTGGACGCTTTCTTTCACTGACAGCACTGCCGTAAACACACCACTGTCGCAAAGAAGATGTGGTTGATCCGCCGCATAATTATAGAAACTGCACACTCGCCCTTCGCCTCAAGTCACAGGCAATGTGGCCATTCACTTTCGGCACTCACTTGGCAGACAAGAGCGGGGCATTTTGTTTGACTACGGACAAGGACCGGCAATCCCTGTCTGCCAAGTGTTGTGATATGATGGGATTGGCAGCGCGGAAATGTATTATACGTCCAAAGCATTCCTAAAGATACTATTCAACAGGCACACTACACATGTGCACTGTGCCGGTATGCACCGTAAAGTAGACAGGTGTGCACTGCACCATGTAGAAGTTAGGTTGTTGCAAAATGCAGAACATTTGCTTAGCACTGGCGCAAGAAGGGAGCATGATATTCTGCGCTTCTGCCATAGTGGTACGAGCACACTGGAAAATACACAATGCAAGAAAGTGGGGAAAATTAGGCAATTTTTAGCACATGTCCATATGTCGTGTGCTTTATACAGATACCAGCCTCAAGGGCATTTACTTTGTGCTGCGACTCATTAATTACAGTGTAGAGGTGCACTATCTTATATCTAGCACGAACTACAAAGGCGAGCAGGAATGCAAATAAAATTTAATAAATCCTCTATAACCCCTTCAGACCTGAATTTTAACACCAAAGTGTTTATGCCGGGGTTCACTAAGGCTTTACTACGTCACTACCGTAACGGATATAATGCAGTAAAATTTACAAAACAATGACAAAGAAAAACCAAGCTCAAAAGTTTCCACTAACGCGGCCGGTATCGAACCTACGATCGCTTGAACCGCGACGAAACGTGCCCGCCGAACCTACCTACCGACTGATCTATCCTTGGTCATGTTAGAAGGAGCACGAACGCGCCTGATAAGCTTCAACTTTCTCCATCTCTCTGCTTCGCATTGCGTTCTCCGTTGGCTGGGGCCGTGCGGCCACCTCGAATCGCTGCAGCGAAATATTGTCATAGCACCAAAGAACACCCATTCGCCTCGTGCAGCTCCTGTAGAGGCGCCACTGATGGCCACCTAGCGGGCGCCTTTGGCAGTAGGCCGAGCAGACGACAATGCTTTGCAGCACCGGACGGCAAGGGCATTGCTGAAGTTCGCGGCTGCAATTTCCATTCGTTCGCGTGACAGATATCTGGAGGAAAAGGACGGGCCTCTGTGCAGTTGGAAATGCTCATGTGGTTAACTTATAAGGTAACACTTATCAGGTGCGTCCCGCAGAACAGCGCAACGAAGCCGAGTTATGAAGTGGAGCTCATGCGAAGTGGCCGCCTTGTTTTGCTGACTTATGTGGCATTTCAGTCGTACGTTTTGTCTTTGTAATTGTGCCCTTACCATATTGCTGTTTCTCTAGCTTAACAACAAATAGACTCATTTGGGCGGATTGATGAATCAAGCAATGAAGTTCACATTATGAGATGTTGGCGAATAATGCAGCGATCTTGATAGCACTGATACATATGTGACATCATCGCATAATCGCCATGAAAGTCTCCTTAAGAAGCGCAATCCTGCTATTTGTAATAAACGTGCATACACTGTTCATGGATATTGCCAAACGGGCGAGCAAATAGGACGCATATCGAGCACACATGAGGTGTCCCATTTCTTATTATTAAAAATATTGTAAATCCTAAATTAGGGAAGAGGGCGAATGACAATATGCACGCAATTGTTAAAAAGAAGAAAATGAACGGGATGAGGGGGCGGGGGGGTTGCGGTAAAGCGGCAAGGCGCATGTGTTCTGTTGCTACCAAAGAACTAAAAAAATCTGAGAGCAGCAGAACTCAAATTGTGCTTGCTTTAAAACAGAGATGTGGCGCAAAGATAACATAGAAAAGCAGGACGCAAGGATCGTTTCTCCTCTTTTGTTAGCCGCCGCGGAACGTCTTTCTTTCAAGCTATGCGACAAGTAGCCCCTGCGATGTGCCGTCCAGAATAGCTAGCACGTCAAAGAAAATAGGATCCGCCTGGATTACCTCTATTCTTTCATTTAGTTATATTTTCTTTCATGGCAGGCATCTGTACCTGAATTTTTCCTGCAAGACGCATTTCGCACTTAAAAGTAAGGTAAAGGTGGACGTTGCAAGCATACTGCCGCGGTTGTCCATTGGGTCAGCAACGAAGAAAGCAGGTTATGCACAAGTGGTGTGGGCACTGGGAACCTTGTGGGCACTTCAGCCATTGTGTGAGTACTTGAAACGTAAAAGCAGGGAGTTGTGCACCCCCACTCGTTCAACAGCCCCTCAAACCTCAGGCAGGTGGATAGCCCCCTCCCCATTTCCCCTCACTTTCGGTAACGCCGTGCGTAACAGCCCTTCCACCACCGCAAAATCGAAATTCTGGATAAACGCCCGTGTACTGGAAGGGGTCGCGTTTGGACGGCTTTTGCTTTTCGACATCCCTTGAAGCTTCGTCCAGCGCACACATGCAATGAAAGTTGCTTATTTTGCTGCGACAATGTGAACTAAGCCTGGACACACGAAAAACGTCGTAGAAAGCTATGGCGGAGGGCTGCCTGCTTTCCCGAGAGTACTTAGCGCAGTCGCCCCCAGTAGCGGTTCCGTCGGCTTGCACCAGGCGCATAGTTCGGGCTTGGTAGGGTAGTGTCAGCGCTCTCGCTGAGGCTACCCCACAGAGTTTCCTTCGAAAATACTAGAAGGAAATGTGGCGCTAGTGTCTGTGGGAGTTTCAAACAAGGCGGTTGAGCCAGCATGGCAATGATGGGTATGACGTGGATTTACCTATACCTGACGAAAACTTTTTGTGGCAGCGCAGCCAAGGCTACGTGGGCTGAGCTTCTGCACATTTGCTGATACGCCAAGTAGTCCGTCCGCGCGAGATTTTGATTTCGGTTTTGCAAGTGCATCCATCACGCGTTTTCGAGGGTGCCAGTTTCAAGTAAACCCCGCCCCCCCCACCCTCTGGCATATATGCTGTTTTCTAGCGGTATGGAAGATCTCTAACTGGTCAGTTATTTTTAACTTTAACTCAAAGAAACCCCAATTTAGTATACGCTGATATGACAGCCACTCACTCAAATACGCATTCAAACGCGCACCTTCTACACAACGATTTGTAATGCGCTTTTTTGGAGGATCGTGTACTGCTTGGCACCGTAAGAAGGCTAAAGCATCCGTTTTGTTCGAGCAAGCAGGTTTATTTTTTTTTTAATTCTCTCGAAGCCGCAAAAGAGCTTTACAATTATAAACTTCCCATACAGCAACAAGCCATTTCATTATTTCCGTTGCACACAGAGTAGCTATTCACATTTCTGTGACGCAATAAATTCCATAACTTTTACGAGGCTCTCCTCTGAGTTTCGCAAAGAATGCGTCGTAATCGACGGGCAGCTGCTTATGTTTGCGGCCGTCGCACAGATGTGACCATATCGAGTTTCCAAATCCACGCGAGCGAGACGCACACCTTGACAGGCCGTTGCGAAGTTCTTGAGCAAAGTGGAACGCTCTGATTGCAAAGCGCCAAAGACACTTCCAAGTGCAGACACGGACGCGTACGCTGTCGCACGCAATGCGCGGCGTTCATTTGCACGAGATGCACATTCTGAATAATCGTATCAGCGGCCATAAACAACCGAAAATATCGACCATGTCTGTGCGATGAAGCAAATGAAATGAGCCATTTATTTTACGTGCTGGTCCTAATAGCAGCATAGCTTTCAAGTTCGCAGACTCGCTGAAGACGGGTGGGTCACCGCGCTGTCGAAATGGTTATCGCGGTGTGGGACCAACTCACGCTGGTGGCATCGCTTGCACGTAGCGCGACTTCATTCCTCGAGATTTTATCCATGCAACGTAATATTTTGCAACACACCACTGTCTTCCGCTTCGCTTTCTACGATGACTTCACAGCAGCCGACGAGCACTCGCTCATACATGCGACACGAACCTGCTTGAAGCGAGCGACATCATCGTTGGTTTGAGGGTGAGGAAAACGCGGAACTGAGACAGAAACCAGAAAACCAGAAAGAGCAAAAACGAAATTCCATTACGAGGCAACCTTTCTCGACTACAATGCAATAATCTTGAACATAAAAAGAGAGAACTTAGGTGAAATGTCTTATGTTGCGCTATGTATCGTGCAAAAGTTAGCGTTTGTGGACTACATGCGGGAGCGTACCAAAAATGTTCGCGCTTTGACTCCGTAGCCTTCGCTGCGCTGCCACAGAAAGTTGTCGGCAAGTATTCTTGGTTCTTGTGGCTTCATATGGCTTTGCCGCTTCAAAAAAATAGGTGTTTTACGACAAAATATTGCACTAAAACCGAAGCTTTCGGAATAACTATGTGCGTGTGCGGGTACTAGTTACTTTTCCTAGGTTTGAAAAGTACTGAACGTTCAGAAATTTAGCAATATTGTGCTATGTGGCAATGTTCGCTTCCTCTATTTGGGCCCAGATTGCGTTCGAACTTAAAGTAAGGATTTTCGCTCTTGTAAGTGACGTGCTAACGTTTTGAAGTAGGTAAAAGGTAGATGCGTCTTCTGTATATAAGAAACGTGCTTTCGCTCGCTTCTTTAATCGCAGTGCAAGTGCTGCACTGCATTTATACAAACTATATGGTTCACGCCACTGCGCGAGGCCGTAGCAGAAGCGCAGTATCGCCCATCGTATGGTGGTTAGTCTGGTGCAAAAGCGTGATGTTAAATAAGCAACCGTGCCCTTAAACTCCGTCGGAAACTAAGCGTGAGCTTTGATTTGAGCTGACTTTTTGAGCGTCATCCGCAGGCGTGTCTGCCTATTGCCAATTGGGCGTCTACTACGCACTGTAACTGTGCGCCTGCTTCGGCATTGCCCAGCGTTGAATTAATCAGACAGCGTAATTGAAATGCTGTAGTACAAGATATACGGACAGACTTGTCACAAGGAATGTACATCAGCCGTGAAAGCGACCATACGCTTACAGATTCTGTCGCATCTTATACAAAAGAAAAAAAATAAAGGTCAGCAAAATGGCATCGGTAAGGTTCGCGAGACGCCGCGCAAATATTTCTAAAATTCGGTAAATACCCCTGCAAATATTAAGTGTAGCCATCCTCCAATAAAAACAACAACGAAACAGACGGCAAGGCACCTCATAATTGCAAGCGATTTTACTACGAGTGACAATCTGATGATCTCTGGCAGTAAAGCGTACGTTACATCCGCTGTTTTTGTCGCGTAATGAAAAAGTAGTAATGTCCCTCGCGTCACTAACGCTAAAAAACTGGAATAAACAAATTCACTAGAACGTTTGAAGCCGCAGACCCGAAGTGCAGATAAATCCATGTCATACCCATCATTCCCATGGCATCTTCACGATCTCAGCGCCAGTTTTCCCTCTAGTATTTTAGTAGGAATCTCTATGGGCTACCCTACCCCGAAAGTGCAGCTCAGTGCATTTCGGTCATTTGATTTTCGTGTTATACTAATTCCTGCGACTGTTGCATATTTTTTTTTCAACCGGCAGAAGTTCTTTTCTGGTACGTGTTCCTTCATCAGTACCTCAACATAATGATTATTAGAGATTATACGGGGCCATTACTGTATTATAAAATACGGCGAGGTGTCCTATATACAGGACATCAGGGCTTAGTGGATGCAAAAGTGCAATGCGGTGCAAGTTGAAATATTACCTATCGTTCTTTTTTCTGAACATGAATAATCTTTATGAAACTAGCATGACAGGAGGAGCCGTGCAATAATTGGCGAGTAATCAAGGTGCGAAAGCAAGTGATTGGTCTCGCGATACAAAGCACCTTCATAAAACCTAAATGGCCTTTGCTTACATATTAGGCGCTTCGTCACTCCTTGCATCACATTATGCTGCATGATCCTCTATTTCTACCAACTTGCTTTCGAGAACGTCTGCAGTTGCAGGTGGTGGTAATCGACTTCATCGCCATCGCTTTCTCATCGCTCGCGCGCCCTCCATATAATGCAACAAACGTATTTTGATCCATTATATAAAAGTATATCACTATCGCAGCCTCTTTATAACTAAGTGAAGCAATTTAGGCCACTTTGTGAATTTTATAATTTTGATGAGAAGAGATTCAAGGATCACGCACGCAATACGGGCCTCGATTAACAAGCTTTTCATTCAGGGTCGTGGTAACCAACTGAGCCATAGTGCTCTATATTTAGGGCATGACGACTGTGGATCACTGTGGACGATCTGTAAATGACAGGAAGAAGCTGTCGTTATCATTATTTGCTTCAGCATTTTATAAGCAGGGGAAAAAATTAGGAAAGCTTGCGAGAAAGCAGTTGAAAAGTAGAACATTTTCGAAAATGTATTTTTGCATTTTGTCGTTGTTTTCTTTCTGTCCTATCTTTCCTTCACGTCTGTACGGCTTCGAAGAAGTTAATGAGAAGTACGGCTTCGAAGAAGAAATCATTGCGCATGCTTTCAGACCTATCTTGGGTATTCCCCAGATCCTTATTTTACTTGCTTGCTGATTTAGGTCATGGTATAGAGTAGCTTTTACGTGTGCTTTATAGAGGGCCAGACAGATTAAGTGAAGCTCTATAATAATACATTAGCTTAAAGCGAATATTCAAATCTCAAAGAACATACATTTCAGTTTTTTTTTTCAATTACTGCACTTAAAATGTATTGCTTTTCATAGCATGCTGTCAAAACCGTTCGCTGGCATCCTCCGTGTGCGACCAATAGAAGTAAACGAGAGTTCGCAAATATTAAATATATTGAACTTTACCGCGGATTTGTACTGTCTCTGCTGGAGGTCAATACAGCTGAAAAAATTTTTTAGTGTACCCCTGTCATAAGTCATTTCTCTAAGACAACTTAAGTGTTCCTCATTTGTTCTGTCAGCAAGTGGCCCAGCAAACAACAGAGGACATGTTGCGCAGGTTAAAAACAGGCCAGTCTTTTCTGACGACTAAAATAGGGGATAGAGTGTGACATACCACACACGTCGTGGAATCGTACCTTTGTCAGTGTACACTCTCTGTATGGCACGGGTACCTTCTTGTGGCCCCTTTCATTCTGGTGTATAGCTTGCAAGTATCTCCTCAAGATCATAATGGATTTGTTGATGCTTGTACTTTCTCGAAGTCTTGCTCGTGTGCGGGCGTCTGGCCTCTCAGTCGCCGCCACGTCGACTAGCAGCATGGCTCGGCTGACTATTGTTGCGCCTCGTCGAGAGTCGTCGAGTCGTCGAGTGTCAAGTCGCAGCATGGTGATACGATGGCTTCGACTGAAGGGGCGACGTCGCTCCGCCTCCGCCAACCCTTCATTGTAGGAAGCCATCAAGAGGAGGAGATTCGCCTCACGGATGTCACTGACTGGCATTCCTATTGGTACTGGATTCTTCTTTCGTGGAGCGCTCTTTATTGTGCTCTTGCTCCGGGTCGTCCACGTAGATGGTTGCAATAAGTCAATTGTAGTTTCATACGTCAGCAGAAAGGCACTCATCCAAAGGCAGCCCTGTAGAAAATAAAAAATAACATTTACTATTCAATGTTCATGTTTCGGCCCGGTTTAACCACTATGATCGGCGAAGGATCTGCTAACTTATTTTACCACCGACGTGAATGCGCAAAGCGTTCCGTGTCACTGAGTCCTTCATGCAAATTTACCCGTTCAGTGCTTTGTTTAAGTAAATTGCGTGGTTTTCCCTTTTGAAACTTTTAAAATTTGCTTGGAACGTCTCCGCGATTGACAGGAATATATCCTGGAAAACTCCCCGCCATGGTAGTGCAGCGGCTATTGCACTTAACTGCTGACCTTAAGGTAGCGCGATCGAATTCTAGGCGCGGAAGCCGCATTTCGAAATGAAGCCAAGAAGCCCGTGTGCCGTGCAATGTCAATGCACGGTAAAAACCACAGCCGGTACAAATTTCCCGAGCCATTCATTATGGCGTCTCCCATAATAACATCGTGATTTTGGGACGTTAATTCCCAGAAATTATTAACTCCGTAACTCTCAAATGTAAGCGGCGGAACGAAAGCTGCCACACAGGTTCGATGTGCCAGTAGTTGGAGGCTCGTTGGAAGCTCAATAGATAAGGACGAAATTGCTCATTGTAAGCATTCTTGCTGAATTATCAATCGCCACATTGATTTCTAATCCCCTCGCTCCTCCTCCCTTGAAGCCTTAACGACAGCGTAACTGAAAGTTTTACAAACGACGCCATCAGTCAATACGAATCTTTCGTTTTAAATACCTATTGCTTCACTTGCATTGATCCCACTGCGTTGACACCGCTAGCACTGACACCGCTGCAATAGAAGACAGGCACGTACTTCTGTGGCCTTTCTGCAGTGTGAATCTTTGTCTGATTGTCTTATTCTTGATGCTGATGCCGCGGGGAACCCAAGTGAGGCGACAGCTTCAGCCTGGGCGACCAGCTCGTTTTTTCGGGCCATCACTTCGGTGAGGTCCCCCATTTCGTCCAGGTGCTCTGGGTGAGTGAATGGCTGCTCACTTAGCTGTGAAGAGAACGAAAAAAAAATGTGGTTGATCCCTCTTTTATAGAAATCCCTGTAACACAAATGCGAAACCTCTCTTCGCGAAGCTGTGGAAATCATAAGTGGCAACCTGGCGACTCGAGGGGCGAAAGATGGGTTGAGCACTTTGGACATGTGAACCCGTGGTACGTAGATATCAGTGGCACTTCCACACTGCACAAGGACCTTATAGGCAGTCGTAAGCAAGCGAATTCTCTCGAACTACTCACATTTTTGTAGATACAGTATATTGCACGTGCCCGAGCATTGCGCAAATCTGTCATAAACCAGAAGCGTCCACAAGTGGCCAAACCTTGCAAGCAAAACCGAAAGGGTTTTCACCGAATTATTCTGCGAACACACAGTCCAATGGCACCATACGTCTGTCGGCGGGCGTCCTTGCGTTTCTGAAGTAGAGCGCGTCGCTGCACAACAGGTGGCACAAGAAATTTTGTAGTGGCCACAGTTGTACTTTGCCCACCCAACGCACCGGCAGGATGCCGCGGTACATCGCCGCTTATGTCGGCTTCGATCAACGCGCTGTGACTACAGAAGCTCTAACTGCCGGCCCACATCAGCGCGACAATATGCTTCGCTGCATCGTTAATTACTTATTATTTATTAAATAAAATATTATCAAATAATTAAATAATAATTAATTCATGTACCAATACTACCGATCCCTTTCTAGATCATTGCAGGAGGAACGGATCAAAATGTCACATACAAAAAGTCATAACGGAGAGAACAAAAGAATTATTGTATAGTACACTGAAAATTGGTTAGTATTTCTTTATTCAGTCTCGAGGCTACCTCGAGACTGCTGCAATAAGTATGCATTGGCGACTGCAAGAAACTGCAGCAACTTGAACAACAGCAAAAAATGAAAGTATTTCGAATGATAATGTGCATTTTGAAATATGTACAGATAAGGATGAAGGAGAAAGGAAAAAATGACTCACTCAGTCACAGCCGATACAATCAAGTATTGTAAAATAAGTTCAGTATTACGAGTCACTCTGGCATTCGCATTAACTAAAAAAATAATGGCACATATACTATTTGGATAATAACAACGCACATCAAAGTATAATTTCTAAGAGGAAAAAACACAAGAAACAGAAGGACTACTGCAACAGCGTGGTGGATAGTGCTTTTTGTAATGATGTTACCAAAGTGTTTATGGACTTAGCATTAGTGATCGTTTTATCTAATTGATTCCATTCTCTAATTACGAGAGAAAAAAAGGGTATTTGAGGCAGTTTGTGTTGGTTGGCCATTCACCTACTGTTTGAGAGTGTTTGCGTCGTGTTGGTCTTGTAGTGTTTAAGGAGATGAACTTGGTGGTATCAATCTTAAAGTCGCTATTCAAACATTGGAAGAGAACTTTTGTCTCGCTATTGTTGCTCCGTTTTCAATAGTCAGTAATCTTGCTTTTATTAGCAGTTCTGTTCGTGGATCGGTACGTTTACATTTATTAAATAAAAAAGAGAATCGCTTTTCGTTGTGCGCCTTCCAGTTGAGAAATAATTTGTTGGTATGTAGAGGTACTACCGTTGAGAACCAAGAGTGCAAACTATGGCAGCCATTTTTTAAATTGAAGAGTAATTTAGCTTGCTAAGTACCTTTGATTCATCCGGACATCAGTTAGATGAAATTTGTAAAGCTCTCTAGTGAAGATATAAGACCCCTTTTTGCCGTGTGTCTGGTATGTGTCGGTGGTGGTCTTTTTTGAAACTTTTATTTCTTAACGTAGCATCCTGCGTGGCGGTGGGTTTGAATCCTAGAGGATAGTGCTGTTTCTTTGTTAAATACGCCTTCATTTTAACGCGAAAGTGTTTTATGCCGGTGTGATGTGCGCGCCAAAGTGTGTGTCTGTGTTGGTGCGTTTGAGCAGTATAATGTGTGTGAAAGCTTCAGTTAGAAAATGCAAATGAAAGTCTTAAACAAAGTGTCATTTGTGCAGTGTATTGTGTGCAACAGCTTGAGTGCACATGTGTCACGTTTTGTCTGCGCGGAAGTATGGGAAAAAAATGCTTGAGTGGGGGCCTATGTGATGTGTGCGAGAGTTTCTGTGCCCGTGTTCCGTGCTTGAGGAGAAAAAGACGACGATGAAGAAGCTCTCACACGCGCCAAGATGCGCGAGCGCGAGCGTGGTGGAGAAGAGAAAAGATGGCAGAACAGGGGAAACGGACTTCAGCGTTCGACACAGTCGGGCGCCAGGGCCCGAGTGTCGAGAGTCTCTACCAGGGGTCGACGAGTTGGAGCTCCGGGCTTCACGTGGACGCCTGTGCGTCCTCCCTATCACGTCTCCTGCTTCGGGGCTGCACCGGCTCCTGCAGCATTCCTCAAGCCATGGCTCGCTCGTCTCCTCGGCATTCTCCTGCACGCTTGTCGCCAGGAAACGGCGACCCTCTAGTCGCCCATCCCACCAGAGGGTGAGCCTGTGTCGGCCGAGACTATTCGGCTGTTAGTAGGGACGCTGATAAGATTGTCTGTTGATTTGTTCATGTTCTGCTTTGTTACGTTGTGTGCGTGAGCTTGACTGTATAAATTGTTGTCCGAAACGCACAAGCAGCCTCGTCACTACAATGGGAACGCTCTCGTTCCGAGCCTGAATATTTCTCCTATCGAACCTTTCACGACAGCCGGGTTCCACAAAGATATCACCGACGTGCCTCCGTAATGGAAGTGGATGGTTGAAAAAATGAACCACATTCACAGTGAAAAAGACAGCGTTCGTGTTCGCTACTTCTCTTCCCTTGTGTCCGTGTTTTGCACGACTGTTCTTTGTATTATGGATCTTTACCAAGTCACTCAGCTTTCTGTCCTTTTGTGAAAAAGTACCCCCGCTCTGACCCAAACCCGTATTCACCCGGGATGCGATGAGAGGAGCTGGAAACTCTACTGATACGCCACCGAGGCATCGTAAGTATAGGGAACAAACAGGCCTTATATCTTCAATAAACCGCTTTGCAATTGGCATCTAACTAATCACCGGTGAAAGCGAGCAAAACGACTCTTAAAAATAGCCTCTCCTCCATAGCACTATTCTTTTGCAGCGGTGGTACTGTCGTCTAGGAATGATGGTGAGAAGCAGATGGCCGTGCTAATGTGCGCCAGCAGACAGCGTTTCGGCGGTCTCAGCGCGTCGACCTCAGCGGAGATAAGCCGCGCGCGGTCGCATGGCTCCGGAGCGTCGGGCCGGTGTGTTGTTTGGGCAAAGTACAACTATACGGCCATCATAAAATTTCTCTGATGAATAGCGTTACGACGCGTTGTCCTCCTTGAATGCAAGGACAGCATTGAACATGCATATGATGCGCCTTTCTCTGAAGTGTACTCTGCCTCATAAAACGATCCACTGACAACCCCTCCGGTTTCGCTTCCAAGGTTCGAACATATGCAGACAATCCTCGTTTGTTACAGGTTTTCCCATGGCTCCGGCGCGCGCAATGCAGTGCCTTAGGAAAAATGGGTGTCATTCGTGGACTCTCGGTTTCGTACATATTGGTACGGGGAAAGAGCCCAATATCCCTGTTCAATATCGCTGTTCAGTGATGAGGCGCTGATGTGTGGATGCAACGAATTCACATGTACCGTATACCCAAGCCATCTCCCACCTCCCGATATAGCAGATTGCCGCGTATTCATTCCACAACTCGGAGACAGGTTTCACTGTCACGTTATACCAATTCCTCTGACAGAGTGATCAACGACATTTTTCAATTGTTTTATGCTGGAGTCCACCATGACCGCACCACGTCATATCCGTAACGGAGGTGACGCAGTAAAGCACCTCTAAAAACGCCAACGAAAAACACGAGGAAAAATTTTCTTTGATGCCCTGGGGGGCTATCGGAGATGGCATTTTAGCGAGAGCGTTCGGAATCGCCGCACGAGATTGGCCAGCGCCGCTCCGCTGTCGTCATCCGCGGGGCGTGGCCACGGTACACCTACCTATAAACACATTAGAGAAGAGAAACTGTACCGTTGGCAGTGCAACAAAAAATAAAAGTAGCGGTGGCGTCCTAAACTAAGATATACGATCAAGAGATGGCACTGCATGTACTATCATCATTATTGTTTAGATGTAACATGTTTGTTTTGTTTTTGACGCCTACGCCTTCTGGCCTTATTGAGAGCCCCTAGCAGGAAAATTTCAAACTAAAATATGGGGCTAGGTTAGTAGTTCCACTCTACGCGCAACTTGATGGAACGCGCCGCGGCTGGTTTTTTTCGCCACCTGTAGCGACTTGTGGAACGTCGAACCTTCCGGGGCCCCGATATTTCGGTGTCGTCAAATTGACGTCAATTCCCTGTCAATCATTTTCAAACCGAGCGTGTCGTCTGCTACGCGGAGAACGATTCCCGAGGCCGCTCGCTCAGCGAACGATTCACGAACACTTCGCGAACAGCGGCCGCGGCAGCGGCTCCGCTTGGATTGAAACAGCGGCTGCGGCTGCGCAATGTTGCGTCACAGAGGGAAATGGCGGTCCACTTGGGCGCTGAGTCCTCGCATTGTCGTCGCTGAAATAGGACGCGGAGCAGCTGAAGGTTCGCGATGTATTTGAGGATTTGACAGGAAGTGAATTCCGGCGTCAATTTCGTCTGTCGAAGCGAACAGTACGTTGGCTGTGCGCCGAACTTGATCCCGAGAGAGAGAACAACATTATTTTAGGAAAAAAAAATCCTCGCCGCCACTGCTCGTCTGATAGCCTGGAGTTGTTTCTCCAGGCTTGAGTCGCGGTGAACGGTGTCCCACGCTCCAGGCGAGGGAATGGTCAAGAGATCGGAAATCGGGTGCCAAAGAGCCCGTGGAATTTCGACGGAGAGAAAAGAGCTGCGCATGTTGATGTTCTTTAATTGCTCCTAGAGTTTCCAGCGCGCTGTCGGTAGTGAAGAGTTTGTCGGGCTTTCACAGTTGGTGTGCACCTCCAAAAATGCGAGAAGGAGCTCCCTCTGCCTCTGAGCACCCGCGGGCCGAGATGCACGTTTTTGTGCGAGGACATGGCAGCAGCAGACGACGACACGAAATTTAGATATGACGCCACTTACGCGCACGCTTCTTGTTTTTCGCGCCCGCGACACCGCTTAGCGAACCTGCAGAGAACGATATTGATGCTTAAGAGCGTGTTTACGTCTGAGAAGAAGAAAGCACCGTTTTTAAAAGGAGCAGATTTCTTAATTTCTCAGGAGAAACATTTTGGCTTTCAGAAGCAGACGACAAACGGAGTACGTCATCATCCGAGGAGCGCGCCGCTTTCCCATTGGCCGCGCCGGCCGCGCTCCTCCCATTCTCAAAGTATTGCTCAAAGCTATCGCGGACCACCCACTTTTTGATGTCAGTGTTCGGAAAGCGTTCTCGAGCGAACACCCGATCTCCGATAGCTCCCCTGGGAACTGCACATAGCCCCACGCTACATGACGAAATGTGGCCGGTGCACTAACACAGCGCAGTCGGCGCGTATGGTCGACACTGTGCGAACATGTCTTGTAACCTTTGTTATCTCGCTTCTTTCCCTTCGTCATCAGGAGAGACGCACTTCGCTAGCCGTGTCAAACTGCGTGTGTTTCACTTCGCCTCTGCTGGATGGCGGCACTATCACAACCATGTTCCAAAGGGCACCCCAGCGCGCGCGCGCGGAGCTGCACGAACGCATCGCGACGATGTTGACAGGTCAGTGTGATTGATGCCTTTCCCATGCGGCATTCACTATCGACAGTGTCCAGTCATTACACAAACTACTTAGTTTGTTATAGTTGTTACCGACACGATGCGTGAAAGTGGACTCATCCATGTCAAACACCGGTAGAAATGGGCAAGTTCATCTCGATGTACAATAAAAATTCAGCTGCTTATGTGAAGGCACACCGTGTTATACCGATTCCTCGCGCAGAGGGATGAGCCACATTATTTTTTTCAGATACGCACCTCGTTGACGGAGCGCTTCAGTGCGTTCTTTATGCACCCCGGCATAAAAAAAACACTTTGATGTTAAATAAATTACATTCGCACGACTGGCACACGCCCGATCACAGTTACTAAAAGAAAGCTCCCCATTTATGACGGAAGTGCTTCAAAGCTTTTTTGGTTCACCCAGGTATAAAACGCACTCGCGTAATAAAAAGAAAGAATAAAGTATTTGTACCACTGACACACGCCCGATCGCAGTGACTTCTAGTGGCCCCTGCCACCGTCGTAACGCGCGCAGCAGAAAAACCGGAACCGCACGGCTCCCGTCACGCCTTTGTGTAAACACGCTTAAGGCGGAACGGTGCGGCCATCATCACGCCTTTTTGTAAACCCGCTTGGCGACGTTCCCTCTCCCATCGCTACCCGGCGTCTCGCTTTCTGCGTAGTGATGCAGAACTATCGATAGCACTAGCGATACTATCGATGGTTGAGTCACTATCGAACTATCGATGGTGCGAAGAACTATCGATAGTACTGTTGATGGTAATATTGACAGTATACTATCGACTGTAGTTTCCATAGCATTGTCAATAGTATGAAACCAGCTGCGCGAACTCATCGCCGCGTAAACTTGGTTCTCCGTGGGCGTAGTCTATGGTTGTGGCAGGATCGGCAAGGCAGCGCTATAGCTCGAGATAATTTACTACAACATGAAGCGGACAGCGCCAGCAGTATTTCTTTGTTTACTTCATATGCAGCGTCGGACCTACTAGATGGTTTCACGTACGGATCGATAAAGCAAGACAAAAGCAAGCAAAGTAAAAGTCGCGAACGGAAAAGGTATATCCGTCCGAGAATTTGAAACCATCCGCCCGGGGCGCACAAAAGCAAGCAAGGAAAGGTAGCTCATATCACGTGCTTGTGTTCCTTCACCAAAATGCTTGGATTACAAATGATAATTAAATTGAACGGTTCAGCGGTAGCGCCAAGGAAGCCGTTCATGTCACGGAACTGCATGACCTATAACTTATGTTGCGTTTTGTGGTTAAAATAAAAAAAATCACGAACTTACTTTTGTTTGTAAGGCTTGATTGCTTGGTATTGAGCATTAATTTCTTAGTGGAAATATTCCGGCATTTTCACAGGCATACTCCGGCATTTTCAACGAGCCTATCGTGACTGTTAGAACTATCGGCAAATGGACTGTCGATATTATCGATAGTTCTTTTTGAAACTATCGATAGTAGATTTAACGCTAGTTATGCATCACTACTTCTGCCGTTTTCTCGACAAGAAAATAACAGCAGCTGCACAGCAAACGTAGTCGTGGTCGGTTCCTCATCCGCGCGCTCTACATACTAAAACTCCGCATTTATTTGGTGCACATTAATTCAGTATATACTAATATATACCAATTGTGTTTTTGTACTACTAGAGTGCAAGCAGAGTGGGCAGTGGGCGAGAACAAATGTTACATTATTAGAAGTAAAGAGCTCTTCCACGGGGCTACTTATTCAACTACTGGCACATTCATTCTTAATCAAAAAGATTGAATATACAGTTCTACACATGTTATGTTGCATTTGCGTGAGCGCTTGAAAACGACAACTGGCGGCCGTGAATGGCGTGCCTCAGGACACAGAGGAGGATGAATTGACGGTCAATTGCTGGATGGCTCTGCTGCAGTCGGTCTTCGCCAAATCGTCAACTTGAGCCCGCCACTTGCAACTGTGCTAAACAGTCTCACAAGTGGTTGATGCTCGGCGCTAAGCTACGCGATAGGCTCGTCTGAACCAGTGCCGATGTTCTTTCCATTAAGAAGTCAACAAAAGCTATAGGGTAACATTTAACTCTTTCGGCCCTTATTTCCTGTAATAGGGACAAAAGCAACAGAGTGAAAGTATTACCTAAATAGGCAAACATATAAACGGAGATTCTGAGGTGGCTTCAGTGTAGCTGATTATGCTGAGGATGACGAACGGAGCAAGGCGCTTCATCCCACTCAGGGGGAGTTCCCAAGAATCAGAATGAAGGAATGTTGTTCAAACCAGTATTAAGTACTGTTACTGGATATATGAATGTAATGTAGCACTCGGAGCAGAACCCGAACACAACAACTAAACGGTGAAGTAATTAAGCTGACCGTTCAAGTTCATGAAACAAATTAAGGTTGTGGTAAAAATCTCGTGATGAATTTATATTGGTAATTGATTTGGCGCGAAATTTACTTCTGATAAATATGAAGATGACGTAAAAACCAAATGCTGCAGTCTATTCGTTTTGAGTTATATAGTCGAAGAAGGCGGCCAAGACACCTCCACATGATGAAGATCACTGGAATATATAGTCCTAATGACAACTTGGGTGTGGTGCTTCGATGGACCGTTCCCTCACAAAGATGCTTCTGCGACACAGTAACATGAATGTCTTGGGTTCATTCGCAACGTCGGGCATAGGCGGCGTTTTATTGAGCTTTCTGCAAGTGAAGTTCCATTTTGAATCTCGCAAGCACACTCTTCGAGATAAATACAACTGTAAAGTATATTTTTTCGATGAATACCACTGTTTATCTTAGCGAATTTTGAACATTGAGACTTTTAATTACGGGGTGATAACTAAGAGAAATTTCTCTCTCAGAAAATGCTTCTCTGCAGCTGTCGTCGGAGCTTTAAATCGTGGTATCAGGTAATCAATAGTTTTCAAGTTCGCGGTTAGTAGATACATACGTGTACTTCGCAGTGCGGATTTCCCTTGCACATAACGTACTGAATATAACGAAAAAAAAAAGATCCTCGCAATGGTGTTGTAGTGGTTATGGCACTCGGCTGATGATCCAAAGTTCGCGGGATCGAATTCCGGCCACGGAGTCTGCATTTCGACGGAGGCGAAATGTCGAGGCATGTGTGCTGTGGTGTCAGCACAGGTTAAAGAACCCCTGGTGGATGAAATTTCAGGAGACCTCAACTACGGCGTCTCTCATAATCAGAGCACGTTTCGGAGCCTAAACCAAACAAATATCAATTAAATACTGAAAAAACGAGGATATAATTACAACTTCTCCCGAGAGTGTTCAGGGAACTTTACTTCGCGCTACAAGACTACCAATAGTTAGTTACACATAATTTCGCGCTAGCTTTGTGGGCGCCGCTATCTTTGCCTGATGCGTAAATGATTTCCCAGTTGCGTGCTCGATAGCCTCAAATAAACAATACCAAAGCACGTCGAATGGATGAGTACAGTTGTTTTGATGCGTATTAGTCAACTGTATTGTCATGACAGTTCAAACGAAAGCGCGCTCAAAAGAACGAGAAGAAACAGCGCCTACCGCAGCGTTTCTCTTTGATGTCAATGCGCCTGGTGCTGTTAAATTGTGTCTCTAAAGAGCCAAAGTAAACTTGTAGTTTTTTTTTTTTGAGGTATCACAGGACGACAGCTCATCATTAGGAGAAAAAAATGACAAGTGAGGTCGGAGCTTTAATCGATGTTCTCATCTGTGTCAATGTAAAATTTACATTCGCGATATTGTACCAAGTACAAAGGTTTAACAAATGAGTTGCAAAAAAAAACGAGTCGGTAACTTAGTGGAGGCACATAGTGATCGCCTCAGAGCAGAAGCGTAGGTCTTTTAAAATGTTTGAATTGCAGCCTGTTGAGAAATCACGGTGATCTGGCTTTCCTACACAAAAACTTGTTCGCAAAGAACTGATGAAGTCCAAGGCACGAGCGCAAAGCTTATTTCGGAGACTAAAGTGCATCCCGCCAGTTAATCGTCTTTGCGCATTCATTCACATGCATTACGTTAAGACGATGACGTCGTGCACCAACATTTATTATGACGTGCAAGATGTGGACGATGTTCTGGATAAAGCAAATAAGAGCCAGGATTGCGCGGAATCACAGGACAGTGACAGCGTAAGCTGGAGGAGCGACCTTCATAGAGGCCATTGCAAACGCGTGGGGAAACTAGTGCAAGCACAGGTGACAGGCATCCCCTGCACCATATTTCTGCGGTTACGGCTTCTCTCTGCACAGCGGTCCCTTCTGCCCAAAGTTGCCTTGCTGCCGCCGCGCGCATAGCTCTGCGATTCACTTGTTCGGCAGCGGTCCGCACCTTGCGAGGGGGCGCCATCAGGTATATCGAAGGGTCAAGTCATGTTGCTGTCGGGGTTGCGCACGAAGCTTGTCGCGTGAAGCATGGCACGATACGATAAAACTGCTTCACGAGGCAGCGCTTTGTAAAAAGCATAAACCTCCGAAATGGCGCAGAGGCGCGCCAATCTGGAAGGTTATGCGGAGGAAATCAGCGCCAATAGATTGCGACACGTTCCTGTTCTTCACGAGCAGCGATAGTAGTTACGGACGCGGGCGGCGGCGGCAGACAACTACGGCGTCAAAGCGGCCGTTGTGATCTCATAAGAGCTTACGCTGTAAAAGAAAGATGTGCACAAGACAAACCGGAGATGCGTTGATTGCGCTACATCTGTCATTTCGCTCAACTACAATGGCAACGCCGGTTGTACGTTACCGGCACATGTGTTCAGATTGGTTCTAGAGAGTTCACAGTCATGTAAGGCGAATTGCTTGATCGATTTATAGGGTTTTAAACGCGAAGAATTTGTTAGAGAACTTCAGCGCCTTTTAGCGTATCTATCTATCTATCTATCTATCTATCTATCTATCTATCTATCTATCCAGCCGCCTACGATTTTGTGCTCTCCTGGCCACTTCGCTAATGGGATGTTCACGAAAATTGGTAGGCCACAACATGACTGCATGACAAACATAACTGACATGTCATAGCATGAATATCATGACATGCATTTCATGAGCGCCATGATTTTCATGCCACAGTCTTGGGCTCTCCTGGCCGTTTCGTTAACGGGATGTACGCGAAAATTGGTATGCCATAACATTACTACATGATGAACATAAGTGACGGATCGTAACATGAAAATCATGACATGCATGTCATGAGCGACATGATTTACATGCCTATGTCTTGGTGCTCTCCTACGTGTTTGGGGAAATGGATGTATACGAAAATTGGTATGCCAAAATATGACTGCATGGCGAACACAAATGACAGGTCATAACATGAAAATCATTACATGCATGTCATGAGTGACATGATTTACACGCGACGGTCTTGGTACTCTCCTGGCAGTTTCGTTAACGCGATGTATGCGAAAATTGGTATGCCCCAATATGACAATATCAAAATCATTACATGAGTGTCATGAGCGTCCTGATTTACATGTCGTGGTCTTAATGCTCTCCTGGCTGTTTGGTGAAATGGATGTATACGAAAACTGGTATGCCACAATATTGCTGCCTGGCGAACATAACTGACATGTCATAGCATGAATATCATGATATGCATGTCATGAGCGACATGATTTACATGCCACGGTCTTGGTGCTCTCCTGTCCTTTTCGTTAACGGGATGTATGCGAAAATTGCTATGCCACAACCTAACTGCGCGACGAACATAAGCAACAGATCGTAACATGAAAAGCATGACATGCATGTCATGAGCAGCATGATTTACATGCGACGGTCTTGGGGCTCTCCTGGCTGTTTGGTGAAATGGATGTATACGAAAATGCGTATGCCATAACATGACTGCATGACGAACACAAGTGGCAGATCGTAACATTAAAGTCATGACATGCATGTCATGAGCGACATGATTTCCTTGCCACGCGTTTCGTTAACGGGATGTATACGAAAATTGGCATGCCACATCACTGCATGAAGAACATACATGACAGGTCATAAAATGAAAATCATGACATGCATGTCATGAGCGACATGATTTACATGCCATGGTCCTGGTGCTCTCCTGGCAGTTTCGTTAATGGGATGTATATGAAAATTGGTATGCCACAACATGACTGCACGGCGAACATAAATGACAGGTCACAACATGAAAATCATGATATGCATATCATGGGCGGCATGATTTACATGCCACGCGTTTCGTAATGGGATGTATACGAAGACTGCTATGGCACAACACGACTGCATGACTATCCTAAATCACAGGTCATAACATGAAAATCATGACATGCATGTCATGAGCGGCGTGATTGACATGTCACAGTCCTGGCGTTATACTGCCATTTCGTTAATGGGATGACAGGTCATAACATGCAAATCGTAACATGCAAATTATGAGCGGCATGATTTACATACCACGCGTTTCCTTAATGGAATGTATATCAAAACTGCTATGGCACAACACGACTGCATGACGAACGCAAATGACAGGTCATAACGTCAGATTCATGACATGTGTGTATGAGCGGCATGGTTTACATACGACAGCCGTGGTGCTTTTGCGGCTGTTTCGTTAACTTCATATGCACAAAACTCGGTATAGGGAGGCAACAATGCAAATTCATTTTACGTTCCTGATGCGTGCTTCGCATTTCCTTGATTCCCACTGCACGGGGGTCTGGCAATTCTTTACGTCCCAAAACCACCTATGATTATAAGAGACGCCGTGGTCAAGGGCTCTGGAATTATCAACCACCTAGGGTTCTTAACGTGCGCTGATATCGCATAGTACACAGGCCTCAACATTTCGCCTCGATCGAAATGGAGCCGCCGCGGCCGGGACACCATCCCGCTCCCTTTGGATCAGCAGCCGAGTACCATAGCCACTAGACCACCGTGGCAGGACACAAAAGAAGCACAGCGGTTAGCAAGTATGGCGCAGAATTGATAATTCTTGTAGGCGCAAGTTGTTTTCTTGGTCACCTATCACAATAAGGTAGTTGCAGGCCACAGACGCGCACTTTGGGCAGATGAAAGTTGAACATAGTTGTAGTGGTTGTAGTTGCTGGTCTTATACAGCGTATGGAAGTGCAGCTATTCATGTAGCTTCACTAGGACAAGAAATATCGAAAAAAATGTGGCTGATCTCTCTGTCAGACGAATCGGTGTAACACGAAAGCAGATGTATCTTCACGTAAGCAGTTGAATGTTTATTGTACACCGGGGTGAACTTGCCTATTTCTGTCGATATTTTGCTAGCACGGTACCGTTTGACGTAGAGGAACCCACGTTCACGCATCGCCTCCATAACGTCCATCACCAGCTTCTTGTGGTAACGGAAATTCTTACGTAATGACTGGCCACAGTAAATATTTAACTAAATGCAGTGTGACAAGGGCACCAGTCATGTTAGTTGCGCCACATTAACCTGCCGACGTAGTTGCCGACCTTAGGCGCTTCACTGCCTACCTTGGGTGCTTTTCCCCAACGCACTAACAGAGTAGGCTGCGGGAAAACGCCTCCACGTCGAAGAGTGACCGGCGACGCGGCTATGCGCGTTTCGAAGCGTCACTTTGGAACGAGCATGGGACGGTCCACCGTCCAGGCACATTCCAAAGTAGTACGCCTTGATGCGCGCGCGGAGACGCATGAGCGTATCGTGCTTCGTCTCTCTTGGATGGTGGCAGCGCTCCAGGCACGTTCCATAAGCTGCGTTCGTGCACCATCAAATGCATGCGCTGATAGCTGCGTGGCAAATTTCGGCTTTTTAACGCGTCATCGCGAGATGGCTCGCTTCGATGGAGCGGTGATAGCGGCCTAGGCGAGCCGCGGAAACGGATTTTTTTCCATCAAGTACGTGAACTGCCAGGTTGTTTCGCCTTCTTTGCCGACGGGACACGTTGTAGCAAATGCACTGTAGCAAACACACCCGAAGGCCATTCCGTATAGAAGAATGCAGGGACACATCGGCGAGACTTGGTGGGCTACCTGAAGTTCTTGCTTTAAGGGGCGTGTCATATGAACCATGCATGGGCTGTTACGCTCAGAAATGCTCGGGCAACGAAGGAACTTTTTGCTGCAGAAAACTAAAGTGAAGGACCGGCCATGTATCCTCATCGACTCGGACAACCAGGGCCTGCACATCAAGATTCTGTGGCTCCTGTATGGCCTCACTGACGAAGGTGTGCGTGTAGCATTCTTGCCGTATGGAAAGGGTGACAGATACGACGCGCGAGGAATCTCGAGCCTACCGTGTCGCGGAGAAGGCGTCAACGACTCGAACTGCGCCGATAAAGCTGAAGAGCAGCGTCGAAAATTGACATCCTCAACAGCTAAGCATCCGGTGAGATGGCCTTGGTCGTCATGAGGGCGCCTCTGTGCCTAAGGTATGAGAGCACAGGCCATATACGGCGAGTATGTAATGTTCTGCGGAGCCACCTCTCCCTACGTTTAGGCCACGACGAGGCACAATGCATCTCCTCAGTGTGAACGTACGCCACCGTGACCATGCTTGCGAATAATGAAGACGTCGCAGAGAAGATTATGGGCGAGGCCGATTGGGAGGAACCCGTCCGAGCGTCTGGCAGCCACGTTACGACGACGACGAAGCTTGACCCACGTCGGCCGGACAGTCCAAATGTCGTCAGCAAGGAGAATGACAAAAATCTGTGAACTAACGGTGAAGCTGCTCCTGCTCTTGCGACCATCGAGGCTGAATGCAACATAAGTGCAGAACAGGCATTGACAGATTCCACCAACCCATCGCCGATGGACATATCGGATGGGCGCTAGAGCCGCTGGCAAACAGTCGCACGAGGACGGTGGTACCGTGAATGACAGCGAAATTGTGGCAGTGGGCGATCCTCCGGCAAAGACGGCACTGACGCGAAAGACTACTTATCGACCCCGGCCCATCTCGGCCTCGCGGAGCGTGGCCGGTGAGCCGTCACCACCAGCGCAATGTTTTGATCCGTTGCTCACCATAAGGCTCACAGCGTGTTGAGGTAAGAACCATGCTCGTGGCTTCCCATTTCTGTATCAATCATGGATTTCAATAAGACGCTTGCCATGGCTACCGTAAGCGTTAGAGGGCTTGAAACAAAGTGAAAACAAAATGAGTTGTACCGGTTAGCCCGTGATAATGAGGTCGACCTGCTGGCGGTACAAAAACAGAGGTTCATGGTTAAGCGGAGACCGAGAGGATGGTGCGACCATTCGTAGTTCGGTATCATGTGCTGGTTAATTGGGCAGTCGGCACGTCGTGTAGACGCTCCCTGTTTGTGCGCGATGTGCTTAATGTTAAATAGCCAGCAGAGGTAACCAGTGCGTCCGGACCGATCGTGGTGCGTGATTTTTTGCTCGAGTCGATAGAGCGGCGCGTTATTTGCCTAGAGACCTATTCCACCGGCCTACGTCACGAAGATGCGCTGTCGTCGGGAGTTTTGGTTTCGCATGGTACGTATCCGCCGGCGCGCCTACCATAGCAGCCGCTGCATTTTGGGTGGTGCGGCCGCTGCTCACCGCCGTGCAATGAAGGGAAAAGTGTTCACCGATGACCCGCGTCGTGAGTTGGTTGCTCAGCAACGAACAAGATATATGCAATAGGTTTTTATCGGTTCCTTGCTTATGTCTGCCTTAAGGAAAAGGACGAACCTGCAATGCCGGCTCATCGGTTATGCGCCAAATATTTTCGTCACGACTATGCATATGGGTAATTATATAGCGTTAGTGCGGCTTGTTTCATTTGAGAGAAACCGCATTGTCACAATTTTTCAGGTGTAATGCTCAACACCAACCTTCTTGCATAAACAAAGTGCGCACACACAGCGACGACGTGTACGGCAAAGCGCGCACTGCATTAGCTTACCACGATGTGCAGAATTGATCGCGGTCCCCGTGTATTACTGAAGTGAGGAAGTTATAGATACGTCATACAAATTTCATTCACTCAAGTGGAATAAGTATATAAGAGCTTAATTCACGTAGCCGTCAGCGAAACGCCGATTACAGCGATGCTTTTGCAAATCGTTTGCGGCTGCGATAGCATATGCATAAGAGAAGTGTATCGGACAATGCTGTAGTGGTTGTGACGCCCTTTACATTTTCTGATCGTCAGACTGCTCGATCAAACTACACCATAAGTTTTCTGTGACTACGCGCTTGAAATTCGCCTACGTCGTTTCAGGACCTTATATGCCTTCACGATTGCAACTAAGCGTATATATATGGGCAGAGCCGCGATCCGCGGTTACGCTCGCCTTGCTAGCGTTTGTTCGTGAGCCTTGTCCTTGGCACGTAATTGTTTGTGTGCGTGCGTGGTGTGTGTTATCACAGCACTATTTACACAATGGTGGTGTCAACAATATCGCTCTTTTCTTATCCTTGAGTAACTATAATCGGACACATTTGTTTGTGCGCGAGGATTTCGCGTAGGAATTAGAGGCTTTAGTTCGAAACAGTACTTTAGCTGAGGCATTTTCAAGTCGTCTTCGCCTAAACTGATTTTCAGGGGGTTTGTCTTTGCACTAGTTACAGAATTAAAGCATACGCATGAAGCGACGCCCACATGATAGTTCGCGATGATTCGGATCACGTGGCAAGGTGCTTGTTTCAATCAATTTCTCATATCTTGTCAAGCTGGGCTTCAGCGTATTCTTCTCTACATTCATTGAATGCTTGCTACAGAGCTAACATAACTTCATCTCACACGGCTGCCCCACGCAAACTGTTGTAAACACGCGTAGGCGCTGCGACGCCCCGTGCTCGGGGGCAGCTTTCGCACACGCTGCGCCGGTGGTCGTGGCACGACCGTGCAAGGCCGCGGCGACTGGTGGGTGGGGCCTCCGCGCCGCGACGACGATACAGGCACTGGTTATATCGCCGGTGCCTACCGCTGTTTACCGACCTGGAATAGGTCTATAAGCTCTGACTGGTGCAGAAGAGAGGCGCGGTTTTTCAATGCACTTCAAGAGCAGTGTGCTTGTGGAAAGCAACTGTTACTTTTAGGGGATTTTGATTGTGTATGTTGAGCACAAGATAAATCCAGTAAGCGGCCCTTGAGAGACACATGCACCGCTGTTATTAGTGAAATATTTGAGAGAAGTCGCTTGATCGACGTGGCTGGGTGCCTGAAGAGGGGGCGGGCGCCACGTTTCACTGACTTCAAGGGGGGCAGCCGCGCTCCCCTCGACAGGGCGTACATAGATGTCCCTGTCATATCTCTCTGTAACGATTACGATGTGGAAAGGGTGTCTCTTGGCGATAATTGTGTATTCTGCTTCTACATTAATGGCAAAAAAAAAAACGTCTGACTAGCACCAGTAGAAATTAAATTCTAATTGCTGAAAGATGACATATTCACGAGACGAGAATGCTGCAAATTGACTTGGAAAAGTTGTTTGACAATGTGCCTCATAAAATAATTCTCTGTATTTTTGGTTATGTGAACGAACGAAGCGTAATTAGAGACGGTGTGGCTATGGCATATCGTCAATGCTCATCACGGTTGTAAAGAGAGTGTTCGGTGCGCCTATCAGCCTACAGATATCTTTGCGCCAGGGATGTCGCAAGAAGCCTATAGGTAAAATCGACAGTGATGGACACAATTTGCGGTGAAAAGCGCTGTTCTTTAAACATGAAATTAAACTGATAGCTCTTGAGCATTCTACCCCGATGAAGCAAAAAGAAAATGTTGCAGTGGCTTAGCTCGGCTATGCCAGGGTATACGTAGCGTTAGCAAAGATTCAGCTGATTATTCATAGCTTTCCTGGTTGTCTAGATTGTCTAGGATTAGCTTGATGGTCATGCTTACTGCTGCTCCAATGACACACACGCGGTATACGTTCAAAAGGACAGAAAGTTGAGCGAGTTGGTAACATTCCATAATCAAAAGAAGAGGCGTGCAGTCGGCGTTCGTGGTGTTCACTGCTCTTCTTGTGTCCGTGTCCTGCACGCCTCTTCTTTTGATCGCGGTATACGTATTATGTGGCACATGTATATTTATTTTTGCTCAACGTCACGTTGCTTCTCTGTTGCCACAAAGACGGCTCGGTGATCAGTGAAGTAACACGCTGCCGTCTCTATGGCCCCAACACAGTATTTGGAGTTGTCTGTCTGTCTCTGATAGACAAGATCAATGGTGCTAATGGTGGATCAAAGGCAACTACTTCGGGATCCGATGAGTCAAGCTCCTCCGCTCTTCTGCGCTGTTGAGCAGCATTTGCGCTCTCCTTCTCCATGGCTGTACCACACTGGCAAACGCCAGTCAGAAGCGCAGCGGCCCCAGCGCAGTGTCAGACGGCGACTGCACAGCGAGCGCGCGCCGGCGCCAGTGTGTCTACCACGGCTACGACGCGTCACTCCTCTGGAATGCGCAGACCGGCGGCAGTGATTCGCGCGCGGCGGCGGCGGAGTGCGCGAGAGGTGCCGGCTCCGGTGGCTCCGGTGCGCAAGCTGTGTGACATCACTGATCCTTGCGCTTGCGCAGCACGGCTCTTGATGTGCCGCGCGAAACGGGCTTGGCTAGGCCAGCGTAGCTAACGCTACAAAATAAGAGTTACATCTCCAAACGAACTTCCTAAAGCTCACAGCCGAAGAAAGTAAAAGATCAATAATCCTCGCTGACGACATTCGTATAGTGAAACAGAAGTCGTTGTGGCTCGACATCAACAAATACCACGGTGCACTGTACGGGGAACGATTGACCGCAAGAAAGCGGTTGAGACGCCCCAAAAGAAGGCGCTTTGCGTGAAAAAGTGGCATCCTCGACGCAATCAGATTAGAGAGATCGAACTGCACGGTGAAGTTACTGAAGATGGCGATCAAGAAAGGAATGTTTTTTCTTCCCTGTCAAGCACTGTTTTCGTGCGCTGCTGTTGATACTGACAGGTTTAAAAGAAGTTCCTGCAACTGATGCCGAAAGGTAGCGAGGAAACAAATATTGGGGTCACCCGTAAGCTTCGCTTTAAGTGTTGAACGCGATAGCGAAACCTGGCCCTAGTGTGCACTTCAACCACTCAGTGCATACTCATTAATGTTTGTAGTTACACACACACACGCACAGACACATACACCCGCGCACGCGACATATCTACAGTAATGGTAGAGGTTTTCGATCTATTTAACAACGTTTTTATATCAACTTCATGAAAATTTTGTAAAGTGATGCAGTCACATGGCCCTGTATTATGAACTGCGCGTAGGCGTGACCCTTTTATTCGTAAAAAGTCACATTCCGTCGTCCTTCGTGCGTTAACTGTCTGGCAGCTGTTCGATTTGTTCTTCTAGAGACCTCTTCCGCCCAACCGCAACAAGCATGGCCTTATGGTCGGTGAAATGGCAACTGCAGTACTTCACTTCTTTAATGGTGTTGTGAGAATGAAATGCTAAAAAAGTGGATGCAGAGCTTCCGGCGAGACGGCATATAGGCTCTGCTGTATCCGCATGGCCTCCGAGATGGCGGGCGCGCTCGCCGTCTCGGA
>CM023481.1:30872513-31140111 GCA_013339685.2 Hyalomma asiaticum | reverse complement strand
CAGCACGATGCTTCTTGTTTGTAATGCATTCATTTATCTTTATACAGAGACGGAGCATTGTATTAAATATATTACAAAGCATGCATTATTTCAAAGCATGTAATAGTACAAGCCTTGCATGAGCCCGTACTAATAGTATGGCAGAGCAAGTCTGCTACTTCGCCTGTGTCGCTCAGAGCAGTGCATTGACAGTCATACGTATTTCAGCTAGCGCTCCGATTCCGTCAACCGGCGACGGCCGACACAGGTGCCCGTATTCTTTTTCGACAAAGTATTAAGTGTGTGTGTGTGTGTGTGTGTGTGTTTGTATGTTTGTATGTATGTATGTGTGTAAATGAGTCGGAGATCCGACCCCCCCCCCCCCCTTCCATACCAGTCGGAAATTCCCAGCCCCCTCCGAACAAAATTCCTGGCTACGCCACTGGTACTTCCGTAATGGAAGTTAATATCTTAAAAATAATCAACCTACATTCAGTTTGAAAACGTTGCACCCAGCAGGAATCCTCACATTCCCCCGGTATCCGATGACAGCAGCTGAAAGCTCTACCGATACTCCACCGCAACATCGATCGTATAGGGAAAAGATGGTTTCTTCTATATTTACTACAGCACTTTATATGTTTACTACAGAAAAATTTTAATTGCAGTCTGTGTAACGTTTCAATATGCTATCAAATTTCGGTGTGCGATGCTAACCGACGCAGACAGCACTTATCATCTGGCTAAACATTTTAACGATTCGAACGCCGCAAAGAAAATGTGACCACTCACTGTGCTTCTCGGGCTCGTGTGTCTCCTTGTCTTCGGAGTTTTTCTTTTGGCGCAAGCTCTGCTTCTCTTGTTGATCGGTTGGGGCAGCAGAGGATGCTGCGAAATAATATTTCAATTGGGAGCACCGCATTCTCGTCATTGAAATTGCAATTTTATCAGTGTTTCTGGAAGATAGGGCAAAACAAAAGCATGAGATTATCTCGAAACTCGAGCTTAGTTTTTCAATTTTACAGCTTAAGGGGGTCGTGCAAGGTTTTTGAATATTTTGTAGTAAGCGCGTATTCGGGATTCTGACCCTCCACTCACCAATGTGCATTGCTCCGTTGCATCACGTGGGTTAATTAAGAGCGATAAAAAACGCGGTTTCTGTGTGCGCGCCTTCCCTCCACACTGCCGTAGACATCATGTTAGTAGCCACCAGACCTCCCAGATTGGCGCTCCCTGGGAGGGCACGGGAAAAGAAACCGTGATGCAGCCATTGCCTCCAAATGGAGACACCGCGCGATTTCTAAGTATTTTCTTTCTTTCTAGCATTCAGGTAAACGGATTCCTTTAGGGCGAACGGGAGCTCACTATACCTTTAAGCTTTAAAATATCTTACTGCAACGACACCGAATAGCACCGTGTCGGCCGGTAGTGTCGCATAGTCGTTTCAGGAATGGAAGAACGTTCGGGATTCAAACGCGCGTTATTAAATGTGCACTGAATATTTCACCGAAATATTTCGGAACCGGCTTGACGAATGCATGCTGAAGTAACGAAAAGTACAACCAGGCATTACCATATTCTTTACACCGACCCTTAAACCGTTAAGTCGCCGTAGCAACATCAATTTCTTTATTTAATTTTTATTTATATATTGACTTATTTGCTTGTTTGTTTGCTTGTTTATTTTTATATTGGCACTTGAACCATTACTGGGGTTTTAGCAGGATGGGATACAACACGCGAATGTAAGTCACATCCACACGCCACGCAAATATATGTGCATGCAGATGTTACGGTTAAAACAACACAAGAGAAACCACATAAGTAGGTTGGTTATGAAAAATAATCATTTATCAAATGTGCAAGTTGGAAAGCAAACAACGCAGGTATTATATAGAGAGTCACGATGAAAATAATAATTTGTGGTTATGCCATTAAAAAGGGATGAAAATTCTCGCTGAAATTTTGCTTGAACGATGTAGAAGCTGTGGTTATTCCGCTCTCTGACTGTTCCCGGAAGCTGTTGTTAGCTCATGCCTTTGGCGCGTTGAATAAACAGAAGAAAACGAAATTCTTTCGGTAATATCAACGTTATAGTGCCGCTAATGACGTTAAAAATTTTACATCAAAACTTAGCGAGAGCTTGTAGTTGAATCGCGGAGCTGCGTCTAAAATTAATATAAATGAACTGTGTGAATCTTTTTAGCGCTTTTTCTACTTTCAGCATACTGCTTTTTCAATATGGGGCCCATGAGATAGCGGCGTAGTCTAAAATGGGTAGGACGATAAACTCGTATGCTGATTTTCTCACGGGTATGGCCTTCAGACTTAGCGTTCTCCTTCAATAGAATTATTTTCCGTAAGCAATACCTGCGAAGTAACCAACATATTTATCGCACTTAAGATTGTTTAAAATCCATAGGCAAAAATATTTATATTCGGACACCTCAGACAAAAGGAGAACCTTCAATGATGCGTATAGATTGAGGGCCTTTTCTTTCGAGTGATCCGCGTAAAAACAGTCGTGTCAGTCGTGTCAGTCGTGTCAGTCAATCGTGTCAGTCTTCTGGGCGCAGAAGCGCCCAGAAAACCATTGTTTAACAACTGCTGATCCGATTGGCCTCCCTATAGAGGGCACCGTCGTGCACCTGCAGTTGACTTTCGACGGAGATGTCTTCTACCCTGTTCCGATTTCGTTTTCAATGACCTCCGCCGGCGGTAGCTCCGGTGTTCCCAACCGCTGTCCCGCCATCCTTTAGCAATTATCTTGCTATAACTGACAATCATTTACTTTTCCTACGCATGTTATCACACGCCTGTCCAATTTTTTTCTTTTTGCTCGCGATACGCCAGCCTGAATATCGGCAATTCCGTTTGTTGGTTTCCCTTCACTCTGGTGTTCCCTTCTCTTAATATTGCGTGTATGCATCTCTGTTCTGTCGTAAGCTGCGTGGTTTTATTTTTCTCGCGTGATTGTCTTACCGTTGCACTTGGAGATGTACAGGTACTGGCAAGGTCAAATAAATGCCTAGTGTCGCTTTCGAGACAGCTGCACATTGCCCATAATGATGGTTGCAAGAAGCGTGCCAGCTACCATATCTTATTTGTCATTTACTAAATATTTGGCACAACGCTGAAGTGACGTTAGAAGAGCGCGAACACATAAAAAAGATAGATGTAAGAGATGGGTCACAGTGAAAGATGCTACATAGAAGACAGCACATTTTCCCCTCTCGGCGCAGTTTTCTTTCGCCGTTGCATGTTTGTGATCTTGCATGAGCGCTTACGATCTAGTCTTTCACCGAATATGTCTCCAAGAAACGTTAATAAGTCGAACATTCTAGCGTGTGAAGAGACTAAATGCTGTACCGGCGACAAGTTCATCGCGGCATCGCGTCACACCGACGTACTGAAACTCCGACACACAACCGAGCTGGGAATTGCTTCCTGAGATAGAGGTGGATACGTTTCTGGGTTATTGCTTTTATTTAGTATTATCGCCGTTTATTTACGAGAGACAATTTCCATTCATTTTCTTTTAGAGTAAACAAAAGCAACAAATCGCATTTAGAGTTGGAATCGTTGCTTGCGAAGTTTTTGCGGGAATACAAGTGCATGAATGAAATCGCGGTGCGCGAACTGTTTATTTAAGGTACTTTACTGGCCCATTCACGTATATATTAGGAATCCCGTGGTTGCTAGTGTCGATAAACGTGTCGCCTATGCCGTCCGTAATGTAAAGAAACGTGACAGTGAAAAACAAGGAGCAATGATAGCTTGCATTCGACGGCGATATTTTTTAGCCATGAGCTGCTTTAATATGCAGTCTTAAATAAACTTCCGGGTTGCCCTTTTAACACGAATGTGTGTTATGCCGGGGTCCAGCAAGAAATCAGTGACGTACTTCCGTAATGGAAGTTAATATCTGCAAAAAAAAAAAAACGGCAGCGTATCTCCGTGCTTCGCTGCAAATGTCGTCGAAAGACGAGAGTCTTCCACCGGCCGTACTACATGTGTCCCGGTTCATCTGCGGTTCGGCACGAGCTTCGGGCGTTTCCTGGGTACGCTTGAGACGACGGGCATAGGCACGCCGGCGCTTCTCCGCTGCAATCTGCTCGTCGGTCTTTCCCCTGCGTTGTCTGGGCATGTCATGTAGGGTGTGTTCTATGTCAACGAACGGCCATTTATGTTTTGCCTTGCGTCAGACAGCGCCCCGTCTATGTTGAATCGGCCGCATGTGGCTGGCATTGATGAAATGGAGGCAGCGCCAGCGCTGCGTGAAATATGGACGCCATCTGGCCATGATATCGGGAAACGCAAGAAGCTTGCGTAGTACGCAGAGCTACTGGTAGGTGGCAGCACCGTGTCGTTTAACCGAAGCGTAGGAAACGTCCGCTCCTAACAAGCACTATGGTCTTTAGAATTAAGCATCTGTGTATTTTCTACTAAAGGAACACACCAACTACTACTTACGTGCTGATGTTGCGCCTCAGATATGCGTAATATTACTTTTTGGTCGACTTTGTTCAGAAGTATGAACGTAGCTACCAATTCAAGATGGCTGGTCGTTGAGGAAGGGGTTAACCTTTCGCAGCAGGACAGACACACAGACACAGACAGACAGACAGACAGACAGACCAAAATTTCTGCGTTGAAGTATCCCAAGAAAGACTATTGTCTTTAAAAATGAACGTACATTCAGGTTGGAAACATTGAACCCAGCGTTGCACTCACATTCCCCCCGGATCCGACGGCAGCAGTAGGAAGCTCTACCGATACTCCACCACAACATCGCTCATATAGGGAAGAGATGTTTACTACAGCACATTATATGTTTACTGCAGAGAAATTTTAATTGCACTCTGTCTCACCTTTTCACGTTTGAATATGCTATTACATTTCGGTGTGCGCGGCTAATCGGCCGCAGACACCATTCTCATCTGGTTAAATATTTTAATGATTCGAACGCCGCAAAGCAAAAGCTACCACTCACTCAGTTCTTCACGCCTCTCCACCTCGTTGCACTTGTTGGCGTTGCGGCGGTGAAGGCTCTCCTCCAGCTCTGCCTTCTCTTCATCTTGCGATTCTGCGAAATAATATTTCAAGTGCGAGCACTGCGTTCTCGTCATTGAACTTGCAATTTTATGAGTGTCTGTGGAAGATATGGCGAAACAAAAGCATGAGCTTATCTCCAAACTCTAGCTTAGTTTTTCAATTTTACAGATTAAAGGGGTCGTGCAAGGTTTTCTGAATATTTAGTACAAAGTGCGTATTCGCGATTCTGAACCTCCAATCACCAATGTGCATTGCTCCGTTCCATCGCTTGGGTTATCTTAGAGCGAGAAATAACGCCGTTTCTGTCTGCGCGGCTTCCCCTCAACACTGCCATAGACGTCATGTTAGCACCCACCAGGCCTCCCAGAGAGGTGCGCCCTCGGAGGGCACGGGAAAACAAACCGTGATGCAGCCTTTGCTTCCGAATGGCGGCACCGCACGGTTTCTAAGTATTTTCCTTCTTTCTAGCTTTCAAGTAAACCGGATTCCTTTAGATCGAACGCGAGCTCACTATACCTTTAAACTTTAAAATATCTTACTGCAACGTCACCGAATAGCACCGTGTCGGCCGGTAGTGTCGCATAGTCGTTTCGAGAATGCAAGAATGCTGGGGTTTCAAACGCGCGTTATTAAATTTGTACTCAATATTTCGCCGAAATATTTCGGATCGGCTTATCGTATGCATGTTGAAGCGGCCAAAATTGCAACCGGGCATTTACATATTCTTTTCACTACCCTTTGAGCCGTTAACACGTCGTTGCAACAACACTGTCATTATTTATTTATTTATTTATTTATTTTATTTATTTATTGCCACTGGAACCCTTAGTGGGTTTTAGGAGGATGGGATACAACACGCGAAATTAAGTACATCTTGACGCCACGCAAATATATGTGGATGCAGATGTGACTGTTAAAGGGACTGTCTACCTCTCAGAAAATTTTTTTAAGATTGTGGTAAAATTGGGCAGATCGTGCGTCACATTTACGGGAACGAGCACGCTTTCACCCCACAAAAAAGGAATTATGTTTTTAATTTCGCTCTGAAAGTGGTGCAAAAAACGCCGCTAGCGACACGCAACAGCGTGTTCGTCATTTTCCAAGTGTACGAGAACCAGCCCACGCAGGTATGCATACTCTGCTGAAAAACGATTACGTATGTCTTAAAAGTGTACTTCACCCTATGAGACACCTTGTTATAGCGTGCAAGAGCAATTTGTTCTTTTTTTCGCTGCTCTCGTGGTGGCGCAGGCGGCGCTGCCTTCGAATTCATCTGCCTGCGGAGGCGCGTAGTACTGCGCTTGTCATGCATGCGCCGCTGCATGTCCGAGACGCACCCCCGCGCGCCGACTTTCCCTCGCCTCTCCTCCTCGGCGTCGCCTCTGGAATGTCGACCTTGAAGGCGATTCGCGTTGAGATGCCTCCCGCGCCCGAAAGGGTTTCCAGGGAGACGACGACGCATCATGCGCGGTACCCAGTGTTGCTGGCATGCCTACACTAGGAAAGGAGCGACTTCGTAGATAAAAAAATTGTGTTTTAATAATTTCTATTCAGTTTCTGGAGAAACCACTGCACGCTGGCACACTTCGAAAGGTACGCTTTCTATTGAGCCAAAAAACAGGAGAGCGATGAAGGACGGTAGACGGTCCCTTTAAAACAACACAACAGAAACAACGTGAGGGGGTTTAGATATGAAAAAAATCATTTATCAAATGTGCAAATTGGACAACAAACGCAGGTATTATATGACAGTCAGGATGAAAATAACAATTTGTGGGTTCTGCCATTAAGAAGGGATGGAAATTCTGGCTAAAATTTTGCTTGAACGATATAAAAGGTGTAGTTAATCCGCTTTCTGACTGTTCGCGGAAGCAAGGGATACTTGAAAGAGTCATTAAGAGAACGCAAAGGTGTTGTTGGCTCATGCCTTTGGCGCGTTCAATAACAAGAAGAAAACGAAATTCGTTCTGTAACATCAACATTATAATGCCGCTCATGACGTTAAGCAATTTACACCAAAACTTAGCGAAAGATTCTGGTTGAATCACGGAGCTGCGTCTGAAATTGATATAAATGAACTGTATGACTCTTTTTAGCTCTTTTACTAGTTTCAGAGTATTCCATTTTCAATATGTGACCCATGAGACAGCGCCATAGCCTAAAATTGGTAGGACGATTCATTCGTTTGCTAATTTTCTTACAGGATGGGCCTTGAGATTGAGCGTTCTCCTTGAGAAGTATTATTTTCTGTGAGCAATGCCTGTGACGCAACGAACATATTTATCGCACTTAAGATTGTTTAAAATCCATAGGCAAGAATATTTATATTCGGACACCTCAGAAAAAAGGACATCCTTCAAGGATGCGTATGGATTCATGGTCTTTTCTTTCGAGTCGTCCGCGTAAAAACAGTCTGTCAATCTTTATTCACGTCCGCCGCCGATTAGAGCACGCGGCAAGCCTCTGAAAACCATTGTTTAACAACTGCTGATCCGATTGGCCTCTCTATAGAGGGCACCGTCGTGCACCTGCAGTTGAGTTTCGACGGAGATGTCTTCTACCCTGTTCCGATTTCCTTTTCAATGGCCTCCGCCGGCGGTAGCGCCGGTGCTCCCAACCGGTGTTCCGCCATCCCTTAGCAATTATCTCGCTCTGACTGACCATGATTTTCTTTTCCTACGCATTTCATCACACGCCTGTCCATTTTTTTTCTTTTTTCTCGGGATACGCCAGCCTGAATATCGGCGATCCCGTTTGTTGGTTTGCCCTCACTGCGATGTTCCCTTCTCATAATATTACGTGTATCTATCTCTGTTGCGTCGTAAACTGCGTGGATTAATTTTTCTCGGGAGATTCTGTCTTACCGTCGCAGTCGGTGTGGCATGGTCAAATGAATGCCTAGTGTGGCTTTCAAGCCAGCTGCACATTGCCCATCATGATTGTTGCAAGAAGCGTGCCAGCTACCGTATCGTATTTGTCTTTTACCGGATATTTACCGGTCGCTTTCCCTCACGGGTTAATTGGTTTTTAGACATGGAGACCCACGGGAGTGACCATATCCCCAGTTACGTGAACATCAAAGGCCTGGCTGGATGTCATCCTTCTAACACAATCCGGAGAATTGATTGGACTGCGTTCAAGACGAACGTCGAAGACGCTTGTCGCAGCGGCCTCCCCTCAGGTCTAGAGCAAGCTATAATGAAGCGGTACAGACGGCGATGCACACACTGACATGCTCCCCGAAGCGCTCGGAAACGGACGTAGAGTTGGAACGACTCCGTACGATTCGTCGACGTACCGAGCGAAGATATAGACGGACAAATTCCGTACACGATCTAAGGACAGCCAGAAACCTTTATCCGCCGGAAACCTTTATCACAAATATGGAGAACAGTCCGAGGTCTGCGTACGCTTCCTGAGCAGCGGTTTCCGTTCAAAGCCTTAGCGCTTTACCAAGGTCAACGGGATATCGAGGTAGCTGAAGATTTTTGCAAGAGGATTGTCGACAATGCAGCTTGCACAGGAGTCCTTGCTACACAGAACACTCCACAATCACTGGCCTCACGCATGGACCTGCCCTTTACCATTGAGGAGCTGGATGCGGCCCTTGTGTTGTGCAATCGTTATTCATCACCTGGCCCAGATGGCATCTCCTACAGGATCTTATGCAACCTAGGGGAGCAGGCGCAGAAAGCTTTGTTGGAAATGTTCAATGACTCATGGTGAGACGGACATGTACCCCAAGAATGGAAAACGAGCCGATTGGTTCCGCTCCTAAAACCTGGGAAATCGCCTCTAGAGCTCTCGTCATACCGCCAATAGCACTAACTAGCTGTTTAGGGAAGCTGATGGAGCGCATGATCCTCGCCAAGCTGGAGTGGTTCCTAGAGCGCTACGAGGTTTATTCAAGTGCCATGGCCGGTTTTCGACGCGTTCATTGCTCTATCGACAACGTTGTTGACCTCGTAACGTACGTCCAACACCAGAAATTGAGCAGGTGATTAACCGCGGCACTATTTTTGGATATAAAAGGAGCTTACGGCAACGTTTCTCACGAGGCCATACTCGACGCCCTTGCGTCCGTCGGTCTTGGTGGCCGAGCATACCGCTGGATTCGTGCCTACCTACAGATGAGATCCTTCTTTGTGCAAACCGACGATGGGCCGACCTCTCAGCACTACACACACCGTGGAGGTCCTCAAGGCGGCGTCTTGACCCCCACATTATTCAATTTGGTTCTCGTGGAACGCATACCAAGTTGTGTACAGATATCGATTTATGCTGACGACATCCGTGTTTGGACGTCAGGCGTAACACATCCTCAGATACGCGCGAGGCTCCAAAAAGCCGCGACTTCGATATCGGCATACCTTAATGAACAAGGCCTCTAAATTTCGCCTGAAAATCGGCGCTGGTCACTCTCACGCGAAAGCGAATGACAGCCTATGCCATATCTATCAAGGGGTCAAATATTTGTTATGCTAGGACGCACAGGTTCCTGGGAGTAACCATCGATCGGGATCTCTGCTGGAGTCCCCATGTGGCCGGTCTCAAGAAGCGCCTAACGGCCACCTCACGAGATTTCCACTTCCTCGAAGGGAAATGTGGGGTACGTCAGTGAACGCCACGTTGAACCTATACCGGACGCTCTGTCTCGGGTACTTGAAATACAGCTTACCGGTGCTGACTGACACCTGTGAAGGTAACCTACGAACACTCGAGAGCGTTCAGGGCCAGGCACTCAAAATCTGCCTCGGATTGCCACGCTGCACCTCAACAGCGGATACTATAGCGATGGCCAAAGACCCTCCTGCCACCACTCACATCACTTTGGAGGTGCTTAGGACACACATTCGACACCTTGCTCGTGCTCCTGCTCACCACCTCGCCTCGCTTCCAGGAGACAGGCCCTGTGCCCGGAGCCTCTTTTTGTAAGAGGCTGTCGGCATAGCGCGAGTGCCTCCCAAAGAATTATACTCCTGCTGAAACACTTCCGACGCCTCCTTGTTGTTTGGCCCGTCCAACGGTCCGGCCGACAGTGCCAGGGATTCGGACGAAAGCGGAACTCTCACCGTCGGCTTTAAAGCAGCTGTCTGTGCTAATGCTGCATGAGGACTACAGGAATCATCTTCAGCTTTACACTGATGGCTAAACAGCAGCAGGCAGATCTGCAGGAGCTGTGACCTTCCCTGCGAAAGCAGTAGATGTATTGTTCAAGACGTCTCATGGCACAACATCGACTGCCATGGAGCTTGAGGCACTACGCACCGCACTTTGCGTGATCGATGGGAAGCCACCACAGAAATGGGCCATATTTAGAGATTCTAAGTTAGGTCTTCAGTGCCTTTTATCACATGCATTTTGTTTTGTTCTAAGTGGTTCACGAGGCCCGTTAGACACTTAGGACATTACAAAATGCATGCGCTAAAAGATAAACAAGGTAACGTTATCAACAGTTTCACCGAAATAGTAAAGGTAGCAGAAGATTTCTACTCGAAACTGTACAGCTCTCAGACAGACCATACAACCTTAATTGAAATAGAACCAGAGGAGAACACCGAAATTCCATGTATAACCGCTATAACCGCTTACGAAGTCAAAACAGCTGCCAAAGGCATGCCCCGCGGTAAAGCAGCTGGTGACGATGGTATAACTGCCGACTTGATCAAAGACGAAGGAGATATTGTACTTGAAAAACTTGCATCGCTCTTCACGAAATGTATCAAGACATGTAGCGTACCGCGCAGCTGGAAAAATGCTAATATAATACTTATCCACAAGAAAGGTGACATAAAGGACTTAAAGAATTACAGACCAATCAGCCTACTCCCAGTAATATACAAGCTATTTACAAAGGTAATTTCTACGAGGATAAGAGAAACACTCGACTTGAACCAAAGGAGAGAACAAGCTGGTTTTAGGAAAGGTTATTCGACAATGGACCACAGCCACGCTATCAACCTATACCTGGCGACAACTTTCTGTGGCAGCACAGCCAAGGCTACGGAGCCGAAGCACGCTTGTCTTACTGCGCCACAGCATGTAGTCCCCCAACGAAAACATTTGTATACTGTTCTCGGTAACTAAGATTTTACCATTCACCACTGACATTTTTCGCGGATTTATTTTTCAATTAGTGAATAAAAACGTAGCGCAGTAGAAAAAAATTCGTTTCATGCTCTCTCAGGTTTTGTGGGTTTCTTTGGCTTCCGTCGCTTTTTTACCTCACCGCATTCCTCACCGTCAAAGATGGCGTCCTCCGGTTGCAGCTCGTCAACGTCGCTTACGGAGGCAACACCGCCGCGTGCCGCGAGTCCAACAGCTTCGTAGTCGTACCAGGCGTTGCCACATCAAAATCTGTCCGCACAGGTGCACAACGTTTACGCGCAAGTAAGGAAAAGCGACCTGCGCTGGTGAAACCGAAACACCCGTCGAAGCGGTCGGACTACTTGGCGCAGTAGCACATTTGCATAGGCTCCGCCCACCTACCCTTGGCCGTGCTGCCACAGAAAGTTGTCGCCGGGTATAGTAGTTGAGAAGTACGCGGAATATAACAAACCTCTTTATATGGCGTTTATCGACTACGAGAAAGCATTTGACTCCATAGAAATACAAGCAGTTCTAGAAGCTCTACGTCGACAAGGGGTACCTGGCGTATACGTGAAAACCATAAACAACATGTACAAGGATTGCACAGCCACACTACTCCTACATTAGAGAAGCAGAGTAATCCCGATCAGGAGAGGTGTGAGACAGTGAGATACAATATCCCCGATGCTATTCACTGCATGTTTAGAGGAAGTCTTTAATCTTCTAGACTGGGAAGAAAAGGGCATTCGATTAGACGGGGAATATCTAAACAATTTAAGATTTGCAGACGACACTGTGCTCTTTAGCAATGATGGTGACGAATTACAAAACATGATTGATGACCTAAACAGGGAAAGCATTAAAATTGGATTAAAAATGAATAGGCAAAAGACCAAAGTTATGCTCAATAGCTTAGCTAAGGAACAGGAATTTAAAATCAACAATGAACCCTTACAATGTGTAAACGAATATGTATATCTGGGACACTTAATATCCTGAACTCCTACCCAGGAAAAAGAAATTCTCTGTAGAATAAGGCTGGGCTGGAGCGCATTCGGAAGGCATTACGAAATCAAGACCGGAAACATACCGCTCTCATTAAAGCGAAAAGTATTCAATCACTGCATTCTCCCAGAACTAACGTACGCTGCAGAAACGTGGAGAATGACGAAAAAACTAGAGATGAAACTAAGGAGCACGGCAACGTGCAATGGGAAGAAAAATGATAGGGGTAACGCTAAGAGATAAAAAACGAGCGGAATGGATCAGAGAACAGACACGAGTAGCCGATATTATTATATCAATTAACAGAAAGAAGTGGACCTGGGCAGGACATGTCATGAGTAGGAATAATAGGTGGACAGTAAGAGCGACGGAATGGATACCACGAGAGGCAAAACGCAACAGAGGTGGGCAAAAGGTTAGATGGAGCGAAGAAATTAAAGTTTGCGGGCATAAAGTGGAACCAACTCGTTCAGGATAGGGTGGATTGGAAATCGTTGGGAGAGGCCTTCGTCCTGCAGTAGACCTAAACAGGCTGATGATGATGATGATGATGATGCCTCTTATGGGCCTTATGTAGCGGGCCGCAAGACCAATTAGTGCGTCAAACACGACAGCTCTATCGCCAATTAACCGACAAAGGCCATGACATCACGTTTCAGTGGCTACCAGGCCACTGTGGAATAATCGGCAACGAGCACGCAGATAATGCTGCGAAACGTGCCCACGAAAACGGAGTGCTGCAAGCCATCCCACTGTCAAGAACGGATCTAGTAGGAAAACTTCGCTCGCTTGCGCGTGATATGACTATAGCGCAGTGGAACACTCCTGGTCTTCTACACACCCGTCTACACCGCCTCGACCCATTACTACAACTTCGATTTCCGCGTGGGCTTACCCGCAGTGAAACTACCGTACTTTGCCGCCTGTGGCTAGGCACGTCATTCACACGAAGTTTCGGCTATCGCATTGGACGGGAAGACAGTGCTGCCTGTATTCGCTGCAGCAGCGAGGAAACGATTGTGCACGTCCTCTGCGATTGCCCTGGGTACTGCTCCCAGCGACAGACTCTCGCCGCAGAATTGTCACGCCTTGATGGTCGACCGCTGTCCGAGCAAACCATATTGGAATGCCGGACAGACAGTGTCTCGCAGCAGAAAGCCACGAAGGCTGTGCTGAAGCTTTTGCGCGCAATGGGCCTCGTGAACCGTCTCTGACACATGCCGTGCTTGTGTGTGTGCGCGATTTGACCTCTCTCTTTCTCTCTGTTCTTTTTTCCATCCCTTTCTGTCTCCCTTCACCACTTCCCCAGTGCAGGGTAGTAAACTGGATATTCTCCTTTCCGGTTAATCTCCCTGCCTTCCGCCCATCATCTCTCTCTCTCTCTCTACCGGACATTTTGCACAACGCTAAAATGGACGATAGAAGAGCGCGAAAACAAAAAAGATAGGGGTAAGAGAAAGGTCACAGTGAAACATGCTGCAGAGAAGACAGCACATTTTCCCCTCTCTGCGCAGTTTTCTTTCGCCGTTGCATCTTTGGGATCTTGTACGAGCGCTTACGACCTAGGCTTCACCGAATATGTGTCCAAGAAACGTTAATCAGTCGAACATTCTAGCGTGTGAAGAGACTAAATGCTGTACCGGCGACAAGTTCATCGCGGCATCGCGTCACATAGATGTACTGAAGCCCCGACACACGACCGAGCTAGGAATTGCTTCCCGAGATAGACGAGGATGCGTTTGTGGGTCATTTCTGTTGTTTAGCTATTATCGCCGTTCATTTCCGAGTGAAAATTTCCATTCACTTTCTTTTAGAGTAAACAAAAGGAACAAATCGCATTTAGAGTCGGAATTCTTGCGTGCGAAGCTTTTGCGGGAATGCAAGTGCATGAATAAAATCGCGGTGCACGAACTATTATTTTAAAGTACTTTACAGGCCCATTCAAATATACGATAAGAATCCCGTGGTGGCTATTGTCGATAAACGTGTCACCTATGCCGCCCGTAATGTAATGAACCGCGACGGCGAAAAACAAGGAGCAATGATTCCTTTTATTTGGCGGCGATATTTTTCAGCCATGAGCTGCTTATTGCATAGTCTTAAATAAACTTCGCGGTTGTCCCTGTAACACGAATGTGTGTTATGCCGGGGTCCAGCAAGAAATCAGTGACGTACTCCCATGACGGAAGTTGGCCTCTCAAAAAAAAATAATAAATGAACGTACATTCAGTTTCAAAACGTTGCACCCAGCGGGAATCCTCATATTCCCCCGGTATCCGACGACAGCATCTGGAAGCTCTACCGATACTCCACCGCAACATATCTCGTATAGAGAAGAGATGGTTTCTTCTAGGTTTACTAGAGCATTTTATATGTTTACTACAGATAAATTTTAATTGCAATCTGTGTCACGTTTGAATATGCTATCACACTTCGGTGTGCGATGCTAATCGGGCGCAGACAGCACTTATCATCTGGTTAAATATTTTAACGATTCGAACGCCGCAAACAACATGTTACCACTCACTCTGCTTCTCTGGCTTCTGCGTTTTCTTGCTCTCGGCGTATTTCTGGTAGCGAAGGCTGCGCTTGGCTTGTGCATCACTGGGTGCTGCTGAGGATGCTGCGAAAAAATATTTCAATGGGGAGCACTGCGTTCTCGTCATTGAACTTGCAATTTTATCAGCGTTTCGAGAAGATATGGCCAAACTAAAGCATGAGCTTATCTCGAAACTCTAGCTTAGTTTTTCAATTTTACAGCTTAAAGGGGTCGTTCAAGGTTTTTTGAATATTTTGTACTAAGTGCGTATTCGGGATTCTGACCCTCCGATCACCAATGTGCATTGCACCGTTGCATCAAGTGGGTTAATTTAGAGCGATAAATAACGCGGTTCCTATTTGCGCGCCTTCCCCTCAACACTGCCGTACACTGTAAATGAAAACATCCCAACTGGGAGGTCCTGCTAGTATACCCTCCCCACAAACTCCCATGACCACAACATACAGGGTGTTTTTTTAGCAGCAACACATATTTAAAATTAGGAAAACATAAATGGCGGGAATGTCTTGTATACCATTCGAGTATACGGATTGGCGGCCACTATATACAGAACAATTTCCACACTTGTACGCATAATTTGACAAATTGGTTATGTGGGGTTTAACGTCCCAAAACCAGCTCTGATTATGAGAGACGCCGTAGTGGAGGGCTCCGGAAATTTCGACCACCTGGGGTTCTTTAACGTGCACTGACATCGCACAGCACACGGGCCTCAACATTTCGCCTCCATCGAAATGCAGCCGCCGCGGCCGGGATTCGATCCCGCGACCCTCGGATCAGTAGCCGAGTACCATAGCCACTAGACCACCGTGGCGGGGCAATTTGACAAATTACGCTAATTAACTTTTTAATTATCAGTAATGGGTGGCTACAACAGATGAGTACTTTGGAGCCCGTCCTTGATCAATCTATCCCAACGATCAATTTTGAATAGCGGAGTGCGTGTCGGAGCTACGCGAACAATTAGTTCCCCGTGGCCGGCTCCTGGAAATCGAAACTGGACGGCTAAAAGAGCGTCTGTGACGTCGATGTAGCCGCCCCCACGGCTTTCGTCCCTCGCCACTCGCCCGTGGTCACTGCCGCTCCGGGCGCTTCGGCCGCGCAAGCAGCTTGCGTTATCTTCTTCTTATCTGCAGCGTCGGGCGCCGCATATAACAAGGTGTTGTTATGCATAATTAGCGTAATTTCGCTAATTATGCATACAAGTGCGGAAATTGTTCTTCCTCTAGAAGCCGCCAATCCGTATGCTCCAATGGTACACACGACATTCCCGCGATTTATGTTTTTCTAACTTTCAAAATGCGTTGCAACTAAAAAAACCACCCTGTCTACCCCCAAGCGCGCGTCCGATGAGGGCACGTAGGGCACATTCCGTCATCAATCTCCCTAGGGACTATAACAGCGCACTTCCCTGAGGATACCACCATGGATGTTGATGACAAACCCCCATTTCATGCCGCAAAACCTCCTCTGCGTCGCGGAACGGGTTCTGGCTGCCGGAGGAATGACGTCGCAGCCCGACCGACGAGGGGGCCTCGGGAGCCAGAAGTAACATGGCGGCCGGACGAACGACCACGTCGGACGGACGCGAGACCTTTGCGTAGCTGGCAAAGGCTATTGCCACGTTACGAAAAGGGAGATCGTTTCGCCTATCCTGTGAACATTACAAGCGCCGACGAGCGTCCGCGAAGGTTATGATCTATAGTGTCAAGCGTCGAGGGAACTCAAAGTGTGTGCCGGTGTTGTACAGTGCCCGAACACAACCACGGATAACGGGCGCAGCGGCCGCGTTGGTGAGTGAGCTCTCTGTGCTATTTGAACTAATTGTCTCATTTTGATGTAGGAGTGAAATGCGGTACCATTCGATAGGTCACTATTCCTGATTCGTGGTATAAACTAGTCCCGAAAGGAGTAGGTATAGTACACAAGATATAGCTGAAAAGGTCTGCCGAATTCCGGAAAATCCATTGTTTGGAGCACATGTTCGGAGAGCGAAATAAATGCGACTAACTTGCGCAATTTTGAAAATAAACCTCTACTAATTGGCATACTTAGCGACTGCCTAAATTTCTATATAATTAGTAAAAACGTAATTGTATCTATTTCACTTACAATGTTATAATGAGTTTAATGTTGTGATGCTATTTTGTTGCATTTACTATATACGTAAGTTAAATTTCCGTGCGCTAACAAGCGCTAAGTAAACAACTGTCACCAGGTGCAATTTATTTTCAGCCATCTTGTAAACTGACCAAAGGAAAACGTAAAAACTGTAATCAGCAATATAGTCTTTATACAATTAGGCAATTGCGTTAAGGATTCCTGTTTGGTATCGACATTAAGAACACATCGATGCGCTCATCTTGGTGAAAAAAGAAATGCTTTAATAGTATCACGAAATCAGAGGCATCGACTTAGAAATTTTATGAAAGAATTTCTGTCGTTCCCGCTTTCCTTTCGTTTACGAAACCGTGATCTTTGTTTTCTTATTTTTTCTTTTTTTTCTATGCTTCTCCATGGCTGGCAAGCCAGACCGGGCCGGACGCGTTCTGCGAAGGACTAAAGAAGGACATTCCACAAGCCAGGCAGCGAGCGCCTTTTGTGTGGACACCGTTTCTGCCCTGTTCCGATTTGCAGGCCTTGGCGCCAACTTCTGTAGCTTCGACAGTGCCCTCTCCAATTTTCCACGCTCCAGGGCGGCACTGGGAAAGGTTCGCTGACGGTCCCGCAGCTGCCCCCCGAGCCGACGGTATACGAGCGAGGACGAGCAAGTGCACCGCATGTATCTTTTTTGTTGCCTTTCGAAAGACGCTTAATTGTTAGCATATAGACCTTTCCAATTGAGCCCTCCTGGGCGCCGCCATGAAAGTACCGCTGGCGACGTTTAGCGGCGGCGCCATCTTGGGCTGTTTGCTCGCCGGGCTCTCCGTGCGGGCGCGTGCATTCGTTGTGTGTGTTTCAGCAAGATCTTGCTTTCGCTCTTTGTAAACGTCACGGAATCGTTAGGTAGGTTCATTTGTGAGTGTGTAGGATCTGAATGATTAGCAGGACATTTGCTATCGGCATTTTTTTGCATGTTATTGCGTGGACAGAGGCGGGTTATGCGGGGCCGGTTGGTAGCAGTAAAACTGGGAAACCGGGAACCGTGTCGACTTTTCTTTGTTTGAGTTACTGATGTAAGATGACTCGCCTCATAATAGGAATACGGTTGCTTTTTCTAACAATAGTGCCAATCATGAAGGCGACAAATGTCTCAATGAGAGTAACCTCAATGTTTCACTCAGGGTGTCCTTAAAAGAGGGTGGTTTCAAAATTATGGAAAATTATCACAAATAACGATACCTTGAGAAATAAATGACTTATCATGTAACATGATATATCAAACGAACCCTATTCAACGCGGACATGACTAAGGCATAACGAGCATGATAGCCAGGCTTTAATTCATGCTCATGATTATAACTAAAAGTGAGTTGCTTGTTCAGAAATCAAGGCTTCAAAATCGCAACGTAATAATGAGATTGCGCCGTGATAATGAACAAATCACGATTAAAAAAGACCTAATTTTGCAAAGCATGTAATTAATATGACACATGACGCAAGGAAAATCTTGAAACTTTAAGAAGGCGGTCGACATCGGTGTCAAAAGAAAGGCGCATGTCGAAGGATGTGATATTGATCATAGGTTAACGACATGACATGATGTGCTAAGGTCATGCCATGAGCATGACCGCAAACATAAGACCACTGGAAGGGCATCGATATGGGTGTCAAACGAAAGGTGCATGTCGAAAAATATAATATTGGTCATAGTCACGTTCATGACATGACATGACATGCTAATGTCATGCTATGGAATGAGCATGACTCTGCAATTATAAAACTCTTGGAAGGGGGTCGAGATGGGTGTCACTTGAAAGGTGCTTGTCGAAGGACATGATATCGGTCATAGCCAGGTTCATAAAATGATGTGCTCAGGTCATGCTATGACATTAGCATGACTGCAAACGTAAGACTACCGGTAGGGGATCGACATGGGTGTTGAACAAAAGGTTCATGTCGAAGAATGCAATATTGGTCATAGTCGCGTTCTTGTCATGACATGCTCATGTCATGAACGTGACTGCAAAAATAAATGTAAAGGAAGGAGGTGAAGATGGTTGTCAAACGAAAGATATAGGTCGAGAGACGCGATATGAGTTAGTCATGTTCATGACATGAAATACATGATATGATATGAACATGACAGCGAAAATTAACGGAAGGGGTAAAGAGGGGTATCATTCTGCAAAAAAAAACTATGAAAGGGGGCCGATACACGTTGTACAACGAAAGCAACAGGTGAAGATGTGTAAAGCGTTATAGTAATTTTCATGACATGATATGATCATGGCCCGACATGATTACGACTCAGCATGAACGCTCTAAGGAGGTTAAAATGGGTGTCAAAAGAAAGGTAGAGCTCAAGGGATGTAATATGTTATAATCATGTTCATAACATGACATGATCGTGGCTCGAGATTATCATTACTCAACATAAAGACAAACTCAAGTAGTAGTTCAACGGCGTTCGGACACTGATACTAAAACAAGTGAACTTTAACGAGGTGTGATCAAGTCAATCAGTAAATGCGGCATGTATATCTGTGAGCATAACATCGTAAATATGTTGTGGTATGATGTATAAGCAATGGCATATGTGCGGCATTTATTCAATTAAAACCAGCACTTGATAGCTACTCTTGGCTAGAGTTCCTTCATCTTGGTTAACAGTCTGCTATTGTGTGCTGACTTTCTCAGTAACGAATAACGTTTGCTAATACATACAAACAGGGCTGTCATCTTGGCATAAGATCAGCTCCCAAGGTGCGTGAGACCTGGAGTTTTCTTTTTCTGGACTGGTTTCCAGTTTACCGCAGTCATGCATTCATTCGGGTCATTCTTCGCAGCTGGGTTCGTTACCGACTTCCATCGAGCTTTTTTTTTAGGGAAGTTTCCTCGTCACAGAAGGTGCTGAAGCACGTTTGCCGTTCAACAAAACACGCCCGCCTGGTTTGCACTACGCAGGACCGACCCGCACGCTTGTTCGTTCTGCATGATTTTTCTATTAAGCAGGTGGATGGTCCTGTCAAACACGCGAGAATAAACGCATTCGTCTCTAAAGTATATATATAAAAGAAAAGTACCAGCACACACTACACAGACAAAATAGGGAGTGCTGAGAGAGAAGCTTAGAGCCTCCTCCAACAAACGACAAAGCTTCCGGAAATGTGCGTACAGCGGCTCATATAAGGAGAAGTCCGACCGTTTCTTGGGTGCTGCTGCTGGGTGAACGTCAATGAGGAAGTGAAAAGCTCGTAGCACAGGACGAAGGTATACAGCAACAAGTACAAGAGCAACAAAAAGAAGAAAGGAATGTCCGTACTAAAACCCCTTGCTTTGCTAGTACCTTGAAACGCGTTTAGCTCTCATGGCTGAAGCTAATCGTGTAGCGAGAGAGAACGAAAGAAGAAATCTGAGACATTCTTACCGTATGCTAAGAACGTCACTGACTAGGGTTCAGGGGGTGTTGGCGACATCAGCGTTTGATCGCGCGGGAACATGAGCGGTGCGGCGTTTTGGCACGAGTACGTCAGTGAGTGCGCAGCCGCACTCCTCCTGCGGAAAGTTGTGCTAGTTGCACAGCTGTTTACCTGCAGCATTTCTCTTCTTCTGGTGGTAGGTGCAACCGCAAGCAATGCAGTGATGCAACCTTTGCTTCCAAATGGCGACCACGCGCGGTTTCTAAGTATTTTCTTTCTTTCTAGCTTTCAAGTAAAGAGATTCCTTTAGAGCGAACGGGGCTTCACTATATTTGAACTTTAAAATATCTTACTGACACGTCACCGAATAGCACCATGCCGGCAGGTAGTGTCGCATAGTCGTTTCGGGAATGCAAGAGTGCTGGGGTGATTTAATGTCCACTGAATATCTCACCGAAATATATCGGAACCGGCTTGTCGAATGCATGATGAACTAGCGAAAATTGCAACCGGTAATTACCATATTCTTTACACGACCCTTAAACCGTTAAGTCGTCGTAGCAACATTTATTTATTGATTTATTTATTTACTCTTTTACTTATTTGTTTGTTTGTTTATATATTGGCACTGAAACCCTTACTGGGGTTTTAGCAGGATCGGATACAACACGGGAAAGTAAATACGCCCACACGCCACCCAAATATATGTGCATGCAGATGTTACGGTTAAAACAACACATGAGAAACAATATAAGAGGGTTTAGATATGAAAAAAAAATCATTTATCAAATGTGCAAGTTGGACAACAAACAATGCAGGTATTATATGGAAAGTCAGGATGAAAATAACAATTTGTGGTTTAGGATGAAAATAACAATTTGTGGGGCGGCCATTAAGAAGGGATGAAAATTCTGGCTAAAATTTTGCTTGAGCGATATAGAAGCTCTGGTTATTCCGCTCTCTGACTTTTCGTGGAAGCAAAGGATAATTGAGAGAGTCATTAAAAGAACGCAAAGGTGTTGTTAGCTCATGCCTTTGGCACGTTTAATAATCAGAAGAAAACGAAATTCATTGGGTAACATCAACGTTATAATGCCGTTCATGACGTAAAAAATTTTATATCAAAACATAGCAAGAGCTTGTAGTTGAATCACGGAGCTGCGTCTGAAATTAATATAAGTGAACTATATAACTCTTTTCTGGTTTCAATATACTACATTTTAAATATGGGTCCCATGAGGTAGCGCCATAGCCTAAAATGGGTAGGACGATGCATTCGTATGCTAATTTTCTTACAGGATGGGCCGTCAGATTTAGCGTTCTCCTTCTGAAGAAATATTTTATGCAAGCAATACCTCTCACGTAAGGAACATATTCATCGCACTAAAGGTTATTTATCATCCACAGGCAAAAATATTTACATTCGCACACCTCAGACGAAAGGACATCCTTCAAAGATGCCTATAGTTTGAGGGCCTTTTCTTTCGGGTGATCCGCGTAAAAACACTCGTGCCAATCCTTATACACCTCCGGCGACGCTTAGAGCACGTAGCAACTCTCTGAAAACCATTGTTTAACAACCGCTGACATCGTGCGCTACATCGCAACGTCGTGCGCCTGCAGTTTTGTTTTGACGGAGATGTCTTTTACTAAGTTCCGATTTTCTTGTCAATGGCCTCCACCGGCGGTAGCGCCCGTGTTCGCAACCGCTGTTCCGCCATCCTTTAGCAATTATCTTGCTCTAACTGACAAACATTTACTTTTCCTACGCATGTTATCACACGCCTGTCCATTTGTTTTCGCGACACGCCAGCCTGAATATCGGCGACCCCGTTTGTTGGTTTGCCCTCACTGAGGTGTTCCCTTCTCTTAATATTACGTGTATCCATATCTGTTCCGTCGTAAGCAGCATGGATTTATTTTTCTCGAGAGATTATGTCTTACCGTTGCAGTTGGAGATGTACAGGTACTGGCAAGGTCAAATTAATGCCTAGTGTCGCTTTCAAGACAGCTGCACATTGCCCATCATGATTGTAGCAAGAAGCATGCCAGCTACAGTATCGTATTTCGCTTTTACCGGATATTTGGCACAACGCTAAAGCGGGCGATAGAAGAGCGGGAAGACTAAAAAAAATTGAGGTAAGACAGGGATCACAGTGAAACACGCTGCGGAGAAGGCAGCACATTTTCCCCTCCCTGCGCGGTTTTCTTTCGCCGTTGCTTGTTTGAGATCTTATACGAGCGCTCATGACCTAGGCTTCACCGAATAGGTGTCCAAGAAACGTTAATAAGTCGAACATTCTAGCGTGGGAATAGACTAAATGCTGTACCGGCGACAAGTTCATCGCGGCATCGCGTCACACGGACGTACTGAAACTCCGACACACAACAGAGCTAGCAATTGCTTCCTGAGATGGACGTTTATGCGTTTCTGGGTTATTCCTGTTATTTAGATATTATCGCTTTTTATTGCCGAGTGACAATTTCCGTTCAATTTCGTCTTCAGGAACAAAAAAAACAACAAATCGCATTTAGAGTAGGAATCGTTGCATGCGAAGCTTTTGCGGGAATGCAAGTGCATGAATAAAATCGCGGTGCACCAACTATTTATTTCAGGTACTTTACAGGCCCATTCAAGTATATGATAAAAATCCCGTGGTGGTTACTTTTGATAAACGTGTCCCCTATGCGCCTTTAATGTAAATAACCGTGACGGCGAAAAAGATGGAGCAATGGGAGCTTGTACTCGGCGGCGATATTTTTGAGCCATGAGCTGGGCGAATACACAGTCTTAAAGAAACTTCACGGTATTCCTTTTAACACGAATGTGTGTTATGGCGGGGTCCTGCAAGAAATCAGTGACGTACTTCTGTAAGGGAAGTTGAGCTCTGAAAAAAAAATGAACGTACATTCACAATGAAAAAGTTGCACCCAGCGGGGATCCCTACATTCATCCGGGTTTCGACGACAGCAGCTGGAAGCTATTCGGATACACCACCGCAACATTGCTGGTATATGGAACAGATGGTTCCTTATATTTTTACTACTGCACTTTACAAGTTGCTTCTCATTGTTGTCTGGTTAAAGTAAAGGCGTTTTATACAGCAAAAACAAGGAGCAAGTGACCGTGTGCTTACCAGCAGCCGTCGCAGCAGCAGGGTCAGTTGGCTGATGGCAGCCAGTCCTCTTGGTTTTTTGAGGAGGCATTGGCAGAGTGGCTTCTCAGTTGACCTAGGGTACACGTGGTGCAAAATGGAATTTCAAGCGTAAGCGCTATGTTCCTGCCGTGGCACATAATTTCATACTGACCTATACTTTCTTTAAAAAAGCACGCGACTGTAAGCACGCGGCTGTATTTAGATTTCGCGTGCTATTATATAAGGTGCACTGAAGATAAAATCCATTTTATACGGATCTAGTATTTCACGGGAAATGTACATGGACGAACCACGTCCTCCTCTATAAACTTACGACCTGCTCATCGGCGCCAACCCTATGGCGGCGCGTGGGCCTCAAAAATGGCGCCTAGGGAAAGAAGCCGCCACGAGGTGCCGCCAAATCTTACCCCCATAACAGACGACGCGACGTTGTTTGCGATGTCTGCTAAAACATAAGAGCGCTCGCATGCGCGCATTGGTATGTTTTCTTTTAGACTTTTTAGCGCCTGTACCAGCTGCTCAACGGTCCCAACGTCTAAAAACAACACTCTGGCTGTGAATAGCATCGTAGTGGTGGGTGCGGCAATGATGTTGACTAGAAGATTTACACATGCACCAGCGCTTTCGCATTTCTGCTACCGTCTACTGGCGGGCTACGGGAACGCATGTACAAGGGTAACAAGAAGATGTATTACAGGTGGCACTGCCTGGAGAATGTAAACTTTATAGTCCCTGCATAATTTCGCACAGCGCCGCCCCGTGCCATTGATGTGTAGCTTCGGCAAACGTAATTCCTCCGTGGCTTAACTGATCTGTGAGAACGAATGACCAGAAACATTTGCCGACCCAATTTCAACCGTTTATGACGCGTCGATTGCCGCTACAAAAACTGTCATTTCAAGGAGCACAGCGGTGGACCGTGTTTTCAAGAAGAGCACTACTACCAGCGCCTATTGCCTGCATTGGAACATCAGGAGCTCCGCTGACTATGCCGCGTATCTCTTGCCGCGGTGCCATCACGCTTTTATACCGGCATTTAGTCTTCTTACTCGGATGGATGTGATTCAGCTAAGAGCAATAATTAGAGTGCACACCAAACCTAAATCAGCAGCTCTTAGCATTGCAATTAATGAGGAGTTGTGAAGAAAGAGTCATGCTTCATTCGTAGTACTTACGTCTATGTAATTTTGATGCTCTACCCATAAAAATCTTGTGGAAACGGGCAAAGGTGCGTTTGTTTCGTAGGTTCTCCATTTCCAAACTTATATCAATTGCATTCATAGCTGCCTTTCCACCACATAATTTGTGCCATGGCTCCGCTTTCTTCGTTCCACGAGATTTTAGATTTCCGAACGCGTTTTTGCGACAGTAGATTAACCGACATTATATATTGCCCACTATAATAACTCACTATTTCTGATCTAAAGCTGCGTTTTCCACTTGTTTGGTGCAAACATGTGCACTAGTGCAGCATGCATCACGTACGTGATGCATGGTGATGTTCGGACATATAAAACCTCTCGATCCTTAAAATCGCGATACTAATTTCATTGCAGCCAACCCATTCACCCCTCATGACCACTGTGTATTTTTTTAGAAATTCCAGGCAGAAAGTCTATGGAAATAGGAATTTTCCGAGTTATTTATATGTTGGAATCAGTTTCCTGAAAACCGTAAGAATTAAATGCTTCGCCACCTCAAGAAGTTCACATGTTTAAGTTAATCGTAGAGCACTGTGTGGACAGCTTTATCCCGACGCGCGTAAAAAAAAACAAAGCATCGAAGCCCCTGGATAACCAGGGACATAATTCACAAGAAAAGAAAAATCAAAAGGATGCGTAAACAGAAAAATAGGTCTGCCCAGGTTTCTCGACTTCGAGCTGAGTTAAAGCAAGCTCTGCATTCTTCTAAAAAAAGCTCTTTGGTGACACGTTTAGCCGCTTCCTCAGAACGTCACCGCAAAGTTTTGGCGATACTTCAGTGATAGGAAGGAAGAGGTGCAGGAAATAAGAAAAGAGAATCAAGTACTGATAAACAAAAAAGATATTGTAATCACTTCAACCCCTTCTTTCAGTCTGTATTCACCTCGACCCATGATGACGTCGACGTAAACTCGGAATGTGCAGCGCGCAGCCAAATGGATGACGTCGAGATCACCCGAGAGGGCGTATTTGAGCTTGTTGTTGTTTGTTGTTTTGTGGGGTTTTACGTCCCAAAACCAGTCCTGATTATGAGAGACGCCGTAGTGGAGGGCTCCGGAAATTTCGACCACCTGGGGTTCTTTAACGTGCACTGACATCGCACAGCACACGGGCCTCAACATTTCGCCTCCATCGAAATGCAGCCGCCGCGGCCGGGATTCGATCCCGCGACCCTCGGATCAGCAGCCGAGTACCTTAGCCACTAGACCACCGTGGCGGGGCGGCGTATTTGAGCTGTTACTGAATTTAGATGCGAAAAAAAGCGAACGGACCAGATGATATACCAACCCAGTTTCTTCAAAGACATGCTGAATGGGCGTCGCATTTCTTGACACTTATATTTCAAAAATCACTGAAAACTGATTCTGTTCCTCAAGACTGGCGCAGTGCGGTAGTAATTCCAGTGTTTAAAGGAATAATCCGAACGAAGATGAATAATTACCGTCCTATATCCCTTACATCCATCTCTTGTAAACGTTTGGAACATATCATAGCTAAGCATATCGTTTGCTACTTCGAAAATAACTCGTTACTTCATCCCCGCCAGCATGGTTTCAGAACGGGCCTCTCCACTATCGCACAACTCATACAAACAATTCACGATTTCGCTAAGGCAATTGATACCAGGGAGCAGGTTGATGTAATAACCATAGATTTTGCCAAAGCCTTCGATAAGGTGCCACACAATCAGTTGATTTACAAGCTGGAAACAGTTGGACTTAATGCCACTGTTATAAAGTGGATTAAAGCATACTTAACCGATCGCAACGAGAAGGTAGGAATTGATGGTCATGTTTCCGATTCACTGGCGATGCTCTCGGGAGTACCGCTGGGATCTGTACTGAGACCACTCTTATTTTTGGTATATATCACGGAAATTTCTGCTATAATGGAGCCAGGTGTAAAGCTTAAACTGTTCGCGGATGAGTGTTTATTTTATTCTACAGTACGAAACAAGGAGGAGCAAGTTAAAATTAATAGATTTTTACAGGCATTGAGCGAATGGTGCAAGAAATGGAATATGGTAATTAAGTATTCAAATCTACATACACACATATTACTACAAAGAAGTACCGTCTTTTGTTTTCATGTACCATTGGAGATAAGTGATTAATAAATACTGCTCAATTTAAATATCTCGGATTAGCGATATCGCAAAATTTATCCTGGAGCATACACATAAACAGTGTTTGTTCAAAGACATACGGGAGGCTATGTTTCCTACGAAAGAAACTAGAGGGTGCAACACCCGATGTGAAACATACTGCGTAAAAAACCTTTGTAAGGCCAGTTCTTGAGTACGCGTTGGTGGTATGGAGCCCTCTTCAAAATTATCTAAATAAACAATTAGAAAAAATCCAAAGGTATGCCGTGCGATTTATATGCTCCCGGTATCGACGGACAGAGTCAGTCACAGAAATGCTTCGTTCTTTAAACCAGCATCTGTTAGAAACGCGCAGGCGGAAAAATCGTCTGAAGCTATTATTTCAAATGTTAAATGGTCAACTAAATATTAACAAGGAAGTATACTTACTGCCACCAGGTAAACAGAGCTCAAGAACTAACCACAACAGGACAATCCAAGCGTACATCGCTCATACCGATACGTTCAGATATTCCTTCTTTCCGGACGTAATTGAAATATGCAATGAATTGCCGATGTGTCTTGTCGAAGAGAATGATTTGTCGACATTTGAACAGACCTTCGAAGACTGTCTGTGCGAATGTACTGCTTGACCTTATTGTAACCTGTATTTGTCTATTTGCGAATGATGTTCTTTTTGTTTTTGTTACCCTCTCTGTAAGGACTCTCGGTAGAGAGTTGACAGTATTGTGAAATAAATAAATAAAATAAATAAGTGGTAAAGTTTAATTGTTCGAAGCATCATGTTTGTATCTAGAAAATCAATAATATATAGATGAATATATAACTGCTCACAACTGCGCAACGCATCTTCTAGTTCATAAACACAAGTGCGCAATATACAGCCAGTTAATATAAGGGCCTATATACAAGTACGCTCGAGCACCGGGTACCTAGCACAGCTGGACTTTTATACAGCCCATCACTTGAAGAAAGCATTGCACATAAAGGAAGTAGGCAAACATGTCGTACTCAAAACAGCCAGAACAAAATTCTCCCCTAGGACAGAACAGCCCGCTTTTGCAGCCACACATAACTTGCCAATCTACAACTCTAAGGACCTACAAGCGCACCAGGCAAAACTATGGGCAACATGTCCAATGTAGTGTGTACCTTTACATACTAAATTTTATGGGCGCATGTCAGGAAAGATATGAAAACCTACACCCGTGGTACCGCGGTAACACTACGTCTTCTGCAGTTGGGTTGGCCGAATAATATCCCTGTTTTATATTGTCTCTGCATAAGCAAGTAGCCTCTCTCTCACTCATGAGCACGTCAGTAGTAAAAATGAGATCTCATGATGCACGAAGAAGTCTTCGTGCCTACGCAGCCGTTGAATGTGAAAAAAATCTGTCGACCACTGACTGTACGGCTCGTAGAAAAAAAATTGTATTTTCAGTGTTAACACAACAAAGGGAAGGCAAACGACAAAGCATCAGGTAGGCAGAACGCTCATGTGTCTTTCATTTAGTTTTCTTTTGTTAGCGCTGGAACCGCATTACAAGGCAACATTTCAACTAGCCCAGCTAACCGCGTTGAGCACTCGCTCAAGAGAACACAGCTGTGCGCTATGGCTGCACACAATGCTATTGCTACCATACCATGAACTTCTTCACTGTGCAGCCAATAATTTGATTGATGGGAAGCGATAACCTGCGAATGTCAAAAAGGCAACTGCCTACCGTACGCGCCGAACAAGCGGAGGCGGCAAACGACAGCGAAGCCGGCGAAGCGATGGGGGTAATTTGTGGCACCACAGTGTGAAGCGACCGTTTCGCGAACTAAAAAAAAGAAATCTAAAAAAAAGCAAAAGCAAATTTGACGACACGGGGAGCGGCGGAATGAGCAGGTCGGAAGTTCAGAGATTAGGTGGCGGGACGACCCTGTTCTGAAAGCGTTCGCTTGGTCGTGTAAATACTTCTAACACACAAGTGTTTGGTGCTGGGGCCCACGAAGAAAGTAGTGACGTACTTCCGCAACGGAAGTGGATGTCCGATAAAATGAACACAGATTTGCAATAAGAAGTACAAGCCCCATTCGGACTCGTACCCATATTCACTGTGACGCGACGAAAGGAGTTTGAGGCTCCATCCATACACCGTGTGTTCCTTAACTGAGGAAGATTCGTCATATAGTGATCAGAGGTGCTTTTAACGTCACTGTAGTCTTTTACAACTAGCATATAATTGACATTCGGTTAAAGTAAACGTGTTCATCAAGAGTAATTAATGTTAAATTAACATCGCCACAGTTCGAGTGCACTCTTAGTGTGCCTAGGTTTTCTGCGGTGTTACCGCCATGTAGGAACAGTTGGCAGAAATGCCTACGGTCGAAGACACATAGAATTTAACGGGGCTGTCATTCGGAATGCCATACCGACTGAAGTAAAACAGGCGAAATATTTTCCTGTGGCCATGAAGCGCTTCATGATCAATTTTTAAATGTACAATTGTATAAGTGGGTATTTTGTATGCTGTTATTCGCTGTATAATTCAATCATGTAGTTTTCTTTTCTTAAATATCTATCCAATCATGTTTTTGTCACTGTCAAAACCGCGTGCATAATTACATAGGTATGTCATAAAATTGGTCCCGTCACTAGCCAGCTAGGCTATGGGACCAAACGAGTGTTTGCGATGTTTTTTGTCACGTTTATTTCAAATATAGAATAAAAAAATTACAGCATATCCACGGAGTGAATGATGATGAGTGGGCGAAGCTCGGGATGTTCATCGTAGATCGCGCCGAGTTCCGGATTAATTTAGTTAACGCGCACGCTACGAATCCTCATGGTTCAACTATGCTCAAGTGAAATCTCCCACCGGCACTTCATTGCAAGTCAAGATCCAGTGCCTACATATATATATATATATATATATATATATATATATATATATATATATATATATATATATATATATATATATATATATATATATATATATATGGGTTGCCGGTGAACGCTTCTCCAACGCGAGCAGTGGGTATTTTTCAATCAAGAAACTCGCTAGGAGACGCTGCCTGCGCCAACGTTGTCTCTCGCGGGTGAGAGCGCGTTCTCCTTCTTTGCGAGCTGGTACAGCGTTCCTCTAAGAAAGAGCGTTTCCATAGCCAACGCGCGCCTTTCGCTCTCTCTCTGTCTCTCTCTCTCACAAGACAGCAGAGGCACGCGCGCGGAGAGAGAGAGAGGCACGCGCCGGGAGGCACGCGCCGAGGCGAACGCCGAGGGCGAGCGCGTGCCTCCCAGCACGCGGGTTACGCCTGACGCCTGACGCGTGGCAAGGTTAGACTAAGAGGAGCTTCGCCCCTAAAGATAGAGCGAAGCAGATTGTCGTGCTAATGCGCGCCAGCAGTGAGCATTTTGGCAGCTTTTGTGTCGCCATCGCCGCGGAAGTCAGGGGCGTGGCAGCATCGTGAGGCAGCGTTCCTGTGGCACAGCAGAAGCACGCCCGCTATAAAATTTGTTGTATGTGGCCAGGCGTGTTGATTTGCGATGAGCACTACTCCAGGAATGCAAAGATGTCATCGACAATAAATGATGCACCTTTCGTTTCAATGCGCTGTGTGTACACAAAACAATCCGCTGAAAACCTGTTCGGTGTCGCTTGCATGGTGCCACTATTTGCGGGGCGTTCCAGGTTGATGGCATCTTTGTGCAGGGCTCTGGCAAGCGCGATTCGCTGTCTCCAGAGCAATGTGAGTCGTTCGAGAAGTACTGCTAGTGCACAGCTGTCCAGGATCTCTGTGCCATTCCGAGGTGCCGCAGATGTCCACATGTAGCGCGCCCACATGTCCAGAGCACCCAAACCGATCAACTTCGGCGCTCAGAACCAGAGTAGGAATATATTTGGCAAACATATAAGGCCGCGAATAAGATCGCTGGCAGATTGTGGCGTGGTGGAGTGATCGGTATGGTGTCCGCTTGGTGTGCGTTCGTACCCGAATTCGAATCTTGCGTTGTTGCACATTTTCGAAGTGGTGTCTCTTCTTGATTTCTCTCTTCTAAAGTGCCACTGTGATGTCCGGTAATGCCAATTACTGTTGATTTGTTTTCTTCGGTGGTAGCAGTGACCAGTGATCCAAGAACCTTGCGTACACGAATGAGTTCGCTTTCTGCATTTACACGTCATGGCACTCTTTTTTTACATTCGTGTTTCAGAATCAGCGTTGTCTACGATTGCTCTTTCACCTTGACGATTGATGCGAGCGCGCGTGCCGCTACCCTGGACCAGCCGCGCCAAATCGCACCGTACGTGTTCTCGGAACTGTCGCCCTGAAGAAAACGGCTGATAACGATATTCGCTAATCGTGACGATGTGTAATGTTATGTCGTTTTGTTTTAACAGATCGTGTACTCAATATTCCTAAGGGTTACCTGTCGTTTCCACGGATTCTGTCAATATTGAGTGCTTAATTATCGAGAACACCGCTGTTCCCATCGACAATACAGGGAAAGTGGAGACGCACTGAATGCTTTGCGCAACGGGTGTTTATATGTTTAACGTTCCTGCGGTATGTGTACGTTGTGCATGGATGCATGTTTTATATATGCAATCTGTCGTTTAGGCACTTTAGCTTGGCGTATTCGCTGTTGCATGGTACGATCGAAAGCTTCCCCAAGCCATTTTCGTTATTCTTTCCGTTACGTCCTGGAAAGAGTGCTCGAACTCCCGTGAAGAAGCATTACTTCACTCACCTCACTCGTCTTCCCTCAGAGCTGAAGAACTCTGGGCGAGAATGGTCCCTCACTTCTGTAAAGAGAGTGAAATATGGGACAGGCGTTTTCTCTGCCGAAAGGAGTGCACAGCACTCCATTGCAGCTAAAAGTGAACGCTTTCTTGTTCTGCGGTCACAACCATGTCTCAGTGACGCAAATGAAGTTGAAGTGATCTCATGACAAAAGTTGATATATACTAATCAAGTTTTTTTAAAGACTACGCGCGTTTGATGTACGACAGGCAAATATCGATTACAGCAAAGCGGCTCAAGTTGATCCACGGTAAAATTCATGGCGATATGCATAAAATGGAAAGGCGAAAGAAAGAAAGGGAGAACAAGAAATAAAAGTAGATAACGGCAATTTGAACTGTGCAAGTAATGTATAACGAATGCTCAGCCGGTCAGCTGTAAAACAGACATGTCTTCTGAAGAAATGCGAAGGACGCGGCTCTCGCTCAACTTCTTTGCGTGCTTTAATTTCGCAATTGTCCGCCAGAGATACTGCCATTGCTTTTCTTTCTTGAGCGACAGAGCTTTTACGGAAAGGCGCTTGTTCTCGCGGGTAAGGAGATTATTGACAAATGCAGCGTTTGAATAAGAGCCAGCGAAGCCAAAGGGACGAGAAGTCGAGCCTTCCTCTCTTTATTCACCAATTCTTCTTTTTTCCCCCGATAATGCTATGTGGGAACAATGTTTCTCGCAGACCCAGCTTTTGTGGGCACTCGGTACACGATGTCGCAGTCATCTGTATGGCTATCAGCTTTCACGGCAGGGGTTCTAATGATGGTGGTACTGTCCTCACCTCGGGAGTATGGAACACGCCTCTTTTCCGCATTGTTTGCCCTAGAATACTGTTCCATTCCGGCAAACTTTTAACTCAGAGTTTCATTCTTATGCTTCAGATTATTGTTGGTTGAAAGGAGGTTTCATTCGTTTATATGATTGCCTCTACCACCGAGTTCTGCAAGGTGACACTAGAAATACGGCTCTCAATCTGGGTTTTTGAGGTCCTGGTTCAAAAGGGCGAAACCGGTAGCGTTTGAGCTACTCCGCCCAGGTAGTCATGAGAGAAATACTCGACTTTCTCTAGTCCTCGGCGAACTCGGCACAAGTAGGCATCGTGACCAATATCAAACAAGAACACAGAAAAGCACGGCAGAGAATACAACGGCAGCAGTATTAAAAAAAGAGTAGGGAACAGAGTGGAAGTGAGAAAAGAACTAAACTGCGGGTGCAAAGCTGCAACCGCTGCTCCAAAATGAAAGTTGCGGAAAAGCTTGCGTCGGCCTCTATGCGGAAGTGGTCTAGTGTCAGTGAGTGCGCAAGCAGTATACGCTTCAGGATATTCCAAGCATCTTCCAAGCTCGATGACAGGATTCTGATCGGTAGAAGTGCTCCAGGCTTCATTGATAGGGCGAGAGGGGGGATCAGGGCCCGTATTCACAAAAACTTCTTACGTAAGTTTCGTTCATAAGAGGGAATTCCTACCAATGCTGATGCCGGACATAGAATTACGCGGTGATGATGAAAACATTTTTATTGAAGAAATAAGAGGGGCAGGTTCCCTAAACGGGGATTCCTACGGCAACCTCATAGGAGTCCCGGAATAGGGACCCTCCCCGGCTGCTTAACGAAGGCGAAATACACTTACCAAGGAACGATGTACATCATTTCGTGCCAGATCACTAGAACCCGTAGGTCAGTACAAGTGCTCTCACTGGGGCCCTTGACGTGTTTGGTGCCTGCTCTGGCCAGGCGGACTTGTTGTTCACTTGTGAAGTGACGGGCCTACAACGGGATAATTGAGTGCGTTAGCAGCATCGGCGTGCTAATGCAAGTTCTGTTTATGGGTTCCTCAGTACATCGTACTAAGTAGAGTTCGCCGAAAGTTGTTGAGTTCACATGCACCCAAATTCCTTCTAGTCGTGAAATGTAAGAAATTATGCTGTTAAATTAAAGAAAATACATCATTACTGCAAGTCGCCACGGGGGTAAAAAGCAGTGTGCGCAGTCAAACAACGTCCCACCTGCAATTATTCATTCAGACATTCGAATTTTGATAGCCGTACGCTCAGGAGGAAATTATAAGATCTCGAGGGTCGTGCTCGAATTATATTTCCCTTCGGGTAACGACCGCACCACTCCGCCACCGAAACTCTGAGAGGCGCTCCTACAGGAATAAGGAGAGACAGAAATAGCGCACAAATATAGTAAAACGAGACAGAAATAAGAATTCGAGGAACTCGGGCATTTGAGGCAGCTATGAATACACCATCGCTAGAGGCGAGTTTCTTACTACCAGATATCTCCCAAAATTATCAAAAGCATTTCGTTTAAGGTGGTTTCGCGGTGATAATTTTGTCCCACATTTTTTGTATGAGAAGGAAACCTTTGTACTGGGGCCCAAGAGCAACTAGTGACGTACTTCCGTAACGGAAATGGATGCCACATAAATTGAACACACATTTGCCAATGCTGATGCCGGACATATAATTACGCGGTGATAATGAAAACATTTTTATTGATGAAATAAGAGGGGTAGGTTCCCTAAACCGGGATTCCTACGACAACCTCATAGGAGTCCGGGACCCTCCTCGGCTGCTTAACGATTGCAAAAAACACTTACTAATTGTGCACTTGGGTCTAGATGACTCGTACTCGCCGGTCAAAGCTCAAGCACGATGCGGGCCCTGGAGAAGCGGGCTTGGGCGTGACGCACTGCGGGAGTAAAGTTGGCTTTTCAGCTGATGTGGCTACGATGCGATAATTGAGTGCATTAGATGTGTCGGCGTACAAAAGTAAGTTCTCAATATGGGTACCTCAGTTACATCGTATTAGGTAGAGTTCGCCGAAAGCCAAAAACGGGCTATGTCTGCAGAATAAAGGACTATTACGCCCTCCTCGTTAAGAACATCTAAAACATGGCATTGTTCCCTGGCTTTCGTGTTGAGCACGCACAAGCACCCAAATTCCTTCTAGTGGGTAAATGTAAGAAACTATGCTGTTCAATAAAAGAAATCATTACCGCAAGTCTTCACGGGGGTAAAAAGTAGCGTGCGCAGCAAAAGAACATCGCGTCTGCAATCACTTAATCAGACATTCCTAATAAAGATAGCCATACGCTCAGAAGGAAATTATAAGATCTTCAGGGTCGCGCTCAAACTATGATCCCGTTCGGGTAACGACCGCACCACATCGCCACCGAAACTCTAAGACGCGCTCCTGGAGATATATGCAGAGACAGAAATACCGCACTAATGTAGTAAAACAAGACAAAAATAAGAATTCGAGGAACACGCGTATTTGAGGCAGCTATGACTACACCCTCGCTTGAGACCAGTTTCTTACTACCAGATATGTGCCAAAATTATCAAAAGCGTTTCGTTTAAGGCGCTTTCGCGGTGATAATTGCGTCCCACTTTTTTGTATCAGAAGGCCTGTTTTCCGCCTGAAATCCCGGATCTACCGAGCTCAGATGTCTTGCTGGGGGCGTTTGCATGGTTACTGGAATTCTGTAATATGCTGTGTCAGTATGCACCGAAGGCTTCATGTATGTTGCCACTTTAGGTCGCGGGCGCAGGTTGCCGGTATGAATATGTACTTCATTGCATACGAACGGACCTGAAATTCCCTTTCAACGGATATGCTGAAAAATCGAAAATGCTGGACCTATTTTACGAAACTTCATTAAATACGCAAAGCACGACGCCTCCTAGAAAAGTAGCTATAGTGTATACTGAAAGCACCTCACATGGGTGAGTCATATTCTACAGTTCCTTAACAGAGCGCATCCGTTGAACAGTTCAGAGAAAAATAATAGCAGTACGAACCGTCAGCTGATTGCCAAGATCACAAACTGCAGTGTGCTTGTGCAAATCTCTCGGATGCGAGGACGTATCACTTACCAAAGCTCGTCGATCAGTCCCTAAAGCAAAAGCTTTGGAAATGGCGTCCGACGTCTTTGTTCTTTTTCATCTGAAGAACCATGGCGCAAACCCACTGCGGCTGTTCCCCATGAATCGGGTGGAAGCGAAAGATGCATAAAACATTTTATTTGCACTTGAAATGGAGATTTAAAACACTTTTCGGTATTTGCTGGAATCAAGAAAACAACCTAATGATTACACAAATTAAAAAAATGCGGATAAAAAAGCGCAAATCCTTTATTTCAAGAGCACGACAATAGACTACTCGTCGTATATGTGCATGAAGAAACATGACCACCTTGCTCTCCTACAAAACCGATCGGTTCACTGATATAATTTTCAAACACCAAGCAAACATTCTTATTGCAGAACACAAAAATGAAGGCATCATATGTGCACGGGCAGAGGAAACTCTATTTGAAAAGCTCGTAATTGGTTTCTAAACAGTTTTTCGTTCCTGCAGCAAGTCGTCTACATGTCAAAAAGAAATTATCCATTGCTCCTGGCTCATCGTCCTGGTATACGCACGGTAGTGGAAAATGCTGACTATACATGTGTTGGCAGAAGTTTAGCTTCGCTACATTGCAGCGTAGCCTCGTAAGGCACACTTCTAGTCCACGTCTATGGCAAAGTGTTCTTCGCTAGGCCAAATAAGAGAGCGGTATGCGATGGATTTATTGAACGCAGAGTCGGGAAACTTCATCTTCGTCACGCACAAAGTCCGCGTGCCTCTACAGTAGGTGATATTCATAATGATTTGTGGTCTGGCAACACTGAGCGCGCCCGCCATGTTGTTCAGAGGACAATTGCGGAATCGTCTCCTAGTGCTAGAATTAGGAACACATAAGAGGCAGTCGTTTACGGTCCATCCGGGCGAATACAATAGAGCCGGGAGAACAAAATTAGCCCATGCGTACACCAAGAGTGCAGCCGGTCCCCTACCGTACATATTTCCCTTAGTAATCGGAAAGGCACATTTAGTAGTGGGCACACTGAGGTGGTTGCTGAGAATCTAACGGATCCTATGTTCTTCAACGCTTGCTCGACAGTGGCGTCAACATTCAGCTTTTTTCTACTCTTCACTCCCACGACCCCACCCCTTTCATGAAGACGCGCCTTTCTACATCACGAGTTCGAGGAGCTATTCCTTTCCGAACGTCTAAGCACTCTATCACCTCCACAGCTTTGTTTGAAGAGCAAAGGCAGAAGAGAGCAAAATACGAGACTTGGGAGAAACAACTCTGCGTCCGGTACCTTTAGTTGCAGGAGCGCTATATATCATTTGTCCAGATGTTTTTTAGACTTCCTTTGCTTTAATCTTACAGAAATTAAGCAGTTCATGAGGGGTACGGAGGAACCAGTTAACAACTGAAATACGCCGCGTTGTGATTGTTTGTGCGATATGGTCACTGAGAGCGCCGACGGACGGCGGAATCTTGTCGGTAAATGCTTTAGAGCTGCTGGTCAAATATATATTGAGATCAAGAAAAAACGAATAATGAGACAAAGAAGTCAGCAGTGAAGCGCTCGATTTTGAAGTTATAATATCAGCGCACCCCATTCATACCGGCGAACGTTGGCGCCGGTATGTACGTGAATTTTTTTCATGACACCACTTATAGAATCTGGTTTTCGTAAACATTGATTGAAGGTGCTCTGGGGGTAAACTGGCTCCAGGTATGTTTATTGTGCTATCCCCTTGATGCTCTCAGAATTGACAGTCGTTACGCCAGCGGATGTTCGCGGGCGTAGCCATGCATATTTGGACGGCGTGGGTTATGCGCGCACATTACATTAATGCACTTAAGAGAACGCGCGTACGCTGCGCGTCTCCAGAAAATCGTATGACTTTCAATTTATTTTTGTTAAACGTTCCGACATTTAATAGGAAAATTTGAAAGTCGTAGATTTTCCGGAGACGCACAGCGTGCGCGTGTTCTCTTAAGTGCATTAATGCAATGTGCACGCTTAATCCACGCCGTCTAAATATGCATGGTTATGCCAGCGAACATCCGCCTTTGTTCGTGAACAGCAATAGGAGACGCAAAAGACCATCGATCGTGCTATCCCATTCGGTTCGTCATGTGCCCGTCCGTTAAAGGTGTGCAAAAATGCGCATCTTAAATCTGTCAGTGCCCGTTCGCTAAATGCAGCTGTTATCACAGGGAGGGCAGCTCAAATACACGGTAAACATTAGAAACGGGGCTAGACGGCCATTTTACGCGCGTCGACCACTGTTTTGCAACAAAGATATGTTAATTACGCCGATATGATCATTTCATGGCGGTGAGGGTATTTCTTCTTCTTTTTTACCGTTCAAATATGCAAGGCATCGGGTTAAAAATATTAGTGAGGCTTGCACTAGTGGCCCAGGGCTAGCGAAGTAGCGAAGCTAGTGGACACCTGGCTGGTCCGGCCTTCTCTCCTGCACGCCCGCATTCAGCCTTGCTCCGAGGCTTCGGCAAAAGCCTCGCAAAGCACCGTGAGGCGGGAATATCGACGTACACTGTCATTGATCTTTGTTTTCTTTTTCTTTTCCTTGCATGTGCGATGCGTGCGCCCGGTAGCTGCAGTTTTGTCAATGTAGTAGTCGGCTGAGTTCATGTGCGCAAGCGAAAGAAGAAGCGTGCGTGCGAATGCCACACATTCGGCATTGCATAGGAAAATTGGGGACATAGGGGACATTCATTATTGATGGTGGAGGAAAAACTTTATTTCCAAAACAGAAAGGGGTCCTGAAGGACACCTGAGTGTTCGTCAAGGTGTAGAGGGCACACATCCCATGTCGGGACGGAGAGGCCTGAGATTTCCGCCTCTTCGCGAGCCTTCTGGACAGCACACGATTGGTCTATTCAGTGACAGCTCCTAAGAGCGGTGTCCCACTTTTTCTTGTCCTCCAGACAGCTGGCCTGTGTCGCGCAACTCCACAGCAAGTATCTTAGATTCACATGTCCACAATCATCATCATGAGCCTATTTTAGGTCCACGGCAGGACGAAGGCCTCTCCCAACAATTTCTAATCCTCCCTATCCTGAGCAAGCTGGTTCCACTGTATGCCCGCCGACTTTTTAATTTAATCACACCATCTGACCTTTTGCCTGCCTCTGTTGCGTTTTCGCACACTTGGCATCCATTCCGTCACTCTCTCATTTCCTCCTCATGACATGTCCTGCTCAGGTCACCTTTTTTTTCTTTTAATGTATATAATAGTATCAACTACTACTGTCTGTTTTCTTATCCACTCCGCTCCTTTTTTATCTCTTAGCGCTACGCCTATCATTCTCCTCTCCATTGCATGCTTTCTAGTTTTCTTCAGTTATCGTCCATGTTTCTGCACAGAACGTTAATTCTGAGAGAGTGCAGGGATTAAGTACTTTTCTCTTTAGTGACAGTGGCAAGTTTCCAGTCATGACTTGGGAATGTCTCCCGACTGCTCTCCATCCTATCCTTATTCTACGGAGGACTTCCTTGTTATGAGCAGGCGTCCCCTTGAGTAACTGCCCCATATAAACGTATTCGTTCACACATTCTGAGGGCCCATGGTTAATTTTAGATTTCTGTTCTTCAGCTAGGCTATTGAGCATAACTTTGATCTTTTGCTTATTCATCTTTAGTGCTCTTTGAAATCTTTCCCTGTTTAGGTCATCAATCATGTTTTGTAATTCGTCACCATCATTGCTAAAGAGCACAGTGTCGTCTGCAAATCTTAAATTACTCAGATATTCTCAGTCTATTCGAATTCCCTTTTCTTCCTAGTCTACACGTTTACACACTTCCCCTAAACACGCAGTGAATAGCATCGGGGAGATCATATCTCCTTCTCTGACACCTCTCCCGATCGGGATTTCTCTGTTGCTCTCATGTAGGAATAGTGTGGTTGTGATTCTATGTATATGTTGTTTATGGTTTGTACGTGTACGTCAACTACCCATTGTCGACGTAAAGCTTCTAAAACTGCTTGTAGTTCCATGGAGTCCGATGCTTTCTCGTAGTCTATTAAAACCATATAAGAGGTTTGTTGTATTCAGTGTACTTCTCACTTACGAGGTTGATAGCATGGCCCTTCACGGGTAACCTTCACGAGTAACCTTTGCTAAAACCAGCTTGTTCTCTTGGTTGGTTAAATTCGAGTGTTCTCTTATCCTTGCAGAAATTAAGTTCGTAAATAGCTTGTATATTACTGGGAGTAGGCTAATTGGTCTGTAATTCTTTAACTCTTTTATGTCACCTTTCTTGTGTATTAGAATTATATTAGCATTTTTCCAATAGCGCGGTATGCTAGATGTCTTGATACATTTCGTGCAGAGCGATACAAGTTTTTAAAATATGATGTCTCATCCGTCTTTGGTCAAGTTGGCTGTTATGCCGTCTGCACCTGCTTCTTTACCACGTGACATACCTTTGACGGCTTCACATGGTCAGCGGTTATATGTGGAATTTCAGTGTCCTCCTCTCATTCTATTTTTATTAAGGTTGTATGACTGTCTGAGAGCTGTACACTACAAAGTAGGAATGTTCTGCTACCTTTACTATGTCGTTGAAATTGTTGATAACGTTACCTTGTTTATGTTTGAGCGCATGCATTTTGCTTTGTCCTAAGTGCACTTTCTTTCTGGCCGATTTAATGCTGGTGCCTTTCTCAACTGCTTCCTCTATTTTTCTTAGGTTAAAGTATTTTACACCTCCTTTCCTGGCTTTATTGATCAGTTGTGATAGTTCTGCGAATTCTATTTTATCTTTTCATGAAGTTACTTTCGTTTGTTGGCTTTCTTAAGCCTTTAGTAGATTCGGACAACTTACTTGATACTTGCTTTGTTGCTTTACCCCCGACTTCCATGGCTGTTTCAAGGATTGTGTTTGTTATGGTTTTGTTTATTTCTTCTAAATATTCATCGTTCTTGCCTAAGGCCTCGAACTTCTTGTTTAGGCTGACTTTAAGTTCTTCGATCTGATTACCTCTAGATTTGCGTTTTTTTCTAGAAAATAATTTAGTTCTTCTTTGCTTAGGTTAAGTACAATCTTCGCCCTTACTAATCTGTGATCGCTGCATTTTATATTTCCCCAATACTTCCGTGTCTTGAATTATACCTAGTCGTTCGCACATTAAATATTAATTTTATTCTGTGTTTCCCCGTTAGGGCTTTTCCACGTCTACTTCCTATTCATGTGTTTCTTAATCCCTTACGAAAATGCCATATGTGGCTATATCAGCAATTGGGCATATGTGGCTATATATGACAAGTGTGATAAATCATATATGACAAAGACCAACACGAGGAATGCCATGTAAAATTTTTATACGTATTGGGCAAATACGGCGACATGTGTACACGTGCCATATATATAGCCAGATATGCATATATGGCCTTGTATGGCCATATATTCATATCCGGCTAATATGGAACGTGTACATATGTGACCGTATTTGCGCAATATGTATCAAAATTTTACATGGCATTCCTCGTGTTCGTCTTTAACTGCAATATATGATTTATCACTACTGGGGCAAATGAGGCGACATAGGGACACTTGCCCTATATAGCCACAAAAGCCCAATTGTGATATAGCCATATGTGATATAGCCACATATGGCATTATTGTAAAGGCAAAACACCCATTCACTATTCGTCGTCGGTTTCCTATGGGAAATAGTACTAGCGTTTCCCCATGGTTATTCCTATGGCTGATGCCGTAGTTGCCAATCGCCTGTTCTCAACTTTGTTTTGTTCCTACTTTTGCGTTGAAATCCTCCATGACTACTGTGTATTGTGCCCGTACTCTTTTTATTGCTAATCCGATATCCTCGTAGAACTGCTCCACTTCGTCGTCGTAGCTCGTTCTTGGCGGATATCCCTGGATTAAGTTTACGCCGCTTATTCAGTTTTATTACTACGCATGCTGCCCTTTCATTAATGCTGTAAAATTTGTCCACCTTTCCCGGCATATATTTGCGAATTAGGAACCCAACGCCATACTCCCTCATTTCTGGTAACCCTTTAAAGCAGAGAACGTGTCCGTTCGATACTATGTAAGCTTCGCCTGCTCTTCTAACTTCGCTAAGGCCAATGACGCCCGAAATAACGCCTTTTAGTTCCTCGAGTATTTTCGCCAACCTAGCTTCGCTGAAGAGGAATCTTGCGCTGAACGTTGCAAGGTTTAGTTTCCAGTGGCAGCCTGCCCGGGTCCAGCGATAATTACCGCCCTCTGCTGCTTCACAGAGCTGACCGCCGTACTCTGCGCAATTGAGTGAGCGGTTCTAGTCCGGGGTGATTTGGCTCATATACGCCAAGAATTCGGGTTCGAGTTCGTCTTTAGCTAGCGGAGAGTGACAGACTGTGCCCTGTTAAGTCCCTTGTATGGCAGTGTGAATTCTAGACGTTCTAACTAGAAAAGCTTGTAAACTCATTATATGTGTGCAGTGGATGTTTAAAGGCCTTAGGAGGAGACAAGTGGGTCTACAGCGCAGCGCGGCTGGTGAGTCCTCGCGCGGCCCTATGAGCGGATTCGTTAAGGTTCCGTTGTCCTCCCTCTAAATCACCCATATGGCCTAGGAACCAGGCTATAGATTTGCGTTCAATGGACCGACCTTCGAGTAACTTGGAAACCTTGGCATCTACCACTCTCCTAGAAAAGTTGCGAGTGGCCACTCTAGAATCGCTGTATATCAAAGGCTGATGCGGATCTAGCAGGGCAAGTACAATGGCCATGTTTTCAGGCACCTCTAGATTCTTGGTGTGAACAGACATTGTGTTACAGACGCGTTCCTGGGTGTCTATTACGGCTACCGATAAAAGTTTCGCGACTGGCCACCTGAGCGGCGTCTACGAAGGCCGCTCCTGCGGAACTCTTAGCGGTCTCGGCAAGATCCTTCGCACGGACGAGCCTTCTCTCTTGGTTAAAGAACTAATGATGGGGATAATTTTCTGCCACTGGCTAACACTTTACGAGAGCCTGAAGTGACACGCATTTAAAGCAGTGTCACCTTGTTGTCGGCGTTGCCACGGATCCGTCGCTGCGTGCACGCCGGCACGTAACAGTAGGAAAACACCGCAGAGTGACGGCAATAAACCAGCAGAGAGCGGCAGACATGCTAAGGTGCTGCGAGTTTCCTTTTCCGGCACCCGTGGCGAATGGTGCTTATGGGGATGTCGAGACATGGCGCTCTGTATTTAGCGTGTCTCCTACTGCACTCCTGAAAACAGACAATTACTGATGAAGTTTTCAAGCAAACTTTGTCGTAAAGCCTCAGTACTTTGACGGCCATGCTGTTAAGAAGGAGGAGAAGAAGGAGAGAAAAGCCCCGACCAGCTCTCGTCCCTCGACCCACTTCTCCAGGGAAGAAAAAGTAGGGAAACCGACCCTGTCTTACCCGCGGCCTTTTTACTACAAATGGTAATTTGTGCGAAGCCCTATGTGGAACAAAAGGTAGAAGAGGCTCAGCTGAAAGTAGCGGTTTGATCACCGTCACCACGGCTGCCTTTCCGCAGCCCGAAATTCCAAGAAAGACCGAAAGAGAGAAAGAAATAAAGGATGAAAAGAGTGCATGAGTGGTTACATTCAGGTGCACGCTAATTAAGCATCCCTCAATATTAATCCGAAGTGCTCCATTACGACGAGGTGTTCCATTAGGGTACCAGGCCAGGCACGCAGAAGGCAAGCTTCGCATTCCCCCATTTTCTTGTCAGGGAAAGGTTTAATGATTGTCAGTTCCTCACTTCATAACTTATCCACGCGAAGGAACGTGGGCAAATTTTATCCGAAAGGAACATTAGGCGAATATGGTTCGTCTCCTCCTGAGCTTTACTGACACGAACGGCTCGATGGACTTCGCGCAGGAGAAACACTGTGCCGCCCTCTTCGGGAAGCCACGCCTAGCGCTGCATATGTCACATAAGGTCTTGTATAATATAATCTGTGGACTAGTTGTGTGCTACGCCCTTTCAGTTCAGAGCGTTCCCATGATATGATAGGTTGTGTAGCGGGCTGGTCAGCACACTATGTGTGGACGCGGAGACATCAGTTTAGCCTTGTGCTGAGTTGACGAAGAGGGGGGAAGCCTTTGGTTTGACAACATCACTAGTGCCTTCGGAACTGTCTCTCAAGGGCCTTCGAGTTGTGGATGCACGTATGCCGACCTCGCTTCACATTGAATTAGAAAGGTTTCAGGAGTGTTTAAAGTTCCGCGTTTAATTGGGCTGCAGCTCAATTGTTGAATTTGCTTTTTGAGCTCTTGAGTCTGCCGCAGCATTGCCCTCCGACCTTACGTGCGCCAGGCTCGAGGGTCTGTGTTCACCAAAAACAACTTACAAAACAACTTAAACAAAACCAACTTCTTTCAGCCAATGTTGAAGCTGAACTTATCATTATAAATCCTACCGACCAATGCCAGACGTCAGTTACGAAAGAGAACTTTTTGTAAATTCAGCCCCAGATAACATCATGGGGGTCATTAGCGGTTTGTAGCAGAGTTCTGTACAATATTTTAGTCGCTCTATTGAGAACTGGGCGACGGGCCGTCGGCGGGTCTGACAGTATGTTAGCAGAGTGAATGACCGCAAATAAAAGTACACGCACAGTTTAAATCAATGCAAATGAAAAGTATTTACTTCGAACACTAAAAGGGTGAAATTACAACGTTAAACAAGGGAGACATTACAACATTAAACACGCACACTCTTCGCAGTCACACAGCCGCTCGCACATCGTTCACACGTCGCACCGTCCGCACTCCGGACTGTCCATCGCACTCGCTCGCTTTCGCGGCTCTACGCACTCACGTCGTCTCCCGCGCACTACTGCGTCCCGTCGCTATGTGTCCGATCAGTTCGTCTTCCCGCGATTTTGTCGCTTGCTCCACGAAAAGGCACATGTCCACCGGCACTCACGGTTACGTGGCTGCGCCGACGCACATTGCCACAAACGCGGCAACCCGCACATACACGCACTCACGCGCACTGACATTTGCACAAAAAGTTCTAGGAACCGATAGAAGGACCACCCGGCCCGCGCAGGGCAATAAATCACCGGACTCTTCAGTCCGCAAACGAGGAGGAAGCTCATTTAAACTGACAACAAACACTCACGTGGGAGGACAGAAAAAAATAAGGAATAAAAAGAAAAATAGTCAAAAGATTCGCCAGCAGTCGCGTACAAGTATGGCTTAGACAATACCTATGACAGTAGGCGTGAGCATGCACCGTTAAGCACCGGCGCACCGAATATGTCCCCAAATGAGAGAACGCTGGTAAACTGAAAATGCGGTCTCAGGTCATCTACTGCAGTTTTTTTTTTACTTCGCTAAGCATGCACTGATTACACGCGAACTCCGCTTGAAAAGTGCGTATCCGCGAGGAAGCCAGTGAAGTACCTAAATCGGCTGCTTCATTGACATGAGCTTGAATGAAATTATAGACGTAAAGGTATTGCCCTGCAATGCACACAAAAAGGCTTTCAAATTTCTCGTCTACGAAAAAAGAACACAGAAGGATTTTCCCTCAGAAGAATGGAGCTTGCAAGTATCAACTAAGGTCGCTTGCTTCGAGGTGTGACCAATACAAGGCTGCACTCGCAGCTGCGACTCTGCAGTTGAAAGAATGCCGCCAGAGTGGACAGTTGCACTCAATACTTGAAGCTTTGCGGCACATGTAGCGTACGACACGAAGCCAGCCCTCCGGACTTCGGGGCAGGAGCGCATGTTTGTTGCTATACGCAGCCGCACAAGCTCCAACGGTCCGAGCAGCGCGGCGACTGGCGTGCTCTCCGCTGCAGGGTGACGCATTTCGAATGACCTTTCGCTCTAAGGCAACAATATTTGCTCAGATTTTAGGAGCCAAAACAATGGTATGGTTATAAGGCATGCCGTAGCGGAAGGCTTTGGAATATTTGACTACCTGCCATTCTTTAACGTGTACTGATAATGCGCAGTACGGGGGGGGGGGGGGGTATCCAGTATTTTTCGCCTGCATTGAACACACGACCGTCGTGTCCGTGTTAAAAATGGCGTCGTATGGGTCAACAGCAGAGGACTATAACCACTGTACTACCGCATTCTGCCACAACAGTTGCTACAACCACGTCGGCTTTTTTTTATCGAGTGCATATTATTTTATCGTACCAACCCCCACTGATCTAAGAAAGACGACTCGGCTACATCAGGCCTGATGTCATGGGCCAACGAAGGGAGATTGAAGGATGCAGTAGAAAACTTGATTTATAATATCAAACAAGGAAATTCCATTGAGCCTGGCTTTCACGGCAGGGGAACTGAATCCACATCCTGAGCTCAATCCCGTTAAAGCACTTTGTATGCTTCGCCGCATGAGAGCGATATTTCAAAGGCAAAGTTTTCTATAAAACGTCGTTGTTAGACGGTAATCAAAACGAAAGCGGTTCTCTGTTGGATGCATCGGCTCCATGGGCTGATGTGACCGTGCAAATGAGAGGCGGCCTCCAGGCTCCGGTGACGAGGGACATCAGAGAAGCTTTTATTCTACATCAGAGGGCCCAGACGCACCACCACCCGTGGGCCAGAAGTCGGAAAACCCAACAACGCCGAGCACTCCCGACACCCTCCTTTTTATAGCTTGTCGGGAACGCGCCACCTGTCCCGCGTCCGTCGCTGGACGCAGCCTGCGTCCGACAGCAACGCGATGAGCGCTCCAAGCAACGCACAGGAGAGCGTTCGCGCCCATGCGGAACGCCGACCGCGCAAGACCGGGACGCCGCCGTGCGTCCCTTGCAGGTTATAACAGCCCGTCCGCCGCCCGAAGAGGTCACGTAAGGGCTGCAGTGGCGCTGCTCCCTGAAGTGGCCGTTGTGCGTCCCCGTAGGCGTCACACTGATGATCCACCACACCACATATAAGCACGCACACCACACCACAGAGAAGAAGCACGCACATCCAGTCGTACGGTGGCGCACCTTGGCTTACGACGATTCAGCACAACACCACCCACTCGGTCTCACGGGACCATCCACAGCTGCAAGTCCCGCTCGCCACTACCCATTGGTCCCTTGGTTGAAGGTGGCACGAAGCGCTGCACAGACCGCAGTGTCTAGTTCGTGAAGTTCCTCTTGCCATAATGTAGACCGTGTCGGCCCAGCTGTGCTCCTCTCCTGCCTGACTTTAGCGGGGAAGTGTGCTCCCATACCAGACACCCACACTGAGAACACCCAGCTCTCCCGAGATTCACCAGGTGCATTTACTGCAAGGCTCCTTACCTAAAGACAGAAGTCTGCACTATGGTGATGGCCAAGCAAACTCTAAGCAAAACAATAATAAAAACCTACGCACACACACACAAAAGCTAAATAGCTGCACTTCAGCCCGCCATAAGACTAAAAAGATATTTCACTTTACTGCGTTTCCTTTAGCTGGTATCTTTGGAAATCCTCTGCTGAAGCCATCGGCGTTAGCGTTCTCTTCCTTTGCGGTATTTGATCTCAAATCTATGCTCCTGTAACGCTAAACTCCACCGCAACAGCCTTCCATTTCTCGACGACATGCTACGCAGCCATGTCAAGGGACAATGATCTGTCTGGACCACGATGTGGGATCCATTCAGGTAGCATTGTAGTTTCTGTATTGCCCAAATGAGGCGCGCACACTCTTTTTCGGATGCACTGTAGGCCTCCTCACGAATTTTGAGTTTTCTGCTCACAAATTCCACGGGGTGTTCGTTTCCATCAGCGTCGTTTTGACTAAGCAGGTATCCCGTTCCCCTATAGCTAGCATCACACTGCAGTACAAACGGGCGATCAAAATCAGGCGCCTTCAACACAGGCCGACCGGCATTGACTTCGCTCAGTTGAATAGCCTCGGGAAACTTTATGGCTGGAAAGACCATTGTCAAAAGGTACTTATAGCCTGATTTAATCACGGGGAGAGGCCCTACTACATCTACGGGAAGTTTGAAAGGCTCTGTGATTAGCGGCACCAACTCTATGGGTGCTTTCCGCATTAGAGTATCCTCGTCGACATTGAGGAGATCAAGTGAACTTTCAGAATGTGGTAGCACGATACGGGGAAATGCCGGTTCCACTACGTCGCATGCAGGCTCTTTTGCTGATAACGGTATAGGAGCGTCTGTAGCGCTACTATCGCCCAGTGTCACTGGTGCTACATACCTACTTCCGTCCTCACCCGCACTAGTGGATGCTTGCTCACAGGGATCCACTGCTCGTGGCTGCTCGCCTTCGCCAGCCCTCTCAGCGGCGAGCTCGCGTGCCTTGGAACGGGTAATGGCCTGCACTACGAACTCCCCGAAGCTGAGACCTCTCTTTTTCAGAAGCATATTAGACTTGTTCGAAAAAAGGTACGGGTACTGTTTCGGTAGATTCGGAGATACTGCCGCCTCAGTCTCCAGTACTCCAAACGGACCCTCAATCGTGACCTTCGCGATAGGCAGGCAAATGCTGTTCTTCTCTGCTACCTGTCTTATCCGCGCACACTCACCCGTCAAATGTGTAGCTTCCACGTAATCAGGATGTACAATGTCCATTGTCGCCCCAGAATCACGAAGGACCTTGCAATCTTTTCCGTTTACGACTAAGTCCCGAAGGTATGGTCTCAAGAGCTGCATATTTTCATCTCCACCACCCATAACTGAAAACACTAGTTTCGGTTTCCTACAGCCAGCCGCTATGTGTCCTGGCTCTTGGAACCGGAAACACAGCAGTGGCTTTTTCGACTCAAACTTCTTTTCTTTCTCCGAGTTTTCCTTTGCTTCGTTCTCGGGCGCTTTCTTTACAGCGATGGGGCCTTTACGTTCGGGGAGATCTTTTAGCGGCTGTTTGCTGAATGGGCGAACACGGGCTTTCTCTGACTGGCGACGGACTGTGTACTCATCAGCTAGCTCAGCCGCACGTTCAATGTTTCTCTCCCCTGGTCTATCCTGAATCCATAGCCGCATTTCCTCATCTATGGACCCATAAAACTGTTCAAGGCAGATCAAATCCACGACCTTGTCCCGATCCTCGTAGGCGCCCTCTCCCTTCAGCCACTCTACCAAGTCGGCCTTCATGTTGAACGCGAACTCCTGAAATGTTTCGCTCGTAGTCTTTTGAGCGTCCCTAAACCGGCGGCGAAACGCTTCTGCAGAAAGCCGGAATTTCTTTAGGAGCGCCGCTTTGATCTTGTTGTAATCATCTGCGTCTGTTTCTGGCAAACGCGCAAGAGTGTCCGCTGCCTCGCAGGGCAACACCGTTAGGAGCTTTTGAGGCCACGTGGCACGATCAAATCCTACCCTCGCGCAAGTTCGTTCGAAATTTACGAGGAACAATGCAATGTCCTCGCTCATCTTGTAAGGCTGCAAGAGGTCCCTCATGCTCAGTCGTGCGTCTGCCTGAATCTCTACATTTTCTTCTCTCACACTACTAGCGCATTTCGCCTCGACAATCTGAAGCTGAAGCCGCAAGCGCTCAATCTCCCTTATTTGGATTTCCGCTTCTTCTTTACGCCTGACAGTCTCTCTCTCTTTGTCTTCGCTTTCCCTTTTCATCCTTTCCTGAATAAGCTCCCAGCACTCGGACAGCTCCTCCTCATCGGCGCCGGAATCCTCAAGGGCCTCTATTAAAAGAGGCTTCCTGCGTAACGCCGCCACCTCGATCCCCATCTCCTCGCACAGCATCACTAAATCCGGTTTCCTCAGTTTGCTCAAATCCATGGCCACCCAGTGCAGACTTCCGTAGCTCAAGCTGCCGTGAAGGTACCCTAATAAACACCAACCTTCACAAAGCAGCAACCAATCTACCCCTTTGGATAAACGTTACCACCTATCCAAAACACCTGGTAGAACCCCTACGGAAAGCGAGCACTCACCAGCGCCGGTAACCGGAAAGAGCAGAACTATCCCGCCGCTGCCAACCAGTTGATGTGACCGTGCAAATGAGAGGCGGCCTCCAGGCTCCGGTGACGAGGGACATCAGAGAAGCTTTTATTCTACATCAGAGGGCCCAGACGCACCACCACCCGTGGGCCAGAAGTCGGAAAACCCAACAACGCCGAGCACTCCCGACACCCTCCTTTTTATAGCTTGTCGGGAACGCGCCACCTGTCCCGCGTCCGTCGCTGGACGCAGCCTGCGTCCGACAGCAACGCGATGAGCGCTCCAAGCAACGCACAGGAGAGCGTTCGCGCCCATGCGGAACGCCGACCGCACAAGACCGGGACGCCGCCGTGCGTCCCTTGCAGGTTATAACAGGGCACCTGTAGTGGTGTGCGCGTTATCATACTACGGTCCAAGGTGTCTTGAGGTGATGACGACGACGAAGAGACACTACGGTGACATCTGGTGAGCTGGGGGACGGAATTAACACCTTGAGAAAAGGCGAAGCAAAGAGAAGAGAAAAGAGGACGAGGAAGAAGAGAGCTCGTGCTGGGTATCGAAGCAGGCAGTTGCTGGCTGCTGAGTGGGTGAGCGCCATAAAAGAGGCCCATCATCATCATCATCATAATCATCATCATCATCAGTTTCTGGCCGTACGAGCTTGTCGGGAGCGCGTCCCGAAGCACGACTGCAGCATCGTGTCTCCTCGGCTACCTCAGCCTGGCTTTCTTGGCCAGGAGCCTATTCAGCCACGCTACCGAGTTGAGACCAGTCTTGGCCGTTCGTTGGTTGTCCGGCGACAGGCCGGGCCACGCTACAGAGAAATCCGCCTCAGCCGCTCTCTACCGCTGTGCTGAGACGAGTCTTGGCCGTTCGTTGGTTGTCCGGTGACAGGCCGGGCCACGCTACCGAGTCATCCGCCCTGTGTGCAAGCCAGACCCGTCTCCACCGCCACCGTGTCCACCGACTCGTCGACCTCACATCGGATCACCCGGTGAACTCTTACAAAGTATTGTCGCGTCAGGGACTAGATAACTGAAGAGAAATATTTAGTGGACCTTAGAACATTGGCTGGGGACAATCAGTGTTTTTTTATCATTGCGCCAATAGAAACCCTTAAAATGCAAATGGTTTCGTCCTTCTCGGCAACGAGCCTTTTCCGGCCGTTGCAGTGTTAAGCCCGAACCACACATCACCATCACAGCACCATTGATGGTTCCAATACGAGAAGAAATTTTCGGTAAAGCGGTGCAATTTCCGAATATTCGATCTTGATTGAATCAACGTGACACAAACCTCACCGCTAAATGTTTTCAGTAGGGCCTTCAGCGCCTCCGATAATTTCTTCATTTTAAAAGCTTATTTGCTAATTTCATAAAGTTATGATGCTATCTTAGCAATCAGTATTTTACTGGAGCATCGGTAGATATGGCCCGTATTCGCGCTTCATGTGGTTTTCACGCAGAGACTATAAGAACCGATATTTAGGTTTTCAAGATATAGAAATGCGCTAGAAGGAATAAATAAATAAATAAATAAATAAATAGACACACACGCCAATGCTCGCGTGCCCCCGTTGTGCAGACAGGGGAAGGGCTACAAATGTTTTTGATGCCATATATACCTTTGACTTCATACTACTTTCAATATTTTGCTAGACTAATTTTGGTAGACTGTCATTACGGTTTTGGTAGAAAAAACTATAATGAGAACGGCGCTTTTGTATACACGACAGTGCACCTACTTGGATATTCGTTAGTCCGAATCCGTCCATCGTGTGTTACCATGACTTACCAACACCATAATTTTCTGATGGTTTTTGTTCCGCACACGGTGGGGACATGATGGGTGATGTTTCCCTCACGGAACGCAAAACTTAACCCGCTTGACCAAGCTCGTCCTCTCACACATTCTTCTGCACTTGACTAGTATCAGTAGAGAAGGAAAGAGCGCCGGAAATCACAGCAGGTGTACACACGGTAGCCGTCGTCTTCTCCGACCAGGAGAAGACTGCGGCAATGTTCGGGTGTCATTGTGGATTAGTGCTGTTTTTCCGTACTCATTAACAGGAGGTAAGCAGATGCAGATGAAAGCAGATGCATACGGACTGAAGGGCGGGGTGGTTTCAGGGAATAAGTGCTGCATTCAGTGAACCGCCAGCATCACCCACCTTATCCCAACGTTACTAGACTAGCTTCAGCTTTCAAACTCCCCACTCGCGCCCTTACCGCAGGTGCCGCCATTTCCTTGTCACCCGCCACACGGCGGCGCCGTTCCACCGATCTTCACAGGAGACGACTCTCTGCAGCCATGTGCTCGTGCGGAGGGGTGGCTAACGCGACTTTTACATTCGCAGGCGTCTTCGCCTGCGGAATCAGCGATGTCATGGGAACGCGGTACCAGCATAGAGCCTTGTTGAGCTGCTTCGTACATGCTGAGAGAAGGACAAACCACACAATAGGAAGCAGCGCATACGATGCTTGGAACAGGCGCTTAGCCGTGTCCCCAGTATGGGAGACAGAAATTAGCACCTTTTTCCTTTCCTTTAGAATCTCTACCACCACCACCTCTACCACGATGCTTGGAAGCGCGGCGGCGGCGTTTCTTTTTACAATAGTATTGGCCTTTCGGGCACTTACGGCACCTTACGGCGTATAACCTCTCGCGCGCTCTACGGCAGCTTGGAACCCTTGCTTCCTGCTTCTATGTGCTTAACTTACACATTGACTACAGGCAGTTAGAAGCTAAGTGGAATGACAAGAATTGTTATCCACACTAATGTCACACCATCCGAAAAAAGAAACTAATGAACATTTTTTTTCTATAGAAAATGAAATAAAACACAACTGCATGCGTCATGTACATAGCCACACTTGTGCGCACTACTGATTTAAAGCGACTGATACCAACTGTAGTCACACCTTCGAAAACGCAATCTAAAAATTAGTCTAGAGTGATGCTTTCCTACTGACGTTACCTACGAAACAGCCCTCTTTAACGCGGTAGCATGCATATTGCCAGGCATAAATAACGAGGGCGCTGATAAACCGAGCTCAAAAGTATATCTGCACCTAGGTACCCCATTTTTATGTCAGGGGTTATTTTAGTGGTGCGTGTACGCTACGGCGTCAATTTCGAAGCGCAGCTCGCCATGTAAAGACATACGTGTGAGTTTTATATAATACATACCTCCCCCTTGCCTTTCATTAAACGTTGTCAGCTTCGTCATCGGAGTTCTATAGATATATAGATATATATATATATATATATATATATATATATATATATATATATAATCTTCGCTTCAATTACAGGAAAAAAGTACGTGCATTACAACGGTCCCTACTCCTTAACGAAGTGAATGGAAGCATAATCAATTCACAAAGAAATACACTTCACTACAAGTAATTCAGATATATTAGAACAGCCTGCACAAGACTATAGTATAAAATTGCCATATATATGAGACGTTGTCTCGAAAAACGAGTGACGCCCACAGGGAAACTAATTAAACCTACAGCAGCTCGGCACGTTTCCTCGCTGCTTTTACTTGTACACTGGATCCTTCCCTCTGCTCCAGCAGCCTTACCTAGTAATGGCTGGCGGTCACTACATCGAAAGTAAAGAAGCGTGCACTGACAGCTCCCGCTCGGCGCGAGCAATCGCTCTGTCCCAGGACGAGCAAAGTATCGCATTGCTCGTAGCCTACATGATGGGGCGCGCCTAGCAGTTCATATCGTTCCGGTAGCCGCTCGTGAAGCACGGAACAAAACGCGTAGGACTCGCCTGCTGATACCCCTGGCGACGGCTACAGTATTTAGGATGACACCATTGCTGAAGCCCGCCGTCAACGGGCAACCACAGAATACACCAGAGCTGCGCAGTCCCATCAGCCTAGTCGGCTTGCGAGGAGGTGAAGCTCGTTGCGACTGCAGCGCCGCGAATGGCACGATGAATCTGTTAGGATGAAGCCACGTAAACTGCCTGTACTGTATTATCAGATTTTGCTGTGCTGTGCAGCTGAATCTACGGTTACCCAGAACACTAGTCTCGCCATCGCAACATCCGAACATCTGACCATCGTCGCTTGCAACCTGGTGTGCGGCTTTCTACGAACGTCATCGACTATGCGCCAGCGCATGCGTATGGAATGGCCACGGCCTCCACCCCCATTATGAAAACGGAACGCACAGGCTACTTAAGGTCAGTCGGCACCGAGGACCTTCGTGGGCACGGTGAATCTGTTAGGATGAAGCCACCTAAACTGCCTGTACTGAATTTTCAGGTTAGTAAATTTGGGAAATCCTTCAAAAGCGACAATAGGTTTATTGTTGTTGTTCCGTGGCCCAAAACGTGCATTGATCTTGCCAGTACATGCCTGTCAATGTTACTGCTGCTCTGTGGTGATATAGAACGAAATCCCCGTCCTAAGGTAGAGGACTTGCTACAAAAACTTTTGGAAGGGCAGAACGAAATCAGAGAAGACATAAAAGTAATTAAGGCTGAGCAATCTTCCTTCTCTTCAGAACTAAACAAATTAATCAGGGAATGTCTGAAGTAGAGAAGACAATGAGGGTTGTAGTGAGGCATGAGGGAAACCTCACTCCCCTCGAGACAACCTTGAAGGATATGGCAAACACCACAGAGATACAACAGGAGAAAATGGCTGATCTGGAAGATCACAGTCGTATAAAAAAGTCTTATAGTGTTTGGTACCACAGAAAGTGATAACGAAACTACTGAACAGTATGAAAAGAAAGTGCGAACTTATGTCTTTCGAGAAAGGCTTAAACTTAACATGAGCTCAGCAGAAGGTGTACATAGCCTTGGCAGAAAGCAGGAAGGGAAAATGCGCCCAGTTATAATAAGGGTTTTCTACTACAAAAAAAAATGCGGTGTTCGAAAACTTCATAAAGTTGAAAGGAACCGGCATTTCAGTCTCGGATGACTTCTGTGCAGTCACGTGCGTTACAAAAGCAGAAAAAGTTATGGGAAAGCGCAAAGGCTGAAAGAGACCGGGGCTTCTAGGTTCGGCTGACGCATGACAAGATTATTATTGATAAGGAATTAAACGCATGGAACGATGCTCAGTCCCCCCCGCCCCGCCACGGTGGTCTAGTGGTTATGGCACTCGGCTGCTGATCCGAAGGTCGCGGAATCGGATCCCGGCCGCGGCAGCTGCATTTCGATGCAGGCGAAATGTTGAGGCCCGTGTGCTGTGCGATGTCAGCGCATGTTAAAGAACCCCAGGTGGTCGAAATTTCCAGAGACCCCCACTACGGCGTCTCTCATAATCAGAGCTTGTTTTGGGACCTTAAACCCCACAAATCAAGCAATGCTCAGTCCCGTAGAATAAAAATAGGCAAGAAAAGTACGACTCCCCGCGAGTCTGATTGACAATGTAGAAACCAACTCGAGATTTAACGCTGATAAAAACATTATTGATCGCAGTCTAGTGAACAAAACCACTCAATTTGAGCACCTTCTTCTTTTGTATAACCCAGACATTGTTGTTGAGATTGAAACCTGGTTACGTCAGAACAGAGCCGACAACGAAATAATGCCACCCTCCTATCAAATTATTCATAAAGATCGTGAAACTGGTGGTGGAGGAGTAGAAATTGTCTACAAAAAATATTAAGCTTGTGACATTACCCGAATATCCCGATAACGAAAGTATTTGGTGTAAATCAATGCTGCATGGCTGTCCTTGCGTAATTGGAGCTGTTTATAGACTTCCTAATACCCATCTTGACTTTTAAAATCCATTCGCGACTTTTTGATTGCAAATGTGCCAGAAAACACGAGCCTAATTGTAGCAGGCGATTTTAACCTAGCGGATATTCTTTGGGATATACGGCAGACTGTGACGCCTTACTTGACATGGTATTCAGCAAGAACCTAACGCATACTGTTAAAGAATCAACTAGAATTAGTGCTACCATGTCACAAAATGAGCGCACTCGACAGGTCCGCGCTTCTGCGCCCGCGCCGCCGCCTTGAGCGCACCGCAGGGAGGCCGCAGGGAAACGTCATCCATGTTCCTCCCGGGCGCCCCCGGACTGGTTCCTTCGGACCGCCATTGTGAAAAGACGGGGAGAGAGGGGTGAGGGCGAGCTGACGCGAGACCTGACAGAGCTCGTTGGACTGTGGAGGCGGCCGGTCGTTCCCGCGGAGGTGCGTGCCGACGGTGGTCGGCAAGCCGGCAGGTCGTACCCGGGCCCGCGGCTTGAGTTCGGGACACCGCCAAGCAAGAAGGCGTGCAACGCGAGGTTCCGCTCATCTTGGGCCACGGCGTACATCGACGGACCGAGAACCCGTCGCCACGGCTCCGGCCTCCCGCAAGTGACCACCGCAGCTAAGCTTCCGCGCCCGGCGGCTCTCATTTCTCATTTGGACTCTCTCTACCCAATCGCACACCAATCTATTTGTCTGTTAACGATCGCGTGTTTATTCTTAGATTAATATGTCCGCGTAATGTTAAAGTATGCAATGTCGCGAATATTTTTTCTCACCGATTGTTTATTCTTTGTTATTTTCACTGTTAATGTACCGCGTGGTATTTGTTGTCGCGTTGCGTGCTGCATTGCATCGTGTGTTCCCGTTGTATTAAATTGAGGCTGTTCTTGTTGTTAGCCCCAACGCCTCCCGGACAAGAGACGTCTCCCGTCTCTTGTCCCTGGCTCGCGTGCGATCAGGCGTGGACCCTATCGCCGGTGAGCTAGTCGAACCCAACTTAATGCACGTGGGGTGGGTTGTTGTCGCCTCACCCCCTCCTAAACGGAGAGTGCCCTTGAATCCTTGACATACCACTCATTCAATCCTTCACCTTGTATTTATGGATATTTACGGACCCCAGAATTAATGATTATACTGTTTATGTTAATGATGGACTATCAGACCACTAGCATGTCCAAGTGTGCGTAAAAAGTATATTGTCAGCCAAGTCTCTCAGAGAAACGATACATGTAAGAAATTTTGCTGCTGCAGATGATGCCAGCATCTCAGACTACCTCGAGATGCGACTGGAGACGTTTAATGGAGCAAGTGAGGTCAATAGGTTGTGGGATAAGTTTAAAGATATCGTCAGTTGTGTCTGCTTCGTTCCCCACTGCATAGCCTCGTTGCAATATCCTTGATTTTTGCATGCGTAGATACATCCCGATGAAAGTAAAAAACATGAAAAGGCGGAGTTCTTCGGCTAATCGAGAAATAATACAGTTAAAAGGGAAATTGAAACGTAGAAGGAAAAGAAAAAAAAAGATCGTAATGAGATCCGTAATCTTTGAATTACTGTTGAGGAAAAATTATTTATCGCAAAAGAACATTACCACTTCCACACTTTATCAAAGTTTATGAAAAAATAGCCACAGCGGTTTTGGCGTCACCTTGCTCCATCTCGGGAGAATGCGGCGTATATTAAAAATAATGGATGTATAATTACTGACCCCGCCCAAATTGCAGATCAGTACAATGAATTCTTCAAAGCGGTTTTCGACCCTTCCATGACTATGCCTACAGCAATAAGAGCTAAAATGAATAAAGCACATTCAGACATGCAAGTCGTTACGTTATCTGAAGAAGGCGTACTTTCTATCCTCTTGAAACTAGATATCAAAAAGTCACCTGGCCCGGATGGCATGCCTAATAAATTCCTGCGAGGATATTCGGAATGGATTGCTAAATATTTACTGATAATTTTCAATGCGTCTCTTGAGCAGCGTAAATTACCACATGATTGGATAATGGCGCGAGTCGTACCAGTACACAAAACAGGTGATGAACGTAAAGTACAAAATTAAAGACCAATATCCATTACATGCATATATTGTAAAATATTCGAGCATATATTATCAAAAAACTTGTTCAGTTTTCTTGAAAGCTCAGAGAGCTTAAATCCTCGCTAGGATGGATTTAGGATCCGCTTATCCACAATCACCCAACTTGCTTAACAGTGCACGATCTGGCTGAAATAATTATAATGAAACAGGTCGGATAGACGGAATTTCCTTAGACTTATCGAAAGCTTTCGATCGCGTTTCCCACTCGGACTAAATTGGTAAATTACTAGATGTCGGAGTAAAATTAATTATAATTAATTGGACTGCATCATATCTAGCTGATAGGACAGAATACGTGGAGGTGAAGGGGTTGTTGTTTGTTGTTTTGTGGGGTTTAACGTCCCAAAACCAGTTCTGATTATGAGAGACGCCGTAGTGGAGGGCTCCGGAAATTTCGACCACCTAGGGTTCTTTAACGTGCACTGACATCGCACAGCCCACGGGCCTCAGCATTTCTCCTCCATCGAAATGCAGCCGCCGCGGCCGGGATTCGATCCCGCGACCCTCGGATCAGCAGGTGAGTACCATAGCCACTAGACCACCGTGGCGGGGGAGTTGAAGGGGAGGAAATTGAAAATGTTAAATGTAACGTCTGGCATCACCAAGGTTCAGTACTAGCACCTGTTTTATTCCTCTGTTATATTAACGATATGACACATGGCTTTAGTAGGAAGATTACTGTTGGTCTGTTTGCAGACGATTGCTTAATATATTCTAAAATATCATGTTACGAAGATCAATTAAAGTTAGTCTCAGCACTGCAATCAATTACTGATTGGTGCACACGATGGGAAATGAAAGTAAACCAGGAGAAAACAGTATACGCCGCATAACTAGGAAAACAAAAAATATGTTAGTTTTTAATTACATGTTAGACGGAAAGCCATTAACACAAGTTAGGCTCTTTACGTATTTAGGCATTGCAATATCAGATGACTTATCATGCAAAAAGCATAGTACTAACTGTTGTAATGCCGCTGAGGTTAATCTCAGGTCACTAAGACGTAAGCTGAAATTTGCTTCCCGAGATTTTAAACTAACTGCATAGCCGACTTTGATACGTCCCGCACTAAAATACGGAAGCATAATTTGGGATGCACATGATAAAAGAAGTAGCGAAAATTGAAAAAAATACAGAGGCGTGCAGCAAGAGTTATGTCGAAATATAGGTACATGGATTCAGTGAACGAAATGCAGAGTCAACCAAAAATTGCCTGACCTTCCACTGCGACGAATTCACGTACTTAATAAAACACAGCTGTTTTAGCTTCAACGTCCACAGATACATACAAAACAGAACGTCACGTATTTCACAGAAAATTAATTAATTTTCAAGTACCATTAAATAAATTAATGGTACTTGAAAATTATTCTTCCATGTAACCATACCTAGGCGTTGTTACCCCATCTCTTTTCCCCAGAGATGCGGCGTGTATTCGTTGACCTGATTTCCTATAACTGTACATGATGTAGGAAAAGTTCCTTTCTACGATGCTGGAAATTTGGATGTATATGGTATAGCAGTCGTCGAGTGCAGTGTGTATGAAGTTGTGTTACACTGCCAATCATTGGTCACTACTGTGTAAAACTTAAATTAACTTACCTGTTGGATTCGTCCCCTGTTTAAAAACGGACCCGTGTGTTGTCTTTCTTGATTTCATTGTGTAGTGCTTGTGTCAGCGATGAGTGAAGTGTATTTCATTACTCCACCCTGTACCGGCCTTTGGCTAACAGTATAAATAAATAAAAAAATAAAAAGGAAATAAATAAACAAATGAATCAATAATTAAATAAATAAATAAACAAAATGCGCGTCTGGGTGGTGATTCCGGGCAGCACCACCCAGTTTTACAACTAAAGCTAGTCTGGCAAAGTTACCCGAACCGACCGCGGTATCCTACTCGCTATGAAAATCGGCTGTTCACCCGAAGGTCGCGGGATCGAACGGCATTTCCTCCCAGCGCGAAACACACAAACACCACTGTTATGGTGATTTTGCTAGAAATGTTGTAATGGGCGCTCGGTGGAGTGTCAATAAGGCTAGCATTTTGTTGTGGAACATTTCTTTGCCCAAAGTTTGCGTACTCCAGCTACTTGCGTGACCCCACCGTAAAACTCACGTGAGCATTTTGGAGGCTACCCAAAAACGTCGCGCACGTTTCACTCTGTTATATGTGGCCGCGCATCGATTGTACTTCCAGTGAAAACAACTTCGTAATACCACCTCTTTGCTCTCACAGAAAATACTTTCGCACAGTTCTCTTCCATAGAAATTCGCGTATTCCTATGTAAAAAAAAAGAAGGATCGTTCAAATCCGTCATGCGTGTCAAACAGCTAGGTACTCCCACAGGCACAATAATTGTCATTTTTTCGCGTACTAAATGATTTCATGGTAGGGCTATTATCCATTGAACGGAAGACCTGTTCTCTAATGCCTGAATGTCTAACGCAATAGTATTCAAGGCTGTAGCGAAATGTTTTGTTTTCTGTGCTTATACTGAACGAAACCCCCATTCGGACATTTTATACGTTAAGACAACGACATGATTAACAGGTGGGTGATCGCGGGGAGTGCAGGATTGATTACCACCTAAGGTCCCTATCACGGATATGCGATCAGAAACACGTAGGCCACTTTCAGAATTGTGTTACATATAATATTCTTACCCACTTTCTCTATGTAACACCCTTGATCCCTGATTACTGCCCAACAAATAAAAAAAGCCATTAAACGAATAGGCAAATAAACAGGTAACCAAACAAATAACTAACTGAATTGATAAATAATTAGGAGGAAGTGCGATACCTCGGCCTTCGTTAGAAATTTACGACGTGCACAAGCAAAAAGCACTGTCGCCATCTCTGCGCCGTGCAGCGCTGGCAACCCACTAGAAAAAAAAGGAAAAGAAAGAACACAAAGGAAAACAAAACTCGCTCACCTCACCTACGGAAAAAAAAACTTATATCTTGCCCTGTCTTGTTCTCAAGGAACGTACCGTTTTATATATACTTCCCTTACTTGTATTTGTGGTGCTTTCATTTTGGTCTGTGCTATTTCTGTTTTTCTCATTACACAAGTGACACAGTTGTTTTTTTTCGTACAGCTTTGCGCGGATATGTATATGTTTAATCCTGCCTTTAATGCTCCTCGTTGAGCCTGTAAGGCACTTGGCAATAAATAAATAAATAAATAAATAAATAAATAAATAAATAAATAAAGAATGACAAAGCATAAAGCACCTCGAACGTACGAGATTGCATTTAGCATCAAATAAATCACGAGTTTGAACTTCCCATACTGTGGCTCGAAACCACCCTAAGCGCCTTCTACTTTCCGCCATCACATGCTTCGTACACATTCCTTTTGCCCGTTTCGAATAGATGGCGCTTGCTGTGCAGGAGCGTGGCATTATTGATTCCCTCGTGGTGCGACCCAAATGCTTTTTGCCCTCACCCGAGGAGAGAGCGATGTGGAGAAAAGGGACTTATGGGTAAGAATTTATTTATTAAGATGTCACACAAAGAGAACGGAAAGAAATAAAAAAATACGAGCCTCCGCCAGGTCGCGCAAGCCTAGACAAAAGCAAAGCCGGCCGATAGTTTACTGAAACACGTCACTTGATAATCATGTGATACTTTGGGGGAACCATATCACGTGACCTTTTGTTGCGTGATTCCGGGGGGAACACGTCACGTGATCACCCAAAATCACGCAACGCAATGTCACATGCGCGCTTCCTTCATGCGTGTTTCCCCTTTATACTCTCGATTACTGCTGCCTGTAATGATGTATATATGTAAATATGTATTTATGTGATTACGATGAATAGTTTTGCTTTCGGGGAGGCGGGGCCATTCAAGCCGTGATATGCAGCTTTTCCCATCACACCCAACAACATCTATGTTACGCAAACCTGACATGTTCCCGCTAACATCACGTAACACAATGTCGCGTGGCATGTTTCTGCTAACATCATGTGACTCTTGTTGTTGTCCAAGTCGAGTAACGCAATGGCGGATGACATGTTCCCCCCAAAGTCACGTAACGTCACGTGACGTGTTCCTAAGAAAATCACGTAACGAAGCTCCGCTTAACATGTTCCCGCCAAAATCACGTAGCGCAGTGTCACGCGACATGTTTCTGCCAAAGCAACGTAAGGCGATGTCACGCGACGTATTTCCCGCCAAATTCACGTAACATAATCTTATGTTGGGTTTATTGTCCCAAAACCAGCTCTGATTAGAAGAGACCCCGTAGTGGAGGGCTCCGGAAATTTCGACCACCTGGGGTTCTTTTACGTGCACTGACAACGCGCAGTACACGGGCCTCAACATTTCGCCTCCATCGAAATGCAGCCGCCGCAGCCGGGATTCGATCCCGCGACCCTCGGATCAGCAGCCTAGTACCATAGCCACTGGACCACCGTGGCGGTGCAGACGTAACATAATGTGACGTGACATGCGCCCGCCAAAAAATCACGTAATGCAGTGTTACGTAACAAGTTGCCGCCAACATTACATAACGCCATGTCACGAGACAGGTTTCTGCCAAAATAACGTAGCGCGATTCCTCGGTGTATCGCATGATGTCTGACAAATTACGGCTAGCTGATACAGCCTCGCTGTTAAAAGTGGTGCGACCGAGTTTTTACGGTTAGATTAGAGGGATTCACTGCTAAAAGAACGACTCGAAAGGAGAAGCAGCTTAGCTATAGTTGGTCGGGATTCGTCGCGTAACAAGGTGTAGGTGACTGTAATCTTTGAGTTAGGTATTTGTTGGTGGCACCCGCACCTCGGTGGTGTGTCACTTTGCGCACATTAATGAACTTTGTGTCTCCTCATGCACATCAATGAGGAGACAAAGTTCACTAATGTGTATGTTAATTAATCTGGATGTTAGAGTATAAATGCATGGCGAACGTGAATGATAGATCACTAACATCACTAACATGACGTACCCGCCATGTACGTCACGATTAAGCATAAAGAAATCACCTGTGGCTCTTACCCGTAGTAGTTGGGCTATGGTGCGCCACAGGTGTTTAAATTTGATGCAGGCCATGTCAGTGAAGGCCCAGCTGTAACAGACACTTGACACATCGTTGGAACACACTCGAAAACAAGGAACGCCAGCCATCTTAATAATGCGAGCACACGCACACAAGACAAATGCTCCGCGTTTTTCGAAAGCAACCTTTGCCTACCAGTATGAGCGTAAAAATCGTGCCCGGTCCCCCGAGGAGCCAAGCAAGCTCGCAACCACTGGGCTAGGGCAGCTCCTCCCTCAAAGTGCACATAGTGTTGTTGTTATGTGGGGTTTGACGTCCCAAAACAAGTTCTGATTATGAGAGACGCCGCAGTGGAGGTGCTCCAGTTGGAGCACCGCCTGGGGGGACTCTTTCCCGCTGTGAACTCCTTCGCGTGCTCTGTCGCCTCGAGTGCAGCGGAGAAACAACGCGTCTCCCAAAGTAGGAAGCTCTCAGCACTTTTGCGGCAGAAACAGCCTCCGAACTCCGAAGCTTCGAAGTGTGTTTTCAACTTCTCGTCCAAGAAGTTGTCACTACCTGAGACCAGCGTCCTTGCCAAAGGCCACAGCTTCAATGTGTCGGGCAGTCGACCGCCCCTGCTAAAGATTGCGGCAGCTGTGGAGGTAGGGTCCGTCGTCTTGACTCCAAGGTCCAGGAATCAGTGAGGCTGAAGGCGATCGGCATCCTGGCACATGGCCTAAATAAAAAACGGCCATCCAATCTGTCTGCGGAGGAGAATCGAGCCCTGCGAGAGCTGCGCGATGACCCCGCCATTGTCATCTTGCCTGCAGACAAAGGGAATGCCACCGTCGTCCTTGACCGGCAAGGCTACGACCGCAAAGTGCAAGACCACCTTGAGAGTGACACTTACGTCAAATTAAAGAAGGACCCCACAGCACAGGTACAAAGAGACCTCAACAAGCTGCTAGGAGACGTGTTTGGGAAACACCCAGATGCCAGAGCTCTACACCTGCGTTTGATGTGCAGAAACGGTAGTGCTCCCGGCTTCTACGGGCTCCCCAAGATCCATAAGCCCGGTGTTCCCTTGAGGCCGATTGTGGATTTCACATCTTCTCCACTTCGCGCCCTGTCAAGTTTTCTACACAAGACTTTGGCTCCTCTCGTGGGAAACACGCCGACCTACGTAAAGAACAGCAGCCATTTTGTTGAACTCCTGTCCCCTGTGTCTGTTTGCGAAGATGAATGCCTCGTGTCCTTCGACGTGGTCTCCCTGTTCACAAGCGTTCCCGTTCAGCTGGCGACGACCACAGCGCGGCAGGCACTAGAGCGTGACAAGAACCTCGGGGAAAGAACAAGCCTGAGCGTCGACTAGCGGAGCCGCCTGCTGAACTTTTGTCTCAGCAGCACGTACTTCTCTGTGAACGGAGAGTACTACAAGCAGCGAACTGGGGCGGCAATGGGTGCGTCTGTGTCTGTCACAACTGCGAACCTCGTGATGGAAGCGGTGGAAGGAAGAGCATTGCAGTCGGCCGACATCACTCCGAAGATAATTTTGCGGTATGTCGACGACTGCTTCTGCATTCTTAAAACTTCTGCCGTAGACGCATTCACGGCCCACCTAAACTCGATAGAGCCGGCTATTCAGTTCACCGTGGAACGGGAAAAGAACTGCTTGCCATTCCTTGATGTCCTTGTGACAAAGGTGGATGGCATGCTCCAGTTCTCGGTGTACCGAAAGCCCACTCACACCGGTCGCTATCTCGACGCCAGCTCTAACCACCCTTTCCACCATAAAGCGGCGGTGGTTTCGGCTCTGCTGACCCGTGCACGGAGGGTTTGCTCTTCGGAGAATAAGCGGATAGAAGAAGAACAGGTGGTCAAAAGCGACCTTCTGAAGAACGGCTACACGAAAGCCTTCGTTGGAAAGGTTGCTCGCCGCCAGACTAATCCCCGCCGACCCCTTCGAAAGGACACTGACCCGCCGCATTCCAAGCCCATACGCGTGTGTATCCCCTACGTTCAGGGTACCAGCGAAGCGCTCGCACGTGTGCTGTCTGAGCAGGGAATAAGAGTAGCACACAAGCCAATTTCCACGCTTGGCCGTTTCTTTCCGCGCTCGAAAGACAGGCTGCCGAGGGAGAGAGCGCAAAGTGTGATTTACTCCATTCCTTGTTCAGATTGCGGCGCGTCGTACGTGGGAGAGACCAAGAACTTCCCAGAGAGGCTACGACAGCACAGGAACGATGTCCGCAAGTTGGACAGACAAAGGAGTGCATTAGCTGAACACAGCGAGGTGCACTACCACCGCATCGATTTTGACAACTCCCGCGTCCACGACTTGGAAACCAGTTTTCACAAGCGGCTCTTTGTGGAATCATGGCACATTCAGGCGACACCTGGAAACGTGAACCGGTCTGCAGGTGCAATGCCAAGTGTCTATTTTAGCGGACTCCAGCACCTGAGTCAACATTAGCATGACCCCTCGGCTTGAAGAACCGAAAAAAAGAGAAAGTGAGAGAGGAAGGAAGAGAGAAGAAAGAAAGCCTTATAAACACTGCTGCTGTCTGGTGCCCTCCAGTCACCCCTGAAGAAGGGTCCGAGTGGGACCCGAAACGTCGGGTTTCTTCATGTTTAGAAGTAAATTTTACTTTTAAATGTTTATAATTTGGTTGGTGTCCCCCTGTTTTCACCTTTAATTTCGTACCAACCAGACAGATCTCTGTAGAATGTTCACCTTTAAATGATTCAGTCCTCCATGTTCCGCTTAGCTTCTCTCATAGGCCTTGAATCCGGAGGGGGGAGGTGAGTGAGGCAAAGGAGCGGGTGCGCCCCTCACCCCTCCTGTGGACTTGCCCAAGGGGAACATTGCGCCCTCCGGTAAAATTCACTGCTGACCCCCTACAAAAGAGGAAATTAAAATCCAGAACGTAGCTCCCGACAAGGGTACAAGGAATCATTAAAAGTAAAAACAGTCGAACATGTTCATGCGCAAGTAAAAGAAAAAACGCAAATTACTATATATATATATATATAAGAAGCGGGTACACGCACGAGAAAGCATGCAGCAAGATGTCAACCTTTATGCCCAACGTTACGACCGTGGCACGGCCTTCGTCCGAGAATGGCGAAAATACAAGGCATGTGCCGCTTTTAAGGGCCTCTAGAATCGCGGGATCATTCACAAAGGCGTACGTACTCCTATAACAATCAATTGTGACAACGTATTTTGATACGTCAAGATTGATCCAAGGAATCAGCGTTGTCAATCAAAGTATACACACGTGGCCCGCGCACAGCAAATGTTTAGGCGGCAGTGCACTGATTAAGCCAGTGCACTGCTGCCTAAACATTTGCTGTGCACGGGCTACGTGTTCGGACCTGGTGCAATTAGTTTCTTCACTACACACCCTGCAAGTATAAAACAGACGTACACTAGTGGCATAGCGCGCTTGCTTTTCCCCTCGGGCGTCTGGATTAGATGATCTGATACCACTTCGTAGCTTGCATGTGCGTCTGTCTGCTCGTTATGTCGACATTTCAAATCAAACTACGACAAACGGTGGGTCTTTCTTGTTTTAGTTTTGTCTTAGTGATGTTAAATGTTTGTCGCCCTTGACTCGCATAGGCTGTATGAAATTCAAAGACCTGTGGCGCAACCCGCATACCATGGGCCGCCTGAAACGGGTACGAGCCACACCTGACTGCAGTAATGTTAACCGCGACGTACCTGACGATTATAGCAGTTTAGTGGAGTAAAGATCAATCATTCGCATTTGATATATACTGATATTCTACCGTCTACATTTTGCTGTATACCAGGAAAACAAGACGACCGGGAGAGCACTGAGGCGTAGACGGCTATATCTGCAGATAGATACTGTCAAAGTGACTCAACAGTTTCGCTGAGAAATGCATTTAAAAAAACTTCGTAAGGTTGCTCTTTCACTTCGCTTGCTCTGTTTTCACTAATTATCATGACGGTTAAGTGCCTTCACAGTATAAATGACTTACGGAAGTTGTAATCTCTGCCTACCCCGTACAACTGTTAAAATGTCCTTTTTCGCAAAGTTTCTCTAAGTTTATTGTCTTGTTTTAAAATTTCGTAACAGGTCTTTAGGATAGAGGCGAATATAAATCGGTCTTCGTTGATTTTACTGGCAGTTAAATGCCCCTTGAGTATAAAAGGCGGATGCTAGGACTTCCTATCTGTCATATACAACTCCCGAAATGTCTTCTTTCGTAGAGTTTAGGTCTTTTGTTTTGATGCACAATAAACAAGAATGCCACTCGGCACTCGTGCTGCAAAAAAAAAAAATCTAGCAATTGCCGGCGTGAGCACAATGGTAACAGCGAAGCTGTTCTTTTATTTTTAATCGTGATGTCACTGACTATGCCGTGAGGTAATTGTTGTCGATGTCGAGGCCAATCAGTTATGTTAGTCATGCCACCATTCATTATGATCTACTGGCTTTATATGTGATCCTTCAGAGCTCATTTCTTTCTTTCTTGCAGTTTACTCCATGGAAATGCGGCCGCAGCTGCGGGGATCGAACCTGCGCCTGAGCGCAGCTGTTGTCTTTTCAGCTGTTGATTGTACTATTGCCATCGCGTAATTACTATCATGTCGCATTGGGGTCAGGGCAAGAGTGGTTCGAGCGCAGCAGCGTGTAGGGAAGGCAGGGCAAGGACGGCTCCCCTTCCTGCTGTGTGACATCCAGACCATCAAACTCACGGCGCAGCCTTGCCTTAGAGCACCTCCGCTCTTAAATGTAAAGCGTGCCTAGAGGGATAGCAGAGAAAGAAGCAATAGAAACACGAGCTTGAAGTTGCATATCGTGGTTTCGGGACGCTAAACCTCTGAAATCAAATCAACAACCCTCAAGTTAATAATCTCACTGTGGCGGCAAAGTTCCCGGATAACTTGTCTGCTATGTGCTTGGTAATCACAGTGATATATTTGATATGGCACAAGTCTATTTTTACGCGAGCCATAGCAAATTGAGCAGTTATGCCTTACTTATGAAATACAATGGTAAATGGGCTCACGCATGTATTTTTACGACATATTTAAAAATTTAGGTATAACCGATGCGCAACATTTGATACCTGGGCCAGTTGACTGTTGCCGCTTGTAAAACCAGCTAAAAGGACGAGATGCAGGGAAGAAGGCACATCGCTTCACTAACGCCTTTGTTTATTAGAGTGAAGAATTCAATCAAGGTCAGGCTGCCGTGAGCAATAGGCTTTGTATTATTGTGCGCGCTATTCTTCTACGGTGCACGGTCTTTTGAAGTGTTGTGCGGGGTGTCGGTGTGGGGGTGAAGACGACAAGGAAACAGTAAGGCGACATCTGGTGAGCTGGGGGCGGACAGAAACAGCGAAATAACTGATTGGGAAAAGGCGAAGCAATGAAAAGAAAGAGAACGACGAAAAAGAGAGCTGCAAGATTTAGGAGAAGGGCGATAAGGCGGGAATCTAGTAATTCCTTATTAACTAATCTAAACGACTATCGACACCTCTTATTCCCTTGGAATAAAAATGCATTCCTCTCCAGAAAACTAGAAGTTATCTTTACGCAATTACGTTGTCGCATTCCAAAACTAAACTTTTATATGCACAGAGCTGGTTTGGCACCATCGCCTTTGTGTCCATATTGCGGCGGAGACGAATCTATCGAACATTATTTCTTAAAATGCACTCGCTTATCCTCATTAAGAAAACACACATTAGAAGATTCTTTTCATAGGGTTGGGTTGGAATTCACCTTGTCTAATATTCTGTCGTTTGGAGCCTCCTCATTAGGATATTGCCACGGGGATGTGTTCTCTACTGTTTCCAAATTCATAATTGATTCATGCCGGTTCTTTTCATAAATTCGTACTCTTCACTGTTAATTTCATTCTGATTATTCGATTCTGATTGGCATTCCATAGTACCTCGGGCTTAACTATTTCAACTTATGACATCTTGGCCAATCCCCCAGGGTGGGTATGCGCCAGAATTGATGGGAACAACAACAACAACAACAACAGGAAGCAAGCAGTTGCAGACCGCAAGAGCTCGTCAGGAGCGGGTCCCGAAGCACGACTGCAGCCTTGTACCTCCTTCGGCCTCCCTTTCTTGGCCTGGAGCTTATTCAACCGATCTCGACCGCTGTTCTGAGACCAGTCTTGGCTTTTCGTTGGCTGTACCTGTACGACGGCAGGCCGGGCCATGCTACCCTGTCGTCCACACCTGTGTCCAAGCGAGACGCATCGGCACCGCCACCGTGTCTACCGACCAGTCGACGGTACATCGAACCACCCGGTGAAGTGCTACAAACTATTTTCGCTTGGTGGACTAAATAACCTTAAAGAACTCTTCGGATAGAATTTAGAACATTGGCTGGAAACAATTATTACTGTTTTGTTACTGCATTAACAAAAAGCCTTAAATATGCAAATGGCCTAGTCCTTTTCGGCAACGAACCTTTAACGTCCGTTGCAGTGATCACCTCGAACCATATATTTCTATCACAGGCTTTATTTGAGCTCAGATGATGACGGCTAATCTGTCCGTCACGGCCGTAGTTGCGGATGCCACCCACTTTTCAGTACCCTCAGTTTTTTTTCTGTGTTTTAGTGAGAGGGAACTGCAAGGAGGAGCGGGACATCCTAGAGGCGTATTGCACCAGGCAAAGCGGTGATAAATGCATAAGCATACCGTGGATATCCCTGCTGGAAGAGGAGTTTAGTGTATTCCGACGATGGCAAACAACGTAATTGCCAACTGTTTCTCCTGGTGTTGTGGTGAGTGGTCCAGGCGTGCCGCGCATGCGCTGTAAGTATTTGTAAGAGAAGGCTTCGCTCCAATAAACGGTGCTTACCTAAGCGATGTGGCTTTGCGCCTTTTTCCCCGTGTCTCTTTCTTTTTGCTGCTTTTACCAGCAAGAAGGTGTAACCATAAGGCGAGTTTTCTTCCTTCATGTACCTGTGAAGTTTCGCACTCTTTAAGCCATTGTGCTCATTAAAAATCAAGCCAGCGTAACAAAACGTAGACGGTCGCGGCCCTGTTAATGACTCTTTCTGCTGAACTGATGTCGGAATAATGCAATGGGCTATTTGTTCAACAAAACGCGTGCATTTCGGTGGATGTTATACAATAACTCAGTAGCGCATTCCGTAAACCTATTAATAGCTTTTACAGCTTATACAGTACAAATAAACAGCGCTTGATGCGTTGACACCCGAAAGATTTCACGGGGCATTTAGTACCATTTTGCGTTCACGTACGAAATTATTTAGAGGGGCTTTTGAAGCACTTTGTGGACATTACCATCAAACGCAGACTGTATGTCGCGGGGACTCCTGTACAGATGTCAGGCAGACATTATTGACTGCATGGACCAGGAAATTTGCAATTTGATTTCCAAACGCAGCACAAAAGCGCCTGCTCTTCTTTTAGCCGAACACGTCACTGGCCGACACGAACGATGAGCCGGCCACGAGGTTTGGGGAGGAGGAGAGGAAAACTACCGTTGGCTGATTTGAGCATGTGGTAACTACGGGTGCCGCCAAAAGCCGCCACGCCCCCGCAGCGGCTGTTGGCGGCGCGCGAGCTGTGGATGTGGAGCAGGAATACGTGCGAAGAGAAAAGACGAGAAAATGCTGGAGGTCATGGAGGACGTTTGAGTAGCTCTTTGCTTTCCTTTGTTAACCCCTCGTGTACCGCCCCCTCGCGACGAGAGGACAGTGACCACTTTCGGACGGTGCCACTCCCGTCAAAGTTGCACGCTGTATTTCCGCTAATACCTATTGGATGTCAAAAATTTTTGTTGTAGGCGATTCGTGTGGAAATGAACTCCTTTGGCGATATCATTCCAGTAATGCCTGAAGAAGTGTTGCAGGGCCCTTATCATGAAGAAGTGTTGCACGGCATCATATCATGTAAACAAACACAATCTGGCCTCCCACATTGCCTCATTATTTTAACACAACTCAGCAACACCAATTGACAGCACCCCTCCGCAACAACAACCTAGCCGAAAGAAACGCTTTCGCGTTCTCATCTCATAAGCATATGCGTAGGGATTATCGAACTTTTATTGCTCATACGTTTGGTGACATTTATTGCGCTTGTTCTCAGCATATCGTCTAAAGCACGAAAATGTATCCAAAGAACTGGACGCATCGCTGTAAACGGGAACGGTCAAATTTTTACATTATTACGGCTACTGAATGTCGCTGGGCGTCTGTTTCCTGCAACGTAGGAGAGGTATCCGTGTAAACAGGGCTACAATATATTTTTACAAGCAAAGAATTTAAACGTGGACATTGTCTCGGGCAAAGTAGCTGGAAACAAATGAGAAAGTGCGGCGTGATAGTATCACATTCACAATGCAATGTTATGCTTTTATTTTATGCAATTTTAAGCAGGGCTTTGTGTTTCCACATTGGAGTCATCGTTTAGAACATGCTATCATGTCAGACGGCTTTGGATATATTTGAGACATCAGATTTTTTAGGTTCTTCTCTAGATGTACGACGGCGGTCTGTTTTTTCATCGACACGGCCGGAGTAACCGGAAGCCATGGCTTTGAGCTTGGCTTGGCTCAGCATTGGTTTTGAATCGCCCACTTGGCTCAGCATTGGAGTGTTAATAGTTCTCAGTCGAAGAACGAGCAGTGGGGCCGAAGGTGGCAGATTGTCTCGTCACAAGTGCAGTCGCTCTCCTACACAGGTAAATAGGCCATTATATTTCTACATTTTCTGAGCGTTTTACAGCGCCTCAGAAATAATCAGCCCAGAAACTCACGCCTTAGTTATTCCACAGTCTATACACCTGGGGCCGAATTCACAAAACTTCTCTTTCGTAAGTACCTTTCGCCATTGGTCTGCGGGCTTCTGTAATGATATGTCCCGCATCAAGATTGGCAGAAATTATCTCTTACGAACATTTTTGTCGTAAATTGTTTGTGTGAATACGGGCCCTGATGTACTTACTTGGCACAGCGACTCCACAACGGGAGTTTTCGGACACAAGTTTTGCGCGAAGTTCTTTAGCGGGCATCCGCAGATCTGGAGCCCACAAGATACACAAATTATCAGTTATTTAACAGCGAGGCTGTTTAGGTTGGCTGTCGTATGTCCTTGCTCACCAGGAAACTACCATAATCATTAGCTCTAAACACTAAGAGTGTGCATGCACTTCTATGCGATGTCCAACGTGCGGCGTTCGCACGCGCTTCTTGCATCTCATGCGCTCATGCCCACAGCGCTCTACTACACTGACAAAAACTGCGAGTGGTCGGCTCATGTGTTGCGCGTGCAAGAAGAAGAGTGTGTCCATCTATTTGTCGGGTGCACACCGTCTCGCAAAGGTACACCTTTGTGCATAGCTTTGTGCCACGACATCATGCGTGCTCTTGTGTTGTCCGATCAGCTCCCAGAATAGCATAGGCATGCACACCGCAGTATAGCAAAGGGATGGGACGGCGTCAAGCCGAGGTCACGCGTTCGACGCGAACGTCTATACGCTGAGCTCGGTGCGAAACTTTGAAAAGCGTTCGCTGGACCTCGCAATGCTTCGCGAGGCGTATCCCGAAGCTTCGGACCGCGGCGAACTGCATGTGCCGGAGACAATCCCTGACCGGCCAAGTGTCCATCAGTTGCGCTGCTTCGCTAGCCTTGCGCCACTAGTGCGAAATTTGCAATTCTTTCTATGCCGTTGAGGGAGTTGCGGGACCTGGGCCGGAACTGCGGCAGTAATGCACACAAGATCGCTTCTGTCGGTCTTCGCCACTACCTATTTCACGCCCCAAGTTATGTCATCTCCGCCCTTCCGTCTCTGCAACGGGTTCGCCACTGCTTCCATGACTCCACAACGGGTCCCGGAGACATCCATGGCTGAGAACCACTACGGTAGCACTCGAAACACAGAAACAGCGTAAGCAGATTCTTCCCGTATCCCAACTAAAAAACAAAATAGCGCGCTATCCAATTTTTCTCGAGAACGCATATTATTTGTTATTGCTTTGAAAGCCAGGCATTGATATTTCCGGCCGTAAATAAACTACAGCATGTTCAGTTTGCGTGAAGAAAAATTCGTTGAAGCTTGCACGAAGCTGCACAAATATCACATACAGCGAAACTCATGGGCGTCATGCTTATTTATTTCTGTGAGGAGGCTAAACTTGCCCTTATTTAAGCAGAACTTGTCTTCTTGCTGTGTAGTGCGATTTAGCTTCGGACGACCCGTGGCTGCGTATTGTGATACGCGAGTTGTACAATAGATTTTATCACCGCTAAGTAGCACGTGTTGACGGTGTGATGCGTTAACTAGCACGTCTGTTTGTGCGCGCTACCTGCAGCAGCAACACTCTCTCATTGGTGGCGTGATCGGAGGTGGTGTATGCGCAGGCGGCACGGCAGGCCATGCGTTTGGCGGGAACGTGTTAATTGGATTATTTAGGCAAATTTCGCTATATTCCGAAGAAGTTAATCATATTAATTCGGCTGTACCGGTTACGCACTACATGCGTTTGCGCATAGCTTTGCGCCATGAGAGGACGCATGCTCTCGTGGCGCGAAGCTATGCGCAAACACATAGCTTTGCGAGACGCTGTGCACCGCATAAACCGACCCACGGTGTCTTTGTCATCTTTATCTTCTGCTTCCGGCTGCCTGCCGCGGTTCTGCCGGTGTAGTAGTGGGCCGACGTCATGTATTTCACACGTAAACACTAACCCGAACTTGAAATGGTAGTTTATGGATGGCTAACCGGACTATGAAACTGGCTGCTTAAAAATCAAATTCAACTAAATGTAAAAACATAAGCACGTCATTTTCGAAAGCCGTAATAGGCCTGATGCTATAATGCCTGCACTAGATTTAGCAACTGCGCTATCGAACAGATTTCTACTTATAAATTTCTAGGTATTGTGTTTAAAGAGAACATGAGCTGGACACCTCATATAAACAAGCTTCATGCAAACATATGCAGGTCAATTTCCATATTGCACAATATTAGAACCCTGGTGCCTAAATGGCTGAAAGTACAGTTATAATATGCCCTTGTCCATTCTCATTTGCATTACTGTTTGTTAATCTGGAGTACGACTACTAAGACAAATTTTGATAGGTTATTAATTTTGCAAAAACTAGCTGTGCGTTGCATAGAAAACCTTAAAAGAAATGACCATACATCGCCATCTTTCGGCAATCTAAACATACTCAGAATAGATCAGTTATTCCAACTAATGCAACTAAGACTAAGACCCGCACATCCTGTCCTCATCTTCGTTATCTAACAACTCAGAATATAACCTAAGACATAATCGACTTCGAAAACCAACGTTCATGAACCAAATATGGCACTCAGACCCTCGCCTACTTAATACCCTATTTTCTTAATAACAATAGAGGGTTAAAGCCTACTTTTTAGTCACCCCTTAACACCCCATATACGCAATGCACGTTTCCTCTCGGTCTTGATATCGTTTAAAATGTGTTTTTCAATTTTTTCTTTATTTATTGTATACTGTGTCCATGACCTGATTAACATAATTGCTTACACAAATATTTACTTGTTGCGTATTACTATTGTATGTATAAAAATAACTATCTTACTTTTTATACTCGATTGCCGGTTACATACATATAAACAACATTTGTTGTTTTGGTATTGTTGCAGTACATTTACGTTGTTTTCCACCCTCGAGCAATGTAAGGCTAGGGGAGCCTTTGTCAGGCATTTGCATCTGCCTTTAGCCCCTACATCCCAGACAACGGCTGTCTAAATAAAAATAAAATTCATTTCAATTCCATTCAATTCAATGAACACCAGAGAAGAGAGAAGGGTGCGTGCCAACGTCGCGCATTGCGCATTGCATAGAAGTGCACGCGGTCTCTTGGGGACCAGACCTAATAATGATGATAGATATTTTTTGTTCGTCGGACAAGGAACGATTCGCTAAACAGCGTTCGCAGTTAAAATGGACGCCTGGCTTCTATGCTTATCTTTTAGGCACTTCTGTCTACTGGAATGGTAGCAGTTTCTGCAAAGCCTATATAAATATCTCTGTTCCCTTGCTTTGCTCCATCTTCCTTGCTGATGCCGGTAGACTTGTGGGCCGTCAATAAATATAGCTTTAATGAATTTGTTCAGAAGGTTATTTCTACCCCTCACTACCCAATACTAGTGAAGACGCGCTGAAGAAAGTAAAAAAAAAGCTCCAGAATTGATGTAAAAGTGTGATCGTACTTGTAACATGAAATTGCTGCGTTAATCCATACTAGCATGACGCTAAGATTGAGGTGTTTACAAATATGCTATTGGTCGGACCATACATTTTCTAATGAAAGTTCGCGTAGAACATTCACAATCGCAAGGCGAGCATTTATAATCAAAGGGTTGAGAATCGTGACCATACTTACCAAATTCTGACACCGATTATTAGGGTAGATAACTTCAGAAACACAGTAGCTTCTCTCACCCCCCTCCAATCGAGAAAGAATATCCTACGCACATACAGGTGAAGTCTTTATTACATTGAAGAAACAGTTGTTTGAAAACGAAAAAAGGGGACTCGGGGGTCTTGCAGCTAACGCCTCCTTTAAATACATCTTACCAAACATTATACTTTGAAATTCAGATATTCTAAGTAATGTGTGCGCTACGTATGCATGCAAAGTGCAAGGAAGGTCACTGTCACGTTAAAAGCTTCCGCTAGAGTTCATCGTGCATTTACGTTGATAAGAAGTACCTCAACCTAATCCCCCGCATCCCGCCTTTTTTACTTGTACACAGACTGCAACGAACGGCAACAGCAGTTCGCTTGGAAGTCACGGACTACTCATATGAAGCAACGGATTATAACTTGAAAGATACTATCTAGCATGCTTGTAAGCATGCTAGACAGCATTTTTTAAAGAATCGTTTAGCAGAGAGTACTCGCCTAACAATGTTGCATAGAGACCTGTTTTTTTGCGCAGACTCATGCTGGAGCCAGCACAAATATCCATCTTAAGCTTAATTGCCGCTAACGCAGGCTTATACCACGGTTCCCCCTTTCAGGAGCGTTATTATTGTCCCGTATTTGTTTAGACAGTTTGCCAAATACCTTCTCACAGCAGCAAGCTCGGATAATGGCTGTCCGGATAATGTAACGGCTACGACTCCGGGTAATCAAGAGGGAAGTAGACGGTTCTCGCTTCCTAAGATGGGAGAGCGGGAGCTGCGCAAGACTAGAGCGTTCGCTCTCAAAACACCGTGCGTGAGGCGCCCTCCTCTTTAAATAGCCCCACACTAGTCGACTAGAAACCTGGTTTGATTGCCACGAGCGGATAATGCTCGCACAATGTCGACCCCCACAACAACATGTTATTTGCTCATTTTTCAACTCTCTAAATTTGGAATGCCAGTGGGGATGTGATGCTGTAAATAAAGAGGAAAGAAAGGTGTCGATTTACGTAGCATCCTTATATACTGGGTGGCGCCCCTATTGCGGGACCCCATTGGTGGAAGTCACCAGCCTGACGGCCATGACCAAGGCCATTTGCGCCTGCAGTTCTGAGTAAAGCAGTAGGCCTGCCTCGCACTACTCTCGGGGGACGTTGAGGTGGCTGCATCAAATATGCTCCCTAATGTCGACTGTTCTTACGCGTGAAATAACGTCGATGTGGGTAGGGCACTCATTTTCCCCCTTGAACTTCTCACAGTTGTCTGCAGGGACTGAGCGATTCCTCATTTAGCATTTAATTTTTTTTTTGGGGGGGGGGGTGGTGTGAAGCGAAGTACCAGGATCGCTCTGATATTTGTCATACATTACGATTATTATCAAACTTGCATGATTGTGCATTGTACTGACTGGTTTAAAGCCAGGAGAGCAAATCAGGCTCACATTACCTATAAGAATTTCGGGGCTTAAATGGTGGCTCTGGAACGTAGTGGAGACGCCGTGGTGGAGGGCTCTGGAAATTTCGACCACCTCGGGTTCTTTAACGTGCGCTGACAATGCACAGAACGCGGGCCTCTGTCAATTTGCCTCCATTGAAATGTCACAGCCGCGTCGGGAATTGCATCTCGCGACTTTCAGGCTAGCAGCCCAGTGCAATTAGCAGCGAGAGGATGGCGTGGACCTGCCTGGAAGGAGTGCGTGGACGGCATTACGGCAAGTACTCACGCTTGCAGTTCTGACTAAGGAAGATACTATTTTGAATCTGAAACTTTTGCTTAGACGACGTTTCATCCCTCCCAGAATTTATTTTCAGAATTGTCGTCAGCATAGTTGGTATTGGACAGTATTCGAAATATGCACTGTCTACCTTGGGAGACCTTTATTGCAAAACTGAACTGCACTTTAATAACCGTGGTATTGCGAGCGAACCAGGTATAAATAGTGCAACCAACAAGTAAACGTTGTTTTTTATATATACTGCCTGTTAAAAATCCAGGGTTCGACGGAAACCCGTCTGGTAGGGAAAATTCATGGCGGAAGAAAGTAGCGCCGACCAATCGTTCAAAAATAAAACAAGACGTTTCGGCTCCACTACGGGAGCCTTCATTGTGAACAAGGCTCCCATAGTGGAGCCGAAACGTCTTGTTTTATTTTTGAACGATTGGTCGGCGCTACTTTCTTCCGCCATACTGCCTGTTATAGTCAAACGGACATAGGGGTTCAGAATGGCACGAAACTATATTTTGCCAACATGCCTGAAGGACACACTACCGCCCATGAGGCCACTTAGGAGGAGGCGATCGCCGGCGGCGTAGTGCGGGAGCTTGGCGAGCCCCTCCGGCGTAGTGGGGGTGCGTGGCGAGGCCATGACGTCACATCGACGCGACCACAGCGCAGCCAGTGTTCGTTCTCGAGGTTAGATTCACATTATTTTATGTCCTGTTCCACGCAGAAGGGTTGGAAGGATATCCTGAAACACAGATAAAATGACCTGGTAGCATTTCCTGCTCAGCATATTACTGCATTATTTTGTTATTTATTTTTTCCTGGTTAGATAAGAATAAAATAAGAAGAAAAACATGCGGATTATTAACACCACTGAATGTCACGACAGGTGTTCCAATACTGCAATATCGACGAAAATATCAGCGATGTTAAGACATTTTTTTTCTGGTGTTTGGCCCCACACGTCGTATCGCCTCATGAAAATGATACACAAAGTATGCATGATCGCCGTAAGAGCAGGAACACATAATTTCAGGCAATATCTATCCCGGCTTAAATGGGCATATACATCCATTACAGGCCAGACACACAACTCATGCTATTCACTCTTGCAGCTGAACAAGACGGAAATTTGTTTTTGTTGGTTTTATATACATCTAATTACAACTCTTGGAACGAGAGATCTGACATAGGATTCTTCTGCGCATCTCCTTGACCCCCTCGTTAGAAGCGCTGTTAATGTGCAAGCTAACAGCTCAGGCAATCGTGAAGAGATCGTATGATGAACAGGTAACGTCTCTGGGGCCAACGCTTTGACAACTTGAGTTCTCTTTGACAAGGCAACTGTTTTCTGAAACTTTCACCCTCCACCCAACCTCAGAAGGAGGGGAGGAGAACATAGGCAAGTGCCAAAGAAAAAGAAAGAAGAGGGGGGGGGGGGTGTTGGGGTGATGTCATGTGTTAATGCGACTAATGGGTTGTAAAAGGCGTGTGCTGGAAAAGTAACGGAAAATAAGACCGTGGCTACATCGCAGTTTTCGTCTAACTGGATAAGTAGTCAACACCTGGAAAGAAATTTCCGTAAAAAGCATAATTAGCTTTGTTTTTCTCGTCACTTTTGCTGGTCACGGTCTCTAACCCGATCTTGTATCTAATAGATTTAAGAACCTCTGTTGCTACTTTTATAGGTACAGCTTGGAGTGTGCTGAATTTGTACATGATATAGGATTCACTGCGTTTTCTGTCTCCGGGGGAGAGGACGCTTGCCTGAAGTGTATAAACTTGTAGTTCATGAAAGTTATGACTTGACTTTAAATGATATGCTATCGCATTTGCAAATTATTACAGACGTCTTCGTGATGCCTGTTTAATCTACCACTACTTGGTTGGTCAGTTTCAGCACCGTGTCGCTCAGTGGGTAGAGCAGAGGACGCATTATCTGAAGGTCGTTGGTTCGGTCCCTACCAAGAGTAGGAGCGTTTCTTCGTCCGTGTTAATTCCTTTCCACTTATATCATAATTACTACACTACAGCTAAAGGAAATTGTAGTTCTGGTATGCCTTACTTGGCCTCATTGTGTTATTGAGTTGTTAGGCTGTGTCGAATAATAGAAACGACACCTTAATTCCCTCCCGTTTCACTGTGACGGAGTGAACATTTCAGCATGTAAATGACGTTTTAACTAGTGCCAGAAAACTCCACTCAATATTATAACACAGCTGTGCAGGAAACTACCCGTTTCACACCGTTTGAACTTGTTTATGGACGTCGTGTCACAACCCCCTTCGACGCCATGCTACCAGACGACACCGGAACAGCGAGAAGCGAGAATGCTGACGACATCGTCCAGAAGGCTGAAGAAGCTCGACAGCTCACTCGAAACCGAATCCGTAACCACCAAAGTGCTGATGCCCGCCGATACAACAGCGGCCGAAGAGAAATTCACTATGAACCTGGTGACTACGTCTGGGTATGGACGCCCATCCGGCAGCAGGGTCTCTCCGAGAAACTGCTGCGCAGATATTTCGGTCCCTACAGGATAACAAAGCGCCTGAGCGACGTGAACTACGAAGTCATTCCTGAAAGTTCTGCTACGAGCATGAGCCGACGGCGGTCCCGACCAGACATTGTTCACGTAGTGAGTATCAAGCCGTACTACGCCCGTGAAGAAGTCATCTGACCATATTTTTCCCTGCCCTCTGTTTCATTTGCATCAGCGCCGTCGGCGACCGGGACAGTCCCTTTTCACAGGGAGGAGTAATGACGCCAAGAAAAGTGTCCACCGCGGAGCAAGTTTTGAGAAGCCAGCTCCCCACTACAGGCACCGATCTCGAGCAGAGGGAAGACGAAGAAGAGCGCAGTTGTGCGAGCGTTCTTTTGCTGCTGGCCGCCATTAAACAAGGCTGTCTTCTCCCGCCAATCGTCTACTGCTTGTCTTCGTGACAATATGATGGACATAATCACTTAGCATACTTTTGCTGTCAAAGCCATTTTTTATTCTCTTTTGAAGTCTTACATGCATAGAACGGCAGCAATTGGATATTACGCTCGCAGTATGCTGAGGGTTTACTTTTGCACGCACTGACGTGTCATTATTTCTATTGCGGTGATAGGGGACTAGGACCACGAAATTCATCCACGGCACCCGAGATTTGACCCCGCGACCTTCGGATCAGCAGCCGAGTGACAGCTAATGGACCACCGCGGCGGGGCATTTTAACCATTATAGGAAACCACCAACTGGCCAGGTCTGCCGTTTTTCTGAACTACAATGCAGAAATTTGGCCACGTCTACGCACAGCTTGTGAACTTGCATTATCAGCATCAAGGTAGATTTCTGGACCACTTCATTTCCTTCCTAAAGCATGGCCAGTCAGTTATCGTTATACTTAATTTATTATTGTATGTCTCTTAGAATCGAAGCGAACTTCGCTCGGTCTATAGATTACGACCTTGGAAGAGTTAAAAAGTTATAAAAAAAGCAAATTCGCGCTTCAAATAACAGTACGACGCATGTGTAACGCCTCCAGCTCTTAAAATGCCCTCATCCTTGAAATGAATCAGCCACCTTAACAGTCTTCAAGAGAGTTCTTATCAACTTGATTTAGCTTGGCTGTGAAAGGCGAACCGACATCTTATCAGTCAATTAAAAACAGCGTCGCTTATATAACCAGTGTTTCGTGCCCTAGCTGTCAACCTGAGATGTACTTAACAAAAACGCGCAGCCGACACACGTGACTTCAACGTCATGCGCCTTGGGGAAGATATATTGCCCGCATTTCTCGGCGACACTCTCGACAGCGAGCTGCTGTGGCTGGCACGGTGCGAGCTTTCGCAAAACTTCCGCGTCTCTCTGTAACGTATTTCATCGCCGTATCAGTTGGAGGGCGCGGGTTTGGCTCTGTTGTCAGGGGAGAATCGAGCGTCCACGTGGCTTCTCGGTCTAAGCCGCGTGCTGCTATTATAGGAAATGGAGACGGTAGGCAATGTAATTCCCGAGACTCTTGGCTACTTTATGGACGATGAGTTCCTTTTTTTGTGGTTTTGTTGAATGCTGGTTGATTTCTGCGGTTTTTCGTCCCAAAGTCACAGTCTCATTTTGAGAGAAGCCGTAGTGGAGGGTTCCGGTAATTTCGACCACCTGGGGTTCTTTAACTTTCACTGCCATTGCACAATAAAGGGGCCTCAACATTTCGCCTACATCAAAATGCAGCCGCTACGGCGGTTTATGAATGCTACGGAACGTGGCAAAAAAAACCCCGTTGTAATGTATTGAAACACTTGCACGAGCCACACCAAGCCTGCAAACTGCAGCGGCAGCTCAAGAAAACTAAACGAGATCGGTTCGCATAGGTTGAGCAACTGAGAGCACAAGTGAACTTCATAACTTTCCTGTTGACGAAATAGGGCAAGAGCATTTCAAACCAGCTCAGTACTTACTGGACAAGAAGTTGAGAATAAAAACGGACGATGGTTCCCAATTTACAAAACACCGAAGTTTACGCGAACGAAGGTCATAAACTAAAGCATGCCGTGTACATCGTGCAATAAATTGTATTGTCGTCAAATCTCACCGAGCGAATGTCCTTATCCTTATAATCTCAAGTTTGTTGCGTGATGACACGGAATGCGCGGGATACAGCTGAGCGCAGTGACACGACGTCTTGTAGAGGCCTAGTGGCGATCGAAACAGGCGCGTGGCTGCGCGATGCAGCCTAGTCCGCACCTCTAGTCTCAAGGGCGGGTGGTTGTATTTCATTGTGACGAAAAGGTTTGGGAAGGCAAGCGGGCACTGAAAGGCTGCTGTTTCTTAACTGAATTGTTTGTGCAATGAATGGTACTTCAGCTTAACAAGTCCCTAGCTGCTCAGGGTAGTACGTACCTGATGACTTCGGGAGAAATGCAGGTCAACGGCCGTGGTCTTGATACTCCGGGTTGCTTTTGAATGGGGCCTCGGAAGACTTGAGAAAGGACAGCGAAACGATAAACCAGGAAGAAATAAAAGAAAATGTTTCATGGTTCTCAGCAACTGAGTTCGTAGCAAGTCAGTAAGGTTGGTATGAGATTAACTGGCAATAATAATAATAATAATAATAATAATAATACTTTCCTCAAATACGACGTCAACAGAGGAGGTGAGAATAAAAGCGACTACCCGTTTGACGAAGTCTTCCCTTCACTTATACATCACATGGAGGTGGTCCGGGCGACAGAACACACGGTACATTTGTCACTATAACTGGGCCACTTTACACGAATTGCGCACATATGCAATATTTAGAGTATTTATTCATGGCAGCGATACAGGTTACATGCATATGCTAAATAGCATGAAGCAAAGGTAACAATTATGAATCAAGTGCCTGGTACGAAACGTTGCTGACAAGCAGTGAAAGAACACAGAAATGTAGTAGCAAGTGACCATAGGCGGCTTTCACTTAATGAGGCAATGTTCAGCTTTTTAAGCGTTTAATTCGCAGAGCTGAGTAAGTGTAATGTCTGTTATTTCAGTACCTGCAATCAATACGTAGTTCATTTAACTCTTACAGTATCTGACGAGGAATTCTTTGTAGCCGTAGTCCTTACGTAAAGGAGTGTCCGACGCGGAGGAGAACGATGTGGAAGTGTGAACTGCAGTCCATAAACACATCTTTCGTTGGACCTTGCAACACCGTAACAGCCTATCACTGTATAATTTGAAAGCATCGATGGTGCCATGTTCAGTGGGCAAGTGATCACTTGTATGTCTACTAGGAATATAATGAATCAACCTAACTAACTTGCTAAGTAAAACCCAAAGTGTTTTATGATATATTTTGCCGTCTTGGCCCTCTTCAATGCACAGTAGCACAAATGTGAAATTATGCAAAAGAACGGTACATTGGAAGTGTTCCTGTTAACGGTAACACACATCTTGGATGCCATAGTACGCCAACTCGTCGGAAAGCTTTAAATAATACGTGATATACATGGTCCTTTCTTTACACACTCAATGTAAGATTAACTCTGAACAATTTCATGCAAATGCGTGAAGTGATTCAAGTGTTGGAGAAATATGTTTTAACCGTGAATGTTTGAAAACGCTGTCTTCGTACAAAAAAAAATCCAGCTGATTTCTCACATTGCGGGAATAGTTTTTATGCGAAACAGCCAGCGAGGAAATCGCCTATGATAAAATATATGACATTCAGTCAATTGTTAAGATTCAAGGTGCTTCTGTAACGCGCACGAATGTGTGTATGTTTAACGTAGTCTAACCGGGAACGTTCACAGCACCGTGGTGACGGAATGGTGGCTCATGGTGTGACGAACGCTCGCCCTCGCACCAGTACACAACGCAGACGCCTGTCTTAGAGGAGAAAAATGCATGGTACTGTGCGAGGATATATATATTGTTTATTACGTATATAGTGTTTATTAGAGTGCTCAAAACACATTAGAAGCGCATTGCACGTTGCACAAGCACAGTGATTTCAAATACAGGAGCATTACGTTTCTTCACTCTGTGTGCCGTGTAAGAGGAGCCGCCGTAGCCTAGTGGTAGCAGGTTTCCGGGGTCCCAGGTTCTATACCTTTCTACCTTTAGTAGGTCGCGTATGTGGATGTGCGCTTCTTATACCTGCCTTTCAATCGCAAGATGCGACAAAAGGCATGCCTTTCTTGGTGTATGTGAGTTCTAATTATGTGTTAAATGTCTCTTTTAGTTGGTCTTTGATTAACACACGCTGCATGAAATTCAAAAGCATTTGGCGCATACCTGCATACCAGGGTAATAGCCGCACGGGATTGTGGTGCCGTTAATCACTATCTACGCACATAACGAGTATATCCTTATTGAATTAAGCAGTACACGGACATAGAAAGCTACAAACGCAAACACACCTTCGCCGGACTAGCAAACAAATTTACTGAGGCAACCACGAGCTTTTATGCAGAAATCCCGCCCAAGCGCTAAAGCTATAAACCGAGGACTAAACCACCTAGCAGTCAAGTACCGATAAAGAACTGCCACTCTCTTTCAGTCATGACCACAGAAGGTTCGCTTATGCAGGTCTGGCCATTCGTTTCGATATAATACGCCCCGAGCAGTTCGCGCGCAATTATTGCCCTTCCTCTGCATAGAATGCTGGTTAGGCGAAACAAAGGCTTGGAACCATTACAATCTTTTACGTGTAGAGCTATATTACTCCCTGTACCTGATCTTGCGTGGCAAGCATGTTCTTTTAAGCGTTTATTTAAACACTGGCCCGTCTGGCCAGTATAAACCCTACCGCACGGAGGGGAATAGAATAAACCACCCCCTCTCTGCACTCGTTAAATACAGTGCGGTGCTTAGTTTTGCAGGAAGATTTGCACCAACCGCCTGAGATGCGGGCACAAAGGCCAGAAAGCTTTCGGGGGGCTAAAGACGCCTATTCCACACCGAACTTTTGGGAGGCTCTTTTCAGCCTGTGAGATGTCTTGTGGAAATACGGCATCACGTCAATTTTCCTTTTCTCGCCTGTTGGCCCAACACGTGGTTTCCTCATATTCGTGGCCAGAGTCTCACCTACCGACAGCAGAACTGATGACGGGAACCCTGATGCTCTCAACCGATCGACCTGCTCCGCCAGACTTCTGCATGGCGTGCGGACAACTTTTGTTCAGCGTATTCCTGAAACAGAGATTTGCGATGCTCCGTCTCACCAAGTTGGAGTGGGCAGAATCGAAAAGCAGAAGCGCCTTTTAATGCGAAACAACGAAAGAGAAGGGGTCAAGGGCTCGTTTTTTTATTTCTTAGAAATAACTTAACCCATTAGGGACAGGTTTCCTTTTTTATGAGATTTGTGAAAAGAGATGTCATTTTTATCGTATAAGCATCTAAATAAGTCACACTGAAACTTTTATTGCGAACGTGCTCTCAGTTTACAAAATATGGCCCGTGACCATGTGGTCACGCTGGGACCTTAGGCTGCAGCAAAAATCACAAAGTGAGAAATTTTATTTCAGGCCTTGATACATTGCGAGAAATGTAATTAGTGATTCGTCAGTCACTTAATTATTGTGATATGGTATGAAACACGGAATTTACATGCCGCCATCACAATTATTGCACTGTGTGCCCACCGTGCTGTTGCAGCTGTCTCGAGCGCACCTGCGCCTTTTGCCGTTAGGCACAGTTCCAACGAACTGGGCTATTTTGTCATACCATGCGCCACAAAGGGCACTGTCACCAAGCATCGGCGTTCTTCTACGGCCAGGTCCTTCTGGCTTGTTTTCCGATCGTGTGAGGTAGTAGTAGTGGTGTTGTGGCTACAACACCACCACTACTACTACTACTACTACTACTACTACTACTACTACTACTACTACTACTACTACTACTACTACTACTACTTGAGCGATTTGCCTCCTGAATTCAAGTTGAGTGATGTTGGATCCCGTGCTGCGAATAAGAGCCCAACCGTTGCTTATGGCTACGTCGCAAAGCCAAGTGAATATCGGAGACCACCATTTCTTGTCGCGAATCGCAATCCGGTAGGCACCTACGTTCACGTCCATTTGATCAGTGCCTCCCATAAAGCAGTTATATTGGATAACGACATTATGGCGAGGCACTTTGATCCTCTTCTTCTGTGCACGGGAATACCTGTCTGCAGATGACATGGGCTCTACGCCGTGCACGGTGCATGCGACTGTTACAACAGTTGTCCATCCAGCGCACAGTGATTATCCCGTCACCAGAAAGCGCGTGCTCTTCGTACCCACGGGTCTTGCGTCTGATCAAATCAGGCCGAGCGATGGGGCATTCCTTCGGCACACGGTTTTGCCTCACTGTGCCCGTGGCTTCATAGTTCTTTTCTTTCAGGTGCCTGAGTAGGTGCAAGCTGGTGAAGAGATTGTCAAAATAAAAGTGAAATGGCAGATGACGAATTTCGAACGGAAGTTCCTTCTACCATTTCAAGGAGAGGTGCTGGTGCTTTTCCGAAGACATTTTCATACTGCGTGCTTGTTGCGGTGTCTTTCTGATTTCCTTGATAACTTCAAAGTTTGCAAGGTAGCCATTTGTTGTGTTCAGGCACCATACTTTGTAACCGAAGCGAATAGGTTTTCCGCGTATGAATTGCTTGCAGCCATGACGACCGAAATATTATACATGCTTTCGTCTTAACTCAATTGACGCGCAGGCTGAAAGTGCTGCACGAAATTTGCCTTCAGAAGTCTTAAAACGGGGCGCAACTTTGCCAGTTTTTCGCTGAGGGTGAGGCTCGTATTGTCGGCACAGTGGAGAAACCGCATAATTTGCACGAAACGCTTTCTTCGCATGGCGTTGTATGCCATTTCATTGCGCATGTCGGTTCCACTGTCCCAGTAGCACTTCTTTCCCGGCAAGCGGTTGTAACCGGAAAGAACCAGCACACCAATAAAACACTTGATCTCCTCTTTTGTGACCTCAAGGTCCGGCATATTCAAAAATAAAGCATAGCTTCTTGTTTGTTCTACCAAGAGATCTATGACACTTTCATCAAAAAAGAGCTCAAACAATTCTACAGGCGAAAGGTTCCTGTAAGCGGCGAAATTTGGGTCTGGAAATGCTGCGGAACTTTTCACAAGGTCACTCTTCTTCCACTTGATACTTGAAGGTAAATTCGCGTCAGCGCTTTTATCTCCTGTACCTGAGCAAATATTTGGTGGTTTATCGCCTTGTTGTTCATACCCTGCATCATCATCATCAGAATCACATCCACCAATATGACGGCCGTCTGCAAGAACGGTTTTAGCACCTGCTCTAAGCTGCCTACTACTGAGGTTGTTTATGAGGTCACTAGAATCCTCATCAGCGGAATCTTCGTCTGAGTAGATGGTAGCCTCCGGTGGCTCAATGTAGATAGCCGACACATCTTCATCGTACTCTTCAAGTGTTCTGGTTATTTTTCTAAAGTCAACCTGGGAAGACAATATATTGACGCAATAGTGCCGCGGAATTACCCTACAAGGAGCGTAAGACGAAGTAACGAAATTAAGCAAAATACGAAATCTAAAAGCCCAGCGTGACCATATGGCAACACGCAAAATAACACGCTTTTTCACAAAGAACACATCAATTTATCGTTCTCAAATTGTCACCGCAGGTGCCTCACTGCAACTACTCGACAGGGACATGTATATCATGTTATAGATAAAAAGAATATTATAAAGAAATCCACTTACCCGCGGAAGCGTTGCATGTCGAAGCGCTGAAATGCAGAACCGCAGTTTTGCGCCTTTTTGGCGGCTCTCAAATAAACATCGAGAACTTCTGCCACCTGGTGTCGGTAAGGGGTACACTAAGCTAACGAAAGGCACGTTGCCTTGATTCTGGCGCGGTTTTTTAAACCTGCGTAAATTGAAACGCTTCGTGGGTATATGCGTGACCATATGGTAACGCTGGTACCAAATGGGTTGAGCGAACAGACAATAATGCCTAGGAAACCATAGGGGAAGTTGATTGTAGTATTATAATTGTGGAGTAAGTGGAAAGGAATTAAAGCTGGTCTATTTCATAGCTTGGGCCTCGTTGCGACAGACTTGGCACCATTATGTAGGATGCGAGGGCTTATGGGGCGTTCACACTGAGCAATCCGGCGGCCGGAGAAGCGCGGAAACCTGTTCAGCGACAGCGAGATCCACCGAAACAGCCCTATCCGCGCCGATCGCTCCGGGAGCGATTTTTGCGGCCGCTGCCGCCGGATTTCCCGCCACGGACCAATAGGAGCGCGAGTCACAAATTCGAAAAATGGCGGCCAAGTCCGGCACGATTGTCGCTGTATTCGATGCCCGTCGGGACATAAAACTGGATCATAAACACCCACTTTTCTTCGGAAAACGCCGCGCGTTGAGTAGTGTCACGAATAACAGCCATTGTCAGCTTACTCGCTGTAGGAATCCACGTGTCCACGTCACAATTTCGCACAACGAATAGCACTTTCACGGCGTGACCAAGCTTCTCGCGTTCATGTATTCCAGGAAGAGCACACCACCGCCGTTGTCGTTTATTCGGCGAATGTTTCCGCCCGTCATGCATCACCAAAACGTGTTTCACAGCAGTGCCGCTTCTTTCTCAGGCACACAAAACGGACAACATCCGCATGAGCGTAGAACCGGTGGAACCGCGTGTACATCCGGGCCATGCCGCACTTTTTTAAAGGTTCAACCTGTGCTCGGCAGATGGCGCTACGTCACTTTCCGGCGGCGCCGGTTCCGCGGCGGTAAGCAGTGTAGACTGCACGGTTTTCGGCGGCAGAGAATTCCGTCGACTGTAGACGCCGGATTTACCAGTGTGAACGAGGCATTACTGGGCAGCAGCCAGCGCATCGTCGGGTCACGTTCTACGTGACGCCTCCTGGCAAGAAAGTGTGTTCCGCACACATCGCCATGGCTACGAGTGGTGCTGCCTTCGGTGGGTTTGGTTCCCACCGAAGGCATGTTTGTCTTTTCGTTCACTTTCATTGCTTTCTACTTGCTCCACAATTACAATACTACAATGAACTTTCCCTGTGCTTTTCTAGGCTTCATTGTCTGTTCGCTCATTATATTGTTTTTAACACGAAAGTGTTTTATGCCGGAGTCCACCAAGAAATCAGTGACGTACTTCCTTTAACGGAAGTCGAGCTTTCAAAAAGTTCCAACCAGGCGGACTCGAACCCGCCTTCAACCAAGGTTTGAAGAAAGAAGCTGGATGCTATACCGTTACAGCACCGCAACACCGCTCATACAAGGAACAGATTGGCCCTATATCCTCACTATAGCCTTTAGCAGTTACATTGAATGGTTGCATAGTAAAAGCAAAGGCGTTTAGTACAATGAACTATTGTGTTTAACAAGCTCTAAAATTACTCTTAAATTAACATCGCCTCCCTTATACTGCACTCTTGGTTCGCGTAGGATGGCTGTATTGGTACCGCCGTGTAGGAAGAATAGATAGAGCGAAGCACTCTGTCGTACTGATTCGCGCCGGCAGTCAGTGCTTCGGTAGTGTTCGCGCCTTGACCTCCTCGAGCGCCGAGGAAGTTAGGGCAGTGGCGGTGTCGTGATGGCGCTTCCAGGGGCAAAGTACGAATGCGCCCGGTAAAAAATTTGTCTTGCGTGGCCAGATGTCTGTTGAGGTGCGATGCGTGCTGCTCCAGGATCGCAAAGACGGCCATAGACAAGCAAATGATTGGACTTTTGTGGCAGTGGGCTGTGTTTTCACAAAACGACCCGCTGACATCCCGTTCGATTTCTCTTTCAAGGCGTCATCATTTGCGGAAAATCGTCGTGTATGGCAGGCTCCCGCAGGGCTCTGGCGCGTGCAATTAAGTTTTTCCAGAGCAATGGGAGTCATTCGATAACTTTCTCTCGTGTACAACTGTCCAAAATCCCTGGGCCGTGCCGAGGTGCCCCTGATGTCTACATTTTATGTGTTCGCATGTTCACACTACCCAAGCCATCGCCCGCCCTTGATTCGCGAGATTCAAACTTATGCAATCCGCAACTTCGCGAAGACAGGTTTCACTTACGTGTTATGCAGATTCTTATGACAGAGGGATAAACCATATTTTTCAGACATCGGGATGTGCTTCCAACACACGTGTCTGTCATGTAAGAATGAAATTTCTAAATCTAGCAACCTAATGGTCTTGTCAGCTGGGACTTCTTTGGCCACCACAAGGTTCTTACAGCACCTGCTAAAACATTTACAATATCATCTGCCATGTGAGAGAGCTCCTCAATAGGTGAAAGATTCAGAAAGATTAATAAGCATCTGCATATCTATAAACCTTAATGGCATGTGTATCATAAAGCTCTTGACATAGTACAGAATCGACCTTCCCGAAAAACACAGCACACAGTACTGGCGCGACACTCGACCAGACACAGATACCCTGTCTTTGAACAAAGTATCTGTCTCCGTACTGCACAATGGTGGACCTTAAGTACACACCGAGAAGCTCCACGAACGACTCTAAGTAAAATCCGCACTTGTTCCAAAACGGAACAGTCCCGCTGCTCTCAATTATTTCGCGCACTGCTTCTAACAGTTCATCCTGTGGAATTTATTAGATGTCCTCGATGTCCACAGAAAAATCACCATTTGCATTTGGGAATCCGCTGCAGAGGTTCTCCACAAATACCATCGAACTCTCCACTGCGAAAGGATCTTTTGGCGCAAGACCCCTAAAGGCGCGTTGCAAAAAGCAGGGCACCAACTTTTGCCATGAAGCCTGTTCAGTGACGTGGCCCTAAAAGGGCAGCCGGTCTTGTGCCTCTTGGCAGTGAAAAATACCCGCCGGTCGTCTTGTCGACATTTGCAGACCCTCTTTTCGAATACGCCCAAAATAATTCGTTGATGAGGCGAAGAGCTACTGCCTTTGCTAGGCGTGGTTTATACTTGCAAAGCTTAATATTCTTCTCAATTGCTTCGGATGCTTTGAAGTCAAAAGCCGAAGAGGGCATTCAGTCTCACTTTCGTTCAGAGTGTGGATGTTCTGACTCCTCCTACATTACAACTCGGATGGACACTGCGAAATGAAAAAATATATATATATATATATATATATATATATATATATATATATATATATATATATATATATATATATATATATATACAATTATAAGCCGGACAGTAGTAGCTGTGACAAGTGCACGAATTTGTGTCTACTTTGTCACAGCCGCAACTGTTAGGCTTAAAAGACCTCGAGATCACGTGTGAATGTGAGGAGCTGTGCGGAGCTTTGTGCCTAGTACACCTTGTTATTGCACGTCGCGACGCTAGCGGAACGGCGGAAATGGCCTCATATTGAAAGGGCCTGCACTGACCAAAGATATTAGTTTTGATTCACTGGCTACCGGATGCAATGCAATTCATTATCGCCTTGATTCTCCCTTGTTGCCTCACTTCGCTGTGAGGCGCAATGAACAGCTTCAACTGAGCTTCAACTTTTGGTAGGAATAGTGCCCCACCAACGGTTGAACAGTTTTGAGGGGAGTGTCTCAAGAAAAGTGCGTGAATTCTTGATATGTCTGGATAGGGGACTGTGTTTGCGCACAGCTCGAAGTTGCACACATCTCGAATAAGGGCGTTTCGCCAGAGTTCCTCCCAGTAAAAGCAAGTGGCGAGTAGTATGTAGTACTTGTAAGGAGGGAAATGCGAGAAGGAAACGGGTAGCGGGCTGCTTTCTCATAGTGGTTTCTTGTAATGAGGTTCGGCTGAATCACAGGCGGCTACTAACGACACTTCGGTTTTCTGAATTCCAGCGCTCCATTCTTTTCAACTCGTTGCGTCATTTTTGTTCTAGGAGAGGAAGTTAATTGCATCGCCTCCTCCCATGCGGTGCCAGAGGGGCTGCTGAAGCAGCGTCTGCAAAAGATCTGTGATAACCACTTCGATGAAGATTTTTTAGTGCCACTGCTGGCTGCAGTGGTTTCTGCAGTGAGGACGTAATTGTCTTTTCCTTCCTGGCATTAGCGCTGCGTGCAGGGAATCGCCACCCTGCCAGTAGGAGTGCCGGAGTTTTCGCTATACAGATGTGGCGAACAAGCCCTTCCGTCCCGTTGAGATGCGCATATTGGCGGAAGGGCCCTTCCTAATTAGTGACCGCCCTCATAGCTATGGCGCCCAGAGAAATTACAGTCAATTATACTCTGAACTGTGTTGTAAATGTAATGGCTTTGATGCTATCTTTTATGTTTGCCCAAGAAGGAAAAAACACACATTGGTTCGGCCTCTCACTGGGGAACAAAGAGCTATAATTTTTTGTAATTTATCAGGGTGTGGAATCTTTATGGCAGCATTCTCAGTTAATTACGCGCCATCCTGCCAAGTTCCATGTCTAGCTTTCACACTGAAAGAGCTCAAACTCACAGCTAGGTTTGCGCGCTGATTACTGGATCACTTGTTCGAGAGTACAGGCGCGCCTAAAATGCTTTGAATGGCTTGCTGTTTTGCGAGCAATGTGCTTCTAGTGCACACAAGGCCGCAGTCAAGAAAGCTGAAACAGTGACGCTTATTACTAGAAGAAGCATTTGCGTTTACCGAATCTCAGAGGCACACACATCCGAAAAGATTAACCAGGGACCAGACCTGTTGTCATCATCACCATCACCACGACCACCACCATCATCATCATCATCATGAGCAGCAGCAGCAGCGGCGGCGGTGGCAGCGACGACGGCAAGTAGGCAAGGAAGCCAGCAAGGAATGAAATGCAAAGGAAATGAGAGCAAGAGGCCGCAGCGACGCTTGCAGCCGCAGCAGCAGCTCTTTCCTTTCTCCGTCGCACTACGAAGGCTGTTCCTAACGAACTCTAATTTGCTCTGTACTGCGCGGACTGATTCCTTTTTATTCTTGCGAATTCCTTAACCGAATCACCTCTCCTAGCCCTCTAATGTCTTCTGCTACGCTTCCGATCGCTTGGTACCCAATCCGTCGTTCTAATTAACCATGTGCTTTCTGTCTGTCCTCCGCACTACGTGATCTCGGCTGGTTCACCTTTTTTCTCTTGCATCAATAGGATACTATGGACTGTCGCACTCTGCTCTCTCATTCGCTCTGCTGTCATCCTATGTTTTCATGCTGAATTTGGTTGCTCTTGATTAAGGCAGGGAAAATAAAAGCACATAGAAACGCAAAAAAACAGGATAGTGTGTGTAATCATACGTGACACAAACCAGTATGAATTTCCAATTATGCAGTGAGACGGCACTCTTAATGTATCTATTTCTGTTAGTACCAATCGTGGTACTAACCCTAAGAGACACATTAATAGTGCCGTTTCATGGGCTAGTTGAAGATGAAGGCTCCACCCCTGGGGCCGCAGCACCAAGCCAGCAGTTTTCTACTACTACTACTACTACTGCTACTACTACTACTACTACTACTACTACTACTACTACTACTACTACTACTACTACCAGTACTACTACTACTACTACTACTACTACTACTACTACTACTACTAGTAGTAGTAATTTTTCCATTCGAACGCGCATTCCGTGTTTATAACGTTTCGATTTTCTTCGGTATTCTTCATGTTTGTGCGCTTATATAAGGAATGTTGGAGGAATGGTACTATGTTACCGTTGTCTAGTGGACAAAAGAGAACTAGGAGTGCGACTTCTGGTCAACAAAAACAATGCTGGCAACATAGAGGAATACTATAGCATTAACGAGAGGGTAGCCGGTCTTGCAATTAAGCTTGATAAGAAGTACAAATTGAAGGTGGTACAGGGCTATGCACCCACATCCAGCCATGAAGACTAGCTAGTTGAACTTGCCATGGAGATGTGGAATCGGCAATGACTAAAGTAAAAACGCAATACGCCATTGTTGTGGGATACTTCAATGCTAATGTTGGCAAGAACCAGGCTGGAGACAAGGCAGTCGGGAACTATGGTGTGGGTTGTAGGAATGACAAAGGGGAATTATTAGTAGAGTTTGCTGAGCGGAATATTCTGCTAATCACGAATATCTCCTTTCGTAAACCGGAGAATCGGAAGTGGACGTGGAGAAGCCCACATGGCGAGCACAAAAACGGAATAGACTTCATACTATGCGATGACCCTGGCGTCGTGCAGGCTGTTGAAGTGCTGGGCAGGGTGAGGTGCAGTGACCACAGGATGATGGGATATCGAATTGCGCTAGACTTGAGGAGGGACCGTAATAAGCTAGTACTAAAGGAACCGATCAATGAATAAAACGGAAAGTCGAAGAATTAAGGATAGCGCTGCCAAACAGATATTCAGCTCTAACCGAGGGAGCAGACATTTGCGTTCAGTAAGTCAGCGATAATCTCATACGCATTATCAAGGAGCGTGCAATAGAAGTAGGAGGAAGATCGGGAGGCAGATAATTAGCAAACGTTCCAAGGAACAAAAAGACGATTAGAAAACGGCAATACACGAATGGAACTGACAAAATAGAACTAGCGGAATTTTCGAAGTTGTTCAATAAGCGCAAGACAGCCGACGTACGAAAGCATGATATGGATAGGATTGAACATGCTCTAAGGAACCTAGGAAGTCTGAGAGCGGTGAAAAGACGTCTAGGCACAGGAAAAGATCAGGCGTATGCGCTTAGAGACAAAGAAGGCAGTGTCATCACGAATAGGAATAAAATAGTCATACTAGCTGAGGAGTTTACAGAAATCTCCAAAGGAGTCGCGATAACCAGGATAATATTAAACGGGGAAGAAGTTCAGGAGAGGTTGACAGTCCACCAGTAGTGACAGAGGAAGTAATGAAAGGTTTGAAAGATTTGCACACGTGAAATGCCACTGGTGAGGTTCAGAAGGATGGAAGGCATATTACACTAGGAGGGCTGGCAAGCTTGTATACACAATGCCTAATGGCTGGGAGCATACCGGATTCTTGGAGGAATGCTAACATCATCCTAATTCATAACAAATGCTCGACAAAGAGCTTCAAAAATTACAGGCCGATTAGCTTATTGTCGGTCGTCTATGCAATGTATACCAAGGTAATCGCTAACAGAATTCGTGCCACCTTAGATTTCTGTCAACCTAACGAACAAGCAGGGTTTCGTAAAGGCTGTTCAACAGTAGACCATATTTGTACTATCAATCAGGTGATAAGGAAATGCGCGGAGTATAACCATACCCTATATATAGCTTTCAAAGATTACTAGAAAGCATTTGACGCAGTAGATGCCTCAGCAGGCGTGCGGGCATTCCGGAATGAGGGCGTAGACGAGCACTACATTGCAACCGTAATCCTTCATAAGGAGGGCAGTAAAATACCTATAAGGAAGGGTGTAAGACAAGGAGACACAATCTATCCAATGTTATCATAGCATGTTTACAAGAGGTATTACATTCAATTGGAAGCAGGGGGGTGTAGGGTTAATGGTAAATACCTCAGCAACCTCAGATTTGCTGATGACATTGCATTGCTACGTAACTCGGCAGACGAACTACAAAGCATGATGACTGGCCTTAACATGCAAAGTATAACGGTGGGCTTGAAAATTACTATGCAGAAAGCTAAAGTAATGTTCAATAGCCTTGGGCAAGAACAGTGGTTTGAGATAGCTGGCGAGGCATTGGAAGCGGTAAGCGAATATGTCTACTTAGGCCAAGTAGTGATCCCTGATCCTAAACATGAGGCTGAGATAATTAGGAGGATAAGAATGGGGTGGAGTGCACGCGGAAACCATTCTCAGGTAATGAATGGCAGCTTACCATTGTGTGTGAAGAGGAAAGTTTAATAGCTGCATCTTACCGGTACTCACAAACGGGGCAAAGACACTTGGAGACTAGCTAAGAGGGTTCAGCTTAAATTGAAGGCGACGCAGCGAGGAATGCAAAGGAAAATGGTAGCTGTAACGTTAAGGGACAGGAAGAGAGGGGAGTGGGTTAGGGGAAAACGCGTGTTAAAGGCATATTAATACCAATTAAGAAGAAGAAATGGACGTGGGCGGGTCATGCGAAGACAAGAATATCGTTCTTCATTAGGGGCAACATAGTGGATACCTATAGAAGGCAAGCGTGGCAGGGGGCGGAAGGAAGTTGGGAGGGCAGATGAGATCAAGAAGTATGCGGGGATAAATTAGGCACAGTTAGCACAGGACCGCGATAACTGTAGATCTATGGGAGAGGCCTTTGCCCTGTAGTGAGCGTAGACAGCCTGGTGATGATGATGTAAGAAATTGCAATATGAAAAGAGACCGCGGTTTATTCGCAATCATGAGTTAAAAATTTCTACATTACACGCGATATCCTTACATCCTTCCTCGGTGAATTCGTTTTATATAGTGCATTTGCCGTTCAGTAATCCACCTAGACATACTACAAATTCCTATAGGAATCGTTGGGTCTGACTGCCAAACACGAAATCTCGTTCTTTTCGCCCACCTTCCAAACAACATTTATCTAGTGTGTATTTTTGTTCCCTGCTTTGTACTTCCCATGTTTAATCGTTATATCAGGTTTTTTTTTAGTTCATCACTACAAATGCCGAAAAACACAATGCTGTATGCGACCGCAAAGTGATTATATCTGCTTCATTAATATTTACTAGTGTTTGTTTCTAACCTAGCGATCTGAATACCTCTCACATAGATTGTGCAAGAACGTCTCAGAAGTATTTCCGTGCCTCGCATTCTGCAGGAAAACAATTTTCCTGGTGCTCTTTTGGACAAAATGAATGGCTGTGAAATATTTTTAGATGTTTGATTGCATGTTTCAAGCATTCCTTGAAGACGCAGTGTCTCAAAACTACTCGTGTCCCACGAAGTCCAATGTCTTTTCGCCGTGCTTGCTTTTTATTTCGTCATACTCAGGGCGTTAGGGCGTTAGAGCGTGGGTGAGAAGAAGCGCTACAATACACTTCATGAATATTGTGATATTACATAATAATTGCACTTAAAACAGGAAGAAAATAAGGCGTGGTGATAACATAATACATATATTACACATATATGCACGTACAGCTATTGCATACAAACTTGCACTTAGTATATAAGCTAATATCAGCCTATACACTGAAAAAAGAAAAAGTCATAAATGATGTATTCAAAAAACGAGCTCATGATAACCCACAAAAGCCGTGAGCATTTATGCATGCGTGCATATTTCAATGGAGTTTTATGCAACATCCAGTAGCTCTGCACTTGTGCTCACCCACATAATTTATTGGCATCAGTCGAGCGGCGGAGAGGGATGAACACATCAGAAATGGCGCCTCAAGTCCAGTGTTCGGCGTACTCCTGTTCCTCTTCGTTAAACCCGAATAACGCAAGTTCTGAGAGAGAGAGAGAACACTTAATTGATGAACCGGAGATGTTAGCCTCGTTAATAGCCTGGCTTGCTACTCCAGGTTCTGAGACTAGTTTTACAGTCGCTACATTGATCCGTCCTAAATACATATAACCCTGGCTGCCGCTATTGCAAGCAAATCACGTTATTACCCTTCATATTGCACCCTTTATATTGTAATGCACGAGACCAAGAGCCACTGAAGAGAACCAGATAGGGACGTCAGATACCAGGAAGTGGCATCGAACTGGAGTCAACTGGCTTCGAACTGGCGGGGTATCTTCTTCTTTTCCAACTTTTTTCTTTACCGTTTTGCTGCCACGCGCTGGCTCATACACGCGGTGACATTGTTCCGCCTCTCAATGGAGCAGCGCCCACCTGGATGCACATACACAAGACTAACACAGGGGGTATGGGAATAACAGAAATAAATACAGCAAAATAAACAAGTTAACACATGCGGGAAAATGCTGACACCAAACTGAAAGAAAATCTGCTGTTTGGTGTAGGGAACAAAAAAACAACAAACGCATAGTTCGCAGTTCTTTCCAGGACGGTGCGACACCAATTTTGTTATGTTATGTGGGGTTTAACGTCGCAAAATCAGCTCTGATTATGAAAAACGCCGTAGTGGAGGGCTCCGGAAATTTTGACCACCTGGGGTTCTTTAACATGCACTGATATCGCACAGCACACGGGCCTCAACATTTCGCCTCCATCGAAATGCAGCCGCCGCAGCCGGGCCCGCGACCCTCGGATCAGCAGCCGAGTACCATAGCCACTGAACTACCGTGGCGGCGCGGTGCGACACCAACGGAAAGCATGGTTTCCTTCACCAGCATGCAATTGAACATCACCGCGTGAAATACGGTTTAAGACGGACAACATGCACAATCTGCGCGTGGTGATCGGCCGGGGTGCGATAGCTTGTCTACATCTGGAATCACTTCATATTTCTCCCCACTTACACGCCTCAGTGCTTTATATGGGCCGAAGTACTTTTGCAGGAGTTTCTCGCTCAGGCCCCGCCATCGCATGGGATCCAAACCCAAAACTTGTCTCCAGGTTGATAGGTGACCTCGATGGTAGCGATTATACCTTGTTGCGTCTAAGCACTGCTGCTGTCTTATGTGCACATAGACCAGTTGACAGTGCTCTTTGCCGGTGCACTCTATGGGATACCAGGCGGCCGAAATTTCTGGAACCTTTCCCCACGGCATGCCTCCTAATAAGTCGTCATAGCTTGCTTTTGGCACGTAATAATAATAATAATGATAACAACTCTGAAGCTTATCATATGGCGACCGGAGACTGTACGATAATCAGCTTTACTTAAGAAAGAAAACCTAATAAATTTTGACCCCGACGTTTTACCCGGTGAAAGATGTATAGTTTTTCTCAGCGCTTGTGAACAGGCATCTGCCCAGGCTACGTCGGTTCCTACTCACGTTCTCGGGGTGCCCGGTCACGGTGGCCTGATGGCTATGACACTCGACTGATGGCCCGAAGGTTCCGAGATCGAATCCAGGCGGTGGTGGTTGTATTTTGATGGGGGGAGATATTTTCCGAGCCCACCAATAAGGTGTCTCTCAAGATCATAACGTGGTTTTCAGGTGGTAACACCTTAACCGTTTTGGATGAGGTGAGCTCGGCTGTGCCGAACTGTCCCAATACCGTTTTGACGAGTGTAAGTCGTCCACTGTAGCTAATATTTCTGTAATAATATTTCTTCCTGAGCGTTTTGATCAATACACGCTCGTTTGCTGTCCAGTTAGCGTGACGCTTAGAAGATGGTATTACATGGTTGGGTTCCTTTCTTTTAACCGCCGTTACACATTTTCTTTGTGCTCAACTTGTGTTTCAGAACTTAGCACCTGATTGAAGCGATGCATGCGTTGCTGGTCCGTCGTCGCGGAAAAGAAGCCTTTCGCCATCGGAGGATGCAACGATGCAACTCAAGCAACGATGTTCCTGGAAGCGTTCGTTCCTGCAACGTTCGTTCCTGGAAACGAAAGCGATAGCAATGACTGTGTGGTTAGCAGTTCACCAGACGAAGAAAACTGCTCATAAGATAGTATTGCGAATGTACGTCAATGGCGGCGCGTCCGCAAGAATTCCATCCCCACGAAGCCTCCTTGGTTTCCGCTATTGGGTGTCCCGGTAAAGCGTTCAATATAAATCGCGCGAATACTTCGCTGAGCTCATTCGTCGGTGTCTGAACGACGACATTATTTCACTAATCTTCGAAGAGGTTCATCAGATTGCCTCCGATTCTCAGCGGCTTGGCCCTGTACGGCTGAAGGAACGGCACTTTCGGGCTTACAACCCGGCAACCGAAAAGAAAGCAGCCAAAAAGCGGAAATGCTTCATTTTCTGCAATAAGTTTGGAGACAAGCGACAGAAGACGGGTAAAAAACAACATGCTTTAAAGAGAACGAGTAAGAAAACGAAGCACTCTTTTCTGTTATTAGTGACACCAGCGCAGAAACGATATGCTATTTATTGCTGAAACGGCATAATGGGATAACGCAACTTCCAAAATATGAATATTATGGAAATAGGAGCACAGCTATGAATACTGGGATGTTTTTGACCCGGTGGTTAGTGCCGCCACTGCCAATCTGATCGACCGCCGCCTGTCACGTTGGTGATCGCTCCCTTCACGAGAACAACGAAAGAAGGGAACAGAAAGGCCGGGAGGTTAGTCAGAAAGGAGTCCGGTTGGCTACGCACCATATAGGGAATTAGAAAGGGGAATAGAAACGTGACAGAGAAAGAAGGAGGAAGGTGAAGAACGAGAGATACGTGTAGGATGAAGCCATCAGTCATAGGCGTTCGCTCAATGTCGTCGTCCTCCAGAAGGCCGAAAGAGGTTTCAGTGCCTTGCCTCTGACGAGCCATGATGACAGTGACACAGCAGCACCTGCAAGGAAAGCGCCTGATCGTCCATTTTTCGTAACGTATGAGCAACTGCTTTCCTTTCACGGTAAAACAGTGGATGGTGGCCTAGAAAATGGCCAAAAGTTTCGTCGGTATCTCGCATGCCGCACTGCGATGTCAGGCTGCACGCCGAGGAAGTCTTTATTGAGGACGGACGCGGAGGAAGGGTTCAGATGATGCCTTATTGAACGTATTACATTTAGGAATATCCACTCTCTCAGTGAGAGGCCGCGTGCTTCCGGATAATTGATTGCGCCTTCATTTTAGAAATATACGTGCTTCATTTCGAGCTGGATCCGTATAGTAGGCAGCGTAAGCCTCGTTTCGGCGGTGAGTGAAGCCTGCACATCAGCAGCCATCAGCGGTGACTGGCGTGGAAGAGACTGGGCGTGCAATAAGTGGTCGCCTACGCTAATAGCGACTTAGCTTTTTCGACATCTATTTGCCAAACTACCAAACATTGCTCAAATACGTTTCATTTCACCTTCTTGCCAAAGGTACGCACGATTTCGGACTCTACGCGTTGGTCCACTGGATGTGGGCACTCGCTCGCCCGTGGCATGTCTCTCGAGCAGGTATGTACTGCAAGTCAGATCTTCGAGCCGCACAACCGACTACCCGCCAATTCGCACTAAGTGTCAAGCACCTGAGACACCCGGACGCACCGCACTGGCACCAAGACCAAGCCAGAACGAAATCGTTCACCATAATGCAAACGCTCGCACATCAGGCAGCTTCTCTTTCACGCCCCAGAAACGTGTCATTTCCCTGGCATTCGGGAAGCTGGCGTGCTTATAAATATATTCAGTTATAAATGAAGAGCACGACCAAATGACCTAATATTTCTTTAGTGTGTCAATGCACACGGATTATCCAAAGCTACATAGATTATGATGGACAATTGAATGTCACAGCCTTTTTGAAGTAATTTGATTTATAGTACTTTTATTACCGCCGCGCTGTCCTTAGCATTGGAACCAAAGTTATGACGGGAAGCTATTTTTGAAAACTCTCAGGCTTTTAATCATTATGTTACAACGATATAGACATTATTTCGACATGACTGTTTTACGCAGTGAACGTAATACACGTGACACGTCATCTCTGCTATCAGTTCATTTCTGGGATTTTACGTCCCAAAACCACGATAGCATTGTAAGAGACGCCGCATTGGAAGGCTCTAGCGAATTCGGCAGCCTGGGGGTTCTTTAAGGTGGACTTACATCGCGTAGAACACGGACCTCACCCTTTCGCCTCCAGCGGAATGCAGCCGCTGCGGCCAGAATTCCATCCCGCGATCTTCGGATCAGAAGCAGAGTGCCAGAACCGCTAGACCACCGTGGCGTGGTGATCTTTGCACTGTATATTACCCCACCCTGTTCTGGTACAGAAAGAATCAAAGAATGAATGAATAAAGGAAACATTTCTGAATACAGGCTCCGCCTGTGGCATGCAACTCATTATTATTTGAGGTAATGATTAAAGGGACTGTCTACGGTCCTTCATCGATCGCCTGTTTTTTGGCTCAATAGAAAGCGTACCTTTCGAAGCATCCGAGCGTGCAGTGGTTTCTCCAGAAACTGAGTAGAATTATTAAAACATTTTTTTTTACCTACGAAGTCGGTCCTTTCGCGTGTACAGATGCCGGCAACAATGGTTACTGCGCACGGTGCGTCGTCGTCCCCCTGGCAACTCTTTCGGGCGCGGGAGGCCTCTCAAGAGGAACCGATTCCGAGGTCGACATTCCAGAGGTGACGAGGAGAGCCGGGGGAAAGTCGGCGCGCCGGGGTATAGTATTCTAGCCACAGTAGCCGGGGTGCGCTTCGGACATGCAGCGTCGCGTAAGACATCCTGACAAAGACAAGTCCATTTGTCTAAACGTTGGCTCCAGCGACATTCCCCGTTCTCATCGTTTTTAGCAGTCTGTTCATCGATTGAAGCCTCCGTCTCCCGCTGCGCTTCTCTTGTAGTCAGAATACCATTTCGGGTCACACATACATAGGCACAACGGCACGACTTTTTGCTGGTAACTCACAATTCACTTAGAAACAAATAAATACTCGAAACTATCTGAAGGCATTCGACACAAACCTTGGCATTGATCAGTTTTCTGCACTACTTCAAAAATGGATGTATATAAGGGCAATACTGTTGTTGTACACGTACTGAATGAGAGTGAGGAGGTCCTTGTCTACATTTATTTGTTCATTTTTTATTCAGCAATAATGCTGATCTCTTTCGAGATCACAGCAGGGATTACACATAAAATACTTGATACAGGAGTTCAAAAGAAGGAACAAATCAAATTGATGAGTGAAATTAGATTCTCACAGCGCAAACCTAGACACCACTGTAGTATATTATACAATAATATCTGAAGGAAATCAATTCGGATGTGGAAGAAAGACACGAAACATGTAGAAAATCATAGGAAAAACAATATCGCGTCGATACCGCGCAAAGACGCAATAGATATATTTGAACACAATTATGCATGGAAGTATACACATTGTTGCACATATAAAAGATACACTATGTACTGCTAGTATCGTGCGGATGAATTTTTAATGATAAGATGTTTTGTGATGATTATATGGTGAACATGACATAGTGAGATACGAATTCGAGAGCACTTTATATATCACCATTGCAACAGCGCATTTTGTAGTTGCGTTACAAAAATGTCAAGAGACTTAATATTAGTGATCGATTTGTCTAATTTGTTCCATTCTGTATTACAAGCAGGAAATATGAATACCTGAAGCAGCCTCTATTTGACTAGTATTCGTCAAGCGCCCTGGAGTGTTCGTGCCGTGTTCGTCTGGCACTGTCTATCTGAATTTCGCCGTGCAAGCATCGCAACAGGAATTTTAGCTTTCTCTATTTTTTATTATTAATAAGAACGTGTCGTCCTTTTGGTAATAAGCCCATGTTGTTAATAATTGAATACTATGAACTCTAACCCTTTTCTTACGTGATCAAGTATTTTAGTGTGCCTATATCATGTAATAAAAGACGGAGCAGAAAATTTTCGACTCGTTTGCTCGCAGCGGAATGGCCATTCTGGTATATACGACAAAAATTGAAGTGCACTACGACCTAGTTTATGGTAACAGATTACTTCGCGTGTGCACGGCCAACTGTAAACTATGCAAATATTATATGATACCCCCCCTCCGAAGTTCGACTCATAATAACAGTGCTACAGTCCAGAGAACAGCCGCTTCGTTGATCCTACCAAATTAGGCCTCGAATGAGCCAGTAACAGAAGCGTTATTATTTTGAGACAACGTACTCTATATCAAGTGGCCGACAGCGGGTAATGCTACCAATCTTTTTTGAACTACAATATATGAAATATAGACATAGCGCCGCACTTAAACCCATGTAAAGAAAAAATTCTCATAAGAGCTAATGTATACGCGTGAGAAGCACCTCTACAAAGCCAGAATATATATACAAATTAGTTTTCCTTTAAACCACACAACAATGAAATTGACTCGGTTTCTCACTGTTCCGATGTACCTCAGTGGAAAACTTCGAGGAAGGTCCCAAGAAATATTTCACCAATTGCATTGTTAGAATTCACTTTCTGTATTTGTTTAGGAAGTTAGCTTGCTGACTTGCTAAATTTATTAAGGAAAGAAATGATTGCATGAGCCTTGCCCGACCGAGTACGAAAGCTAATGAGACAAGAATTCATTACTTTACTTCCGACATTTGGGACATAACTAATTTGCACGAGAAACACCAGCGACAAAGGACGAGAAACAGACCAGCGATGGCGCGCCCAACTTCAACTGAAACTTTATTTGCCTTGAAACATGGGAACCAAATGATGCGCAGACCTACGCCAGTAGAACGACGATCCCTCGATAACACTTTCCCTTCTTCTCCTCGCTCCCCCAGCTAATCACTTATCTTCAATTCTGTGAACATTAGCGATGCGCGGAGAAGCGGGGCATTCTTAGCCGCCCTGGCGACGCGGAACATTTATTACGTAGACAGGCGCGGTGACGTCAGTTTTGCTGTCGTGGCGACATTCCGCGCGGCAGGCACAGACGCCGCCGCTCAGCGAAGCTATAGTCTATTTCAGATATTCCGTGCAGCACTGTGGAAGCTACAGCCCTCTTCGGTGAATCCGTAGGGCGAACACATGTTAAATATGTCCTTCCGCGGCTTGTCATCTGCCGATGGCGGGCGCTGTAGTGGCAGCTGCAGCCCTGTAAGGAGGAAGGTGAAGCGGGGTGTGCGTGTCTGCGGCTCGCCGTCGAGACTCCGCCACTTTTGACACGTGACCTGACGTGATCATTTGACGTCATTGACGCTTGCGCTGCGGAACCGGTTGCTCCCGTTCTAGAAACGTTGGGTTGCTCCTGCGCTCACGCCGGTGGGATGGCCAGGGGATCTGACAATAGACGTTTCGACCAATCAACGAGATACGACTACGCAAAGTTGTTCGCGGTACGACATGACGACACCTAGGATGCGAGCGCGACTGGTCAGTCGCCGGAAAGAAGAACGCGAATTGTTTTTTGAAATACGGCGTCTGTGTGGCGCGCAGCGCTGTCATATTCGCAGAATGTGATCGCCGCAACCTTCTCTATGATTGAGTTAGCTTGTTTGGGCGGCTTTGACAAAAAGTAGGAGCCTGTTTAGTGGCCCTTTAACAATGGCATTTACTCTCGCCTCGGAGGAATTCTGCTCTCTACCTCAATGGCCTCGTAGCCTTGGCTGTGCTGCACGGAACTCCTGAAACAGACTATAGGGGAAGCTGTGATGTTGCTATTTTTCTATAGAGATTGAAACGCTTCCGCCTTTATGTAACAGTGAGATGACGGCATGGCCGCAATAGACAAAACTCTGACGAAACACCTCCGCATTTTTGTGATAGTGGGTGATGGCATGAGCACGAGCGAATGCCGCAATATTGGATATTTCATGGAAGTACACGCGCACTTATTTCATGAACTTAACGCCTAAAAACAATCAAACGCGCTTCGCCAGTTTAAACAGTTGCGTACGCAGGCTTTCTGCAAAAACAACGGCGATCGGACCAACGCAGTTTCTGATGTTATAGGTGAAGTTCATTTAGCAAACACAGCAGCGCGGTTTGAGCCATGGCTGCACGCTTCGTCACTTTAAGCCGAACCAGGGGAATATACACCAAATTCAGCCAAAAGGGACCTTCGAACTTTAGAGTGTTTAACAGTATGGGACGTGAAATCCACTGTTGTAGCTATCGCACTCGAAGAAGCGGCTCACTGTCGGCGTTTTTACATTCCTCGATGTCCAGTGAAAAAGCCCGTCCTCGAGAGGATAGATGGCGCATCATTATAAAAAAAATTGCCGGATTTCCTCCTGTGACATACTTCGAGTTGACGTGCGTAGCCGTGTTTACAGCGAGACAAATCTGCCAGAACGCGGCAAACTTCTTGTTTGCACAACGTTTCCTTTCAAAGCTACACGCCTGCTCTCAACACGCCGAACATAAAAAAGTGGTGTGCTGCCATCTGTGAACAAGGTACAGAAATAAACAAGAGCTTTGTAGGCAGCTGAGCAGCGTCAAGAGCGGCGACTTAGTACCGGCCACTTTCTGGAATCTTCTACGCAATGCCAGCAACGCCGTTTGTGGAAGCGAATGTGTTAACGCAGAAATGTATGAATTAGTGCTTGTCACAAAATATAAAGCGTCTTGCTTGAAAGTATAACCTATATATTACGAAAGTCCTCGTACTGATCGATTATAAGAGCGGACGGACACTGAGACTTCACGCGACTCCCCACGTGGTATCACGGGTGGCACGCACTACGAAAAACTCCGACGGATGACATGAACAAACGAAATAGCATCAATTTTCACACAAAACATAAGACATTAACAACTGTATTATGTAAGTGTGTTCAGAAAACCTCGTGGACGTGGAATAGGTATGCCGCGGGCGCGTGGCTTGCCCTGTGTGCTTCATCACGTGTTTTAACAAAAGGGTCCTCTCTCGCAATAAAGGATCAGATTTATGCTGCGACGGACGGCCCACTTTGTTCACTGATGCAGGAAACATGCACAGTCGCAGTGCTTCTTTCTTGTCAACACGTCAACAATCGGGCTAAGTCTGCCGAACAAGGGAGCGGTGTTGTCTGCAAAAGCCTCCTCGTGGGGGTTGCTTCGTCATCCGCTTGGTGCGGGACTGTCTACGAGCATTGCCAATCGGGAAAGCGTTGCGTTGAACCATGGCGGGTAAAAAAGGTGCGTCGGGAAGGTATGCCGACCCTACTGTCGCGGCAGTCATACTTGGTGAGAGAGGACAGACTCACTAGCGACCGCAATGACATTAATTAAGTAGCACGCGCCGCGGCATTGCTTCGGTGTATTACTCATTTCCTCCCTACAAATATACTTGCCTACCGTGAGTGTTTTACTGATGGTTGAAAAGTCTACTGATTAGGCGGTGCTATAGGCTAGGCACAGCAAATGTTACGTTTATAGGAAGCCTCTTAAACACTGATTCTGCTTCGGTACATGATTTCTGCAACTTAGTTCAAAAGAGCGACCACCTGCGATGGAGGGACTGCAGTTACTCAGGCGCCTGATTTTCGTCTCGAACCTGCACAAAGCAAATCTCGTTACTTCTAACAATTTCGCAGAGACCGGAAAGGTCTTTATTCCACGGTTTTCAGGCTTTTGCTTAAGCCGCATGCCTTGGCATCCGCTTCGAAAGAATTAACAGAAACGCGGGCGAAGTTCCTCTTGCTTTTCTTACGTGGTATGACTTGCACGTGCCCTCATAAATCCTCCCCACCGTGCCCTCGGCGCTGTGTGCATAACAATAAAGAAAAGCGACGCATTCATTCTCTTAGACGCAGCTGTAAAAACTCATCCTGTCCAGCGTTCAATTAGCTGTCGTGCTATCGAGTGAAAAAAAGGGGGGAGGGAGGGAACAGAAATGAGGATGTCGCCACACACGCGACATGTGCATTGCGTGCCAAGAATACACTTCGCGCAGTTCACAGGTGTGAAGCGAGGGCACGGCGCAGGCTTTCGTTTGGGAATCAGTCTGTTTATGCCTGATCGTGCTGGGAAAAGGATGGATCCGCGAACAAGTTCGTCGAGCTTGCGCGCTTTTGACTACACAATCTTTATCTCTTTGACTGCACTCAGCCTTGGTAAGCGACATCATCCACCCCTCTCTTCAGTGCTGCTATACGAAAGGGGCCATCAGCTTACTCTGTGTCAGCTCTCATTGCTAACATTGCAATCGCCGTTCCGACTGACGTATTACAAGAAAATAGGAAGAGAAAGAAAATTGAATTGTCGTGCGACTCATGCCACCATTCCTTGAGAGCAGCGCGGAATGACGACGTAATTGTAATTTATATTTAATGCAAAATGTTATGCTGATGACCTAGGTAAGCATGTAGGCATCTCATGGGTTTCAAACGAATTGTTCTCTTTGTATTATACTCTAGCGTGCCTCTTTTTCTTTTGTTTATAGGGCACAGAATCAGAACTTTAAACTGAACATGACTGTCGAAACTTTGTACTTTAATTCCCTACATAGCAAAAACGATTCTCTTTTGTGTGAAAGCCTCGATCTTGGTAATATATAATAGCGCTACAATTCTTGCACGATATTCTAGCACAATATTACCGTTTTAGTGCGAAATGTATGAAATATCTCAAGCAGAATTATTCAGTTTTTTTCCATTGTGTAGTTGCTGGCCACTGGTGAACGATTAGCGTGTCTGATTACACATTTATTAAATGACAAGGTCGGCATAGCTGCACTCTCATCGGTTTCTGTCCACCACGTTCTCACAGTTACCGCTCCGCCTATTGCAGGCGCGCAAATTACGTTCTTAGGCCATTTTACAGCGAAGTATCTTGCACTGTTTTGAAATTTGAAGTCTATTGCTATACATCGTAACTGAAATGGCGCTCTTTGGTTAAGGCTGGCCCTTGCGTTACTCAAGCCCCCTGATCAGATCATCTTGAGACACGCAGAATAAAGGTGTAGCTTAAAGGCTAGCTGAATACTGAGCACAGTCATAAAATGGTGTCGATCAGTGGTAAATGCTCCTGTGAACATGTGGGCCGAATAATATTGCGCTGTACCCATCAGGAAGTTCACAACTGGGCGTCAAACACAGATTAAAAGCGCCCACTCTTCTTTCAAAGAATGACGTCATTGGGGGCACCGATTGCAGCACTTGAGGCAGAAATAGCGTTGGTTGAATTCGTGATCGTAGAGAGATCATCTGCTATGAATTACTTGTTTGTTTCGAATTGAACAAATAAACAAAATGTGCTTTGCTTAGGCATCAAAGAAAAACTTCAGGCAACTTAGTCTGTGCTATACGCGACGTCTTATGTTGAAAGAGCGCACGCTTCCAGTTGTGTTCGGAAGAAAAAAGAATAATTCTCTGGTTGTAGGGCAATAACAACCGCAGATGTTCACAGGAACCTCCATATGATCGGCACTGTTTTCTGGCCATCTTCAAAAAGTGTTGTCGGGTCCCTTCACAGCACAATCCTTTCCTTGATGCCTTTAGCCTCTTTTGTCTAAAAGTGACCGTGACGCTCAGTTTGCGAACAGATGACTGTTATTTCCGACCCAGGTCGAGCCGTACCATAGAGACTGCGGATTGCAGAGACTTGTACAGCAAATTCACGCTTGCCTTAGTTGGGCTTTATGGACGAGCCACTTCAAAGGGAGCTAACGGGACGGCCAGCGTCTGTCTTCTTACTGCCCCTGTCTAACACCCCTAAGGAAGCAGAGTTAGTAAAAGGCCCGGAATTTCATTCCAAAATCATTTGGTAATGCCATTACTCGCGGCCGTAGAATTTACTACGGGTGTTTGGATGGTGTGGCGAATGATTATAGGCTTCACCTGGCGACGCGCTGAGGAAGAGCTGAGAAGGGTTCTCTTAGGGGCGGTTAAACAATAGAGGTCATTGAATATCACGCGGTAACGCTCGCAAAGTAGGGTCACGAGCGGAGCAAGGAAAACCGGTGAAAACATGCTTCCGCCGGGCGAATACTTCAGTTCGCTATTTTTCACATCATTCGGACTGTCGTTAACCGAGTTCAGCTGAAATCAAGTATTGAGCATGCGAGCGTTGTTACTTGAGGGCAAGTGATTATGCAAACGCCGTTCGTTGTAAGGTGTGAGCGTACGCCGCAACCAAAGCGCCTATATCCACGCCTCACCACGATCTCTTTTATTTTTGTTTGGAAAGTGGCGCCGAATTTTGAGGTACTGATTTTGATGCCTGCTCAAATTTAGCGATACACTTTGGTACACTTCACACAGGGGACGACAATAAACCGCGATGTTGCGGCGCTGCTCCAAGTCATAGACCAGTCTGGAAGCACGCATAAAACAAATAGAACACATACATATCAAGTATAATGCCTGGAGGGCAAGTATGTTTCTCAATAAAAATCGTAAAGTCAATGCTTTCATGAAACCGAACTGGAACAGAAGCTCAAGGGAAGATGTAGGCTTGAATCGATGAACAGATTGCTAAAAACGATTTAGAACAGGGAATGTCGCAGACGCCAACGTTTGGACAAGTGAACTTGTCTTCGTGAGGACGGCGACTGACGAAGACAAGTGCACTTGCCGAAACGGTGGCTCCTGCGACATTCCCTGTTCTAAATCCTTTTTAGGGATCTCTTCATCGACTCACCAAGTTATTTGAGGCACGGCGTTGAAGAACTCTCATCTATGATCACACTTTAGTGCACTTTATATGATTCCAAAGAGGTAGCGGTGGTGTAAGCCGACTAAGCCAGGTTTGTGCCGAGCCAAGATTATTGTTCTCTGATGTTAATACTGTAGCGTAGAGTTTTCGCTGCTTGTTCAGCGCCGGAGAGAGGAGGCATGCATACAGGGGATCAAGATGCATTCGCGTTATTGCGTTCATTTGGCTACAGTCACTCCACGTAACACACTCAGACACATGAACTTTACATAGATAAACGATACGAGCAGCACTTTCTGCGACCCTCACTCTTAGTGTCTCCGGCGCTGCTACCCCGCAGGCTCTCTCGAAGCATCTCAGCACCTACGTGGGGATATAAGGGCTCGTGTGCTATTTAGGAAGCGCGGAAAGGGTACTAGTTCTAGCGCAAAATAACTGGTGTAGCGCAGTGGAAGGCCGTACTACTCAGTTCGGACTCTGGGCCGCCCACCTGACTGACGACGACACCAGCGCCCAGGGCCTATTGTGCGTGGTTTAGGCGAGGGCCTGGTCGCCGTACCTCTTGACTAAATGAAGTTATCTCGCTCTCAAGAATTTTAGACGGTTTTTCTCTATATCATGGGTCGGCCTCCAAATTTTTAAAAGAATCACAATGACGATTACCTCAGTGCACTTGGGCTCCGCGCAAGCGCATAGATGCTATCGGCTGCGGGGCATCCACCTTCATCACTTAAAGTGGTTTTGAGCTAGCCCGGCTTCTTGCTGAAGGGATAATTTTCCTAATTTCCGCTGTGTGATTTTTAATGTGTAGCGTGCCATTGAACAGGTGGTGAGCCACTCTAAGGAAACGGGTGGTGTTTATTATGTCAAGCCACTGTATAATGCACTATTCGCGCTGTTCAGTTTTCTCTTCTTTTGCTTAGTTCGTTTTCGTTTGCCTTCATTGATTTTAAAAGAGGTGGTCTATAGCCCTGTGATCGGGTACTAACGGTTCAGCAGAACATCCATCGTCCGTTCCACCGATATTGGAAAAACGTAAAGAGTGTCGTCATGATGTGATGTCTCTTTCCTGCATCAATTAGACTGAGTCCGCAAGAACAGCCGCCAGAGTCGTCTGGCCGGTCGGTTGCGGTTCGAAGCAAAACTTTAGCGTGCAGAATTAAGCGTGACGTGAATAAGCACCTGTACTGTGTGTCCAGTTCTCGTCCTCGTCTTTTTAGGCCTCCAAGTTTTCCGTTTCATGTATGAACCAACTAGCCGAAGAACACGTCTTCTTAACTGGAGGAAGCTCTGCCGGGAAGTTGTTACAGCGTCCGATGGCCTGGCCAGATACACATCCCTATTCTTCATTACGCGTACGCAGTGCTCCAGCGTTTTCATTCTTAGCTGACATGAGAAAAAGATGTGGTGGAAGTTAGTGAGCCCTTGTTGGGAGGGAACACGGCTCAGCGTTGGGTCAGGGAGGGAAAGAGAAGTGATAGAGAAGCATCAAAAGGAGAAGCTGCCTTCCGGGAACTGGTGTTTCCCGCCTGTGCGGGCGCGCTCTTCGGTACTGATAGTCATGCCCCGCGCTTGCCGCCTTCGCGACGCTTCCTTATCTTCCGATGTTCTCCGCAGTTGGGACCGGTAGCTGGCTTAGCGCATTATCTTCTCGGGTAGATGGATGGGCTATATAGACTAACGTGTAAAACATTTCGCGCGGACGCTGTAGCTCTGTCTTTACAGTTCTACTCTAAAATACATCCCACTATTAAATTAATGGCTGTATTGGTATGGTGACAATTAAAAGCACACTGTGAATATATACAGCACAAATTCATCAAAGCAGAACAGACTGAGGGGAACAGGGAGGCTTGAAGTGAACGGAACGTGAAAAACGATGGGAGAATGACTCTGTAACCACAGTGACATCCCCTGTCCTCCACCGTTTTTAACGATCTGTTCATCGATGCAAATTCAGCAGGACACGCAGGAAGCCTTGATATTAATATGCGATTCGTACTAGGGTCACAAAAAATGTACTTTCCTGAAGCGAAGCAAGTTTGCTATGTCGTTTTCAAATTAATGGCGCATTCTGAAATGCCACACCGTCTTGCTGCGAATAACGGGCATTTCAAGTGCAGTGTCGCATGGCGAGAGAGGGAGAGGGTGGAATTATTGCGAATTTTTGGATGGAATGGTCAGAGCACCTTTAGTCTCGAACAGCAGTGACCTTGGCCACTTGCTTGGTCTCCCTTATGAAGGGCTTCTCTCTCCGATGTTTGAGCTGATTAGCGGTGGCTGCCATTCTTCCACTGTTCAGCGTTTTTTATAAAATGGGTGTGATTGAAAATCTTACCTAATATTTTGGAGCGGGGATACCCTGCCTGAATTTCGTACCAGCTGGAGGATTTCTTTCCACAGAGCCGTCTGCACGAAAAAGGCGTAAGATTGTTGTCTGATGAGCGAAAATCTCTCCGAATTCGTTGGATTAGGGCTATCACCGTGACTTGCCTTCACCGTACCTGTGGAGGCGACACATTTTTCTCGAAACAACTCAAGGTATTTAAGCAGTAGTAGAAGAATAATAAACATTATTGCATTAATACGTGGTGGCTAACCTCGGTTGGCGCCCTCTTTTAGAGCTTCACTGGCCATAGCGGCTCGCTGGGCCTGGTCTATGGTCACGAATTGGTTCCGCAGTGCGAGCTCCGAAGGCCGTGCTTCCTATTACCGCATTGTGAGTTCTTGTGAACGCACCAGCCTAGGTATTGGACGGGCTAGATTTTGTGGGGCCTGCGCTGCAGGTTTTGCATTTGCCATTAATTAGGCCGGCTGTCTCTTAAGCCGCATTATTTTTGTCTTGTATCTGTCTACACGCTGTTTACTTGTTTGTGTTCTCCGATTACTGCTTGAATGTGTACGTGTTGTGTGATGAGTGGAGTATACGCAGACTTGGGAATCACGGCTTCCGGCCAGCTTACCTTGGGCGACCATGCTTGTTGGTTGTGTCGGATATCACCGCCGTTGCTTGTTGTGCTCCCTCCTGGGGGTCTGTTGAAGAGGTTCTGGCTTGTCCGTGCTTGTGCGCTGTTCCAGGGCGGCGAGTACGGTTTTCGGTTGATTGATTTGTAGGGTTTTACATCCAAAAGGCGGCTCTCTTTAGGAGAGATGTAGTGGAGGGCTCCGGAAATTTCGACCACCTGGGGTACTTTAACAAGGCCTGACATCGCACAGCACACGGGCCTCAACATTTCGCCTCCATCGATCCCTCGTCCCTCGGATCAGCAGCCGAGTACCACCGCCACTAGACCACCACTGCGGCGCCTAGGCGCAAAGAATAGGACACGGGTTTCCAATCTTTGCATTTTTCAGTCGACACACCCTGCAAATAGGGCCGTCCAGATAGGAGAAAACGTCCGTGCGGTGGCCTTTTTCTCGACGTACCTTGCAGACTAGAATTGTAGGTCGGAAGGGGCAGGAACAGAGCTCACGTTCGGTGGAGTACACGGTGCGAAGTAGTGTGGGAAGGCAAATATAATGGCTGCATCTCCACAACTTGAGTTCTCACAAAAAAGTGAGCCATGTGAGTTTCACTTGAGGTGTTCTTCAGTACGCCATGAATCACCCTTCGCAGAGTGTCGTCCCCGTGTGCGGCGTAGAAGCGAACGGCGTGAGCCCTGCCGTTCAGCACAAGGGTGCATGTTAGGCGCACTTTGTCCCCAACTTCGTCATATATGATTGCCATGTTTGATCCTGGATTGATTCTAATAATGAACTGGTCATCTTTATGAGAGCTTGACATATTTCGATGATAGCTTGGCAAGCATAGGGGTCAGAATATTTCTTAGCGGGATACCCTGGTTTGGACGAATAGCGATTTTGTATTCGTCCTTTCGCTATGACGCTAGTTCAGGCGATTTGTTGTAGCTTGGCGTGATTGCGTTAATTAAATTGGTCCTTGGTTCCGGTGCTGTCGGGCCCAAGCTCCAAGGCTTCGTGTTTGTGTTGTTTGGCGGATTTTACTGCCTGCCAGCTAGCGTTTTCTTCTGCACGCGAGTGAGGGCTTGTGGCGTCTCGGCTCACCGTGTTGTAGTGGTGGCCGTCCTCAACTTGCTGCATTTGTTCGTCTGTTGCACCATCGTCTTTAAGCCGGTGGAATTGTTCGCCGGTCGCCGCGACGAGAGCGATGGCTGGTTGAAGTTCCGACGCCTGGAATACCTAGCGTCGGTGCAGGTGCTATTGGTTCAATGGGTGAGCGTTTGGTAAGCATCCAAGGTATTGGAGAGCTTTCTGAAGTTCTCCAGCACATCAATACGGCAAGAAATTCATTTGCGTGGTGCCCAGGTGTTCCTGGGAAGTTCTGGAAGCAGATGGTAGTGTTTCCAGGCGGTTTCAAACAACAAAGCCGCTTACAGATTACGAAAATCCGGAGGGCGTGCTGAGCGCAGCTGTACTAGTTCGAGCGCCCAGGTGGTCTCCGAGTTCAAGTATGGACCAAAGTGAAGACATTCAGAAGATGGAAACACAATGTAATCTAGTTATTAAACCCTAGGTCTACGGAATCGGTCGTTTTTCCTCCCTACGACTCCGTCGCCTCTGTTGTTGGCGTAGCACGTTTTACACGGAGTCCACGGAGGATGGATGATTTGATTGGCATTACTGACTTGTTTCGATTCAATTAGCTCGAAAGAGGTGTGCGAAATGCTTCACCATTAGCGCCCCGAAAGTTTTTGAAGCAGCCGGAGTGCCTTCGGTGACGGATACCGAGAATTGTGGTTGGGCTGTCGAGTCGGCGATTGCCTTGTGTCATGCCGTGATACGCAGGTGCGTCCATATAGGCTGTGTTGTACGTGGTCACATTTGCGTGCGTTCGCACAAATTACTGTGTGCGTTCGTTTCCCAAATATATAGTATAATCTGAGTGCCTGTTCGTGTGTATGGCGGCTGCTTTGTTTGTGCTTAGTAGTGGTACGACGTGTCCGCTGATGAGTTGCAAATGTAGGACGATACGCTCCCTTGTCATTGAGACCTGTTCCGCATTAGTGAAACTTGAGGAGTTCCCTTAAAGGCATTACAGTAGATTTCCCCATCTCTTCTCTCTTATTGCGCAACACCTTGGGCTAGCAGACTTTCCGTAGATGCCCGCTTGTTTAGTCGGGACGCCGCTTTATATATTGGTCTTATCGTGTGGAGCCGCATTTCCTTTTTTTTTTACTTAAAATGGGGTAAGTCAGGCCCTACTATGAGTAAGCTCTCCACTAGTGCTTGGACGATCTTTAGGTGTCGTGTTCTTTCAGGCCTACTCTTGCTACCTCATATGTTGACGCTCTATTACGCGATATGCTTTGTGGAGTTTCCTTTACGACGACGCCTTATATGGACATATACAAAAACTGCCATATATGGCTATATCAGCAATAGGGCCACACATATCCATTCATGGCCAGATGTCGCCCAATTGGTGATATGCCAGTCGTTTAAAACGATTATGATAAACTTGTTAAAAGTGGGACACATACACAATCTCATCGTGATCACAGGTTTCAACCCAATCTCATGCTAGCACAAACACAAAGAAAGATCACGAGAAAATAATAGAAAACACAAAAGGTACTATTGACAGATGTTGCCAGTAAAGCAGAATACGCAAAACCATGTTCGTGTATGAAGTGCAAACCGTAGGCGTTCTCAGAAGACACTTGTGATTCAGGATGAAAAAAGAAAAACTCACAATTTCGCCAGAAGGGCAAAGCAATGAATGCGACGGCAATTCATGATATAATAGACGAAGTACCGACTAGCAGCTTCAGGGGCAATCTGAATAGTAGGGAACGTGGGCTCGGCTTATTAAATAAGCACACAAGTGCGTTTAGGCGCGCCCAGACTCGCACGAAGGGAATGAATGACTACGAGATACCGCTCGCAGAAGAGGGGTACTTATGAGAAATGGCGCCCGTGGGCAGGCCGTCAAAGATCATTTACGTTTCATGTTGCCGCAGTATGATCAGTGTTGCATGTGTACCACAGTGTGGAAATAGAGCAGAGAAGAGGGCATTCACTTTACGACACGGGCGAAGATACAGTACGTAAAGATAGAACACGATCAGTGGCCTCGGCTCGCTGTCGACTTCGTATGACGGCGATGCGGGCCACAGTAGACCACACTGCACGCAGCTGTGGACGCGCAGACCGAGACACATTTCCGAGCTGTTGCTGCGGGTGGTGGCTCGAATGTGCTTTGAATGGCAGTGTTGTGATGATTACGTGAGAAGTAAATTGCGCCTTGCTTCCGCGCGAGTAGCATTCTGCTGGAGCTCTTGGGCAGGCGTTCTGATGAGACGCGGTGACATGATCGCGTAAGGGCCGTTTCACGCTGAAAACCGCATCACAGCTCCGCCAGCCGCTGATTGCATCGCGAGAAAAAGAGAGAGAGGACGAGATGAAGTAGTAGGGGAAGGAGATGCTTCTACTACATCTCACCCTCTCATTTTTTGGCGATGCGGTCGTGCAACCGGCCGCAAAATACCATCTGATGGTGGAGCGGCAGAAATAACGGCACAGAAGTGGTGTGAGTTCTCGCTTTGATTTCTTCATGCTCGCGCCTCGCACCGCGCGACCGTGCTAACTGGCGTAAAGCTATGGCACCGAGAAACTTTGTCCAGCACAGCAGCCCCACCCGAATGTGTTCCTTCGGGCGCTGGCAGACGTATTCGCGTGAACGCTATGTAGCGAGGTCATTGCCCATGTAAGCTGCGTGTTATTTTTTCTTAGTGAGTTCTATATATATATATATATATATATATATATATATATATATATATATATATATATATATATATACGGGACATGACGACGACGGCCAAAGCCCCATTCAAGTGCCCCTATAATTGTTATCGCAATAAAATTTAAACTGTGCACCAACAAGTTTGAAGCACACGACTGCCCGTGGCAAGTGAAGAGAGCAGGAACGCTAGAATACCGGGACTTTCACTGAGTCCAACGCTAGTGGTCTAGAAGTTGCGGGTCAGATATGACTCCTGAAGTTCCCTCTCATGATTATACATGAAACATGACTCTACACCGTAGCGTTTATGTTGCTCAAGGAATGACCAAGAAGTGATACATGATCCGATAATGATAAATTAGGAAGAGAAGAAACTGACGCCTTATGGTGGTCGCAAAGTAGATGGTGGTTAGTTTTGGGTTTGGCTTACCTATTGTTTCTTACAAAGAGATCTATAGCAAATAGATAACTGTGGATGTGTCACAGGTAGAATTACGTTTTGTAAAGTTGGAATCACTTTATGCGAGCGGGCTGTCGGCGTCTCCTGTCGTCACAGTCACGTTAAAGCAAGGTATGATAAAAAAATGAACGTGCAGTTGACAATGAAAAGCACCCACATAATTTAGCACCCACAACAAGCCAGCATGCATCGCTAGGAGCTGAACCCGTTGCCCGTACACTACCGTCATATTCACTGCAAGTGGAACAAACTGATCATATATCTTTGCTACACCACTTTAAAATTTGTGAGTAAGGGAAGTACGGTTAAAGGGAAGGTTTTTACCAAGCATAATTGTTTTGAAATTAACAGCGCCTTCCTTCTACTGCACTCCTGGTTCGGCCGCTATGGTACCGCCACTTAGCAACGATAGAGCAAAGCAAATGTGATAATGCGCGCGTCACGGTGGGCAGGTGCTGGAGCCCCTGCAGTTTTTCGCTCCAGCTGTCGGCGTCTCCAGTCGCCCTACAGGGCGGGTCTATCGTGGATACAGTGCACTCGGACGCTGCATGTAGAAGGTAGTGGTGTCGAAGCGATTTCAACAAGTTTCTGGTGATGAACCCCAGCATGTCGGCGTCAACCGTCGTTGTCGTCGTGAACACAGTAAACCAACCCAATCAATAGCGATGGACGTGTTCTTGTGGGAAACACCGGCGCATCACTGCATGCTCCGCACCTCCCCGAAGTTTCACGTTAGTGGAGCGGTCGTGGTTCGTCTTGAGGTTGGAGCCTGAGGCGCTGCTGTAAGCTGAAAGTGACGTAGTCATTTGAGAATATATTTTGCAACGTGATCTGTTACGCGGATGGGAGCCCGAGCCCACAATACCGCCTCAGATTTCAGCCTCAAACTAGAAGGTACTTTCGGTTTGAGGCTGAAGTCCTTTTCAAATATTTTACGTTGAGGCTGAACATTTTCAAATAATTAAATGCGGCAATCATCACTACTGATTCAACGTGTCTGCAATGCTGCTTCGATGTTTCCGCTACATATAGGCCACGCTGAAGCAGCGCAATTACAATAGACAGCTATGCTTCTGCAATGCCATTTGAATATTCCTACAACATCCATACCCCCTGTGGGTGACTTCTAACATACACCATTCAGTCACATTCACATGCATGCATGAATGACTGGAAGTGAACGCCTACAGGGAGGTTAACTAGAACTGAACTTCCAGTTTGCGACAGTGCATTCGTAGAGGGGTAAGGGCAGATAAAAAGATTTGAAGGCAAAAAATTGGCGGTCGTCCCTCCGTGCGAACGTAGAGGTCCAGCGGAGCTGTATTAAACACCATGCTTGCTCATGGGGGTTATCTACTTTCGCAGGCCCCCTTATCATTTATTGTGCAGTTTGTACTTCACATGACGGCTTTGAATGACGCCTTTAGAAAACGTCTGCAGGCTAGTGTTTAAAGGAAACGCGTGGAAGGGCGCTTCCATTGTTCACTGGCGCATTATTATTCCTCATGCGGTTTTGATGCTGGTTTCGTTGTTTTCTTTTTTGAAACGAATAGTGTTATGCTGTAGGCCTCATTGCAAAGAAAGATAGGCCGTTTCCAGGGAATTGTTGACGAGGAGTTTTTTGTTTATGCCACAAATTTTTCTGACTAACGAGAGTACATAGCTTCGCTGTAAAACGACAGAGGGAAACGTAAACACACATACACATACAGCAGACAAACATGACGCTGTTACAGTCGTTCAGTGAGATCAATTTGTCGTACGAACTTCAGCAGCACCTTTGTAGAATCGATAGTGCACCGGGGCGTGATATCAACCCATGACGACCGCGCACGTTCAGAGTAAGCACGCACTATTACGATAAGGCCTTCACGTACATGTTCAGCAACCGTGTAGTCATGTTGCTGTAATATACGCCTTCAACAGGAAATCAAAACGTGCTTCCTTGCCATTCGCAGCCACCTCGTGGTGAAAAGCCTTTTTGTTATGCACCTGGAACAACTAAGGTTACTCCAGGATAGTATTTAGTATTCATTCTCGTTTTATGCTCAAAATTTTATTACAGCTATGATCTGACAAGCTTTTCTAGAGAGCATATTCCAGATATTAACAAATTGCATTGAACGTAACCATCAATTATAACGTGTTTTGTATTGAGAACATGACATAGGATTTATTGATCATAATCATGACATAGGATCGTGCCTTAAAATCATGCCTCGAAAGAGCACAGCAGTTTAACATAGGTGAGAAGGCATTGGAAGTGGTAAGCGAATATATCCACTTATGTCAAGTCATCAACCCTGATGCGAACCGTGAGGCTCAGATAAATAGAAAGATAGGAATGGAGTGGATTGCAGTTACATGCATTCTCTCTTAACAAATGGTGGTTTGTCATTCTTCCTCAAAGGAAGTGAATAACAGCTGTATTTTACCAGTATTTACCTGCGGGGAAGAAACATGGAGGTTCGCTAAAAGGGTTCAACTTAAATTGAGGACGACGGAGCCAGTAATGGAACGAGAATTATAGGTGTAGCATTACGGACAAGAAGAGAACGGAGTGGGTCAGGGCGAAAATGAGTGCTGATGGGAACCTAGTAGATATCAAAAAGCAGAAATGGGCGTGGGCAGGACATCTAATACGAAGCCAAGATAACCATTGGTCATTAAGTGTAATAGATCTCTAGAGAAGGCAAGCGTGGTGAATGGCGGCAGAAGGTTAGGTGGACTGATGAGATCCCGAAGATTGTGGTGATAAAAAGGTCGCAGTTATGAAAGGACCGCAACAATTGTAGATCAGTGTGAGAGGCCTTTGTCCTGCGGTTGACATAAACAGGCTGATGATAATGATGTCTTATGGCATTTCCCAACATATATTTCTGCCCTAACCCTGGATATTTGTATTCGATTCGTACGCGAAAGATTTGTTCTTCGCATATCCTCAATTAAATGTAAACGAACTTCTTCAGACGTTGCAGGTGAACAGTAATTGTTGGCTATCCACTGTACCTTTATTACGCGCACTGTTGCTTCATTTCATCACAGGTAGAGCCACCATATGTGTAATTCATCGATTCACAATCTTATTGCAGGAACTGGCCTGTACATCTCTCTGCGAAGACGAGGCGCGCAGGAGAGCAGAGATGAGGCTTTTCTGGGAAGCCGGAGCATACAGGCTCTTCCTCTAGCCTTGTCCATGCTTGCGTCTAGCATCACCGCAGCGGGAATCATTGCGTTCGTAGCTCACTATTACCACCATGGCTTTCACACCCTATGGGCCATACCTGTCTTCGTACCAGTGGGACTGATCGTCACGTACTTATTCCTACCTGTGCTGTACGACTTGAAGCTTACTTCAGTATTCGAGGTGATGTAGCGTCCGTTTTTTTTTCTTGTGTTGTAGCTGCGAGCGTTGATCGAAGGGTGGAAGACGTAAAGAAATATTCACGCTAGCTTGACGGTGTCTTCCCGTGTGCCGTTTGCTGCGGGCTGGTGGTTTCGCTAGCAGAAGTTGACATTTTTTGCCGTTCAGGGAATGGTTCGGTGAGTTATTTGGCGACATTCTCCGGCTGCCCCGCGCTGTCGTAGCCAATAAGCCTCGGTGGATTGCTTATCATGGGTGCGACCACTCGCCCCCGCCTCTATGCTTCCATTCACACGAGGCGACGCCGTCTGCTTTTGTGCTGCCCGCTCACTTTATCGACGTGGCGTTTACTATTGAGCGATTCCTGAAAACTGCACGTCACTACATATTTCCTTAGGACAGAACGAAGCCCGAGCCCTAGCACTCGCAGCCTTGATTGATTGATTTGTGGGGTTTAACGTCCCAAAACCAGCTCTGATTATGAGAGACGCCGTAGTGGAGGTCTCCGGAAATTTCGACCACCTGGGGTTCTTTAACGTGCACTGACATCGCACAGCACACGGGCCTCAACATTTCACCTCCATCGAAATGCAGCCGCCGCGGCCGGGATTCCATCCCGCGGCCTTCGGATCTGCAGCCGAGTGCCATAGCCACTAGACCACCGTGGCGGGGCCACTCGCAGCCTAAGACCAAGAGATCAAGATGGGCAGACGACGCGAAAATTACGTAGCGTCTTCCCTGCTGTGTAAGCGAGCGTGCCAGGTAGGGTGGTGGCATATGAATGCCGGCCCACGAAGCTTGTGCACTTTCAACACCTCTTGCATGGCCGATATCCTACGGCACCAGAGACAGGCGCGCTGTTGTGGGAATTTTGCTGCTAGAGATATACACGTGTTTGGCGCACATATATACACGTGTTTTGGCGCACAGAAATGGATTCCTTATGTCAATTTCGCAGCACACTTCCTCAACGACTAGTATGACGTCTGTCATTCGCTACGTTGTACTTTCTTCGGTTAGTGAGAAAGCGAACATGCATTCTTAACAGTAGTTATCGCCATGGTTGATTTATTTGTGGGGTTTCACGTCCCAAGACCACGATATGATTATGAGAAACGCCGTAGGGGAGGGCTTCGGAAATTTCGACCACTGGGGCTCTTTAACGTGCACTGACATCGCTCTGACACCTGCAGAATCCCGCAACCAACGGATCTGCAGCCGACGGCCATAGCCACTAGACCATCGTGCGGGGCATTAGTTATCACCACATTGCTACAAAAGCGAGCGCTAAGCAACCGACGAAAACGTTCAGGAAGCTGTTTTTTTTAACCATAAACAAGAGTTGCTGGATTATCTGTGGTCTGACGCCTCTTCGCGTAATGAAGCAGAGTGGAATAAAAATTTCTTGGTACCCTTGCCTTCTAACAAATATAGTCCACAAAAAGCAACTTTATGAATCTAAGCGCATCGCGCATGACGAAACTGTGAATCTGTTCGAGCGCCGGCAATAATGTTTCATTCCTTTCATGAACCGTTTGCTTTACGATGTATTTGTATATTTCAAGTAAGCACAAGAACTTCACTCGGGATTTTTTTGCTTCCTTTGTCGGTTCTGCTCACTATGGCTCCGAAGTAAAATCCGAAGTAAATTTTCTCGCTGATAACTCGATGGATTTAAGTTTTAGCGCTCCAGTCGCGAACACCCTAGCAAATGAACTGACAGCACCTGATTTGGGAGACTGTGAAGAGGAGGCGATTTATATATGATAGGCGTGATTTAAAGCTTTCCATTCTTAACATGTTGTACTGTTAAGTTGGGACATCGCGATGATCAGGATTCTGTGCACAGTTTATCTTGTTTTCGATTCTGAGAATTCTACCTCATCATTACACAATTGAGAACACGGGAATAGCAGTGTTTTAAAAGAGGAGATAGATACTCAGAAACTTCCATGATAAATGAGCTTCCGAAAACATATATGCGAAATACGTGTGTCTCACTTCCGTAACACAACCGCAAGCTGCATTCATGCTAGGAAGTAATCCTTTCACTACATTTATTTACTTGCTATTACATATCATTAACAAAGACTATGAGCAAACACGTAAAATTATCGCAGAAAGGAGAAAGCGCTAGCTGGAAAATGTTACCAGCAGTGGCGTATATCCCGGGTATCAAGTTTAATTATAGAAATGGCACAGCAATACAGCAGTTGTAGCGCGCACACATCAGCAAAATCTAATAGTTCAGTTCCGGTTTATGTGCTCTCGTTAATGTCACCACGTTAATTTTAGAAATGGTAATTTCCATTTCCCACCTACGACACCAAAGTGGGAATATGTCGAAGTTTGACGGCGAATACTTGCTATCTTTGGTGTTGATATTCCACCTGTAGAATATGCAGTCGTCTGCTAATTGCATGACAGCAGAAAGCATAAGTGCTCATGGCCATTACTGTACTTACATCGGAAAGAAAAGACTGATCCTTCTGAAATGCCTAGCTTTACATCTGAAAGTGAGCATGTGTACTGGTGCACATAGTCGTCGGTTGTTTAATGAGGTAGCTATCCACTTTATTATGGTATCATTTGTGTTAAAATCCGAAGCTTCATTATTAGGGGGACGTCAGGGAGCTTGTCAACTGCGCTCGCGAATTCAATTTATATAGACTCATTGCTTAGTACACTATTAAATGATTTCTGGCTATCAGTATTAATTTGAACAGTTCAGTTTGAGAGACCGTGAAGGAGGCTATGCTAAAGCTAAAATAGTAGTGTTCTTTTAGCAATGTGATGACCGTGAATAATATTATGTGCCCTAGTAGTTTGCTCATGCTTTAAATGAGCAGCAGTTTCAGCCTGAAGAAGCGTCACGACAGTTTAAAAAATTAAAAATGGCAATCACTCGCACCGCTGTCCTCCAGGCATCAAGCACGCCTCTTGTATCAGTTGACTGCTGGAAAATGGCAAGCAAGACGAGCTATGTGAATTTTTTGTAGCTTTAACAGCTGGTGTGCATTTATCTAGTCCGCGTGCCGACTTACATCAACGATCATCTATAGCCGCCTACATAACTAATTCCGTAGTTTTTACGAAGTGTTCAACCCAGAAGGGTCCAGATCTGCTTGTATTCGTTCCTCTTACATAAAAACTGTACTAAAGAGTGTTTTGTTAGTCCGCAATATAAGAACGCAGAAGGGCCTAACCGTCTTTTGCTAACGACAGGATGGAAGATGGTGATCTATTTCTCAAAATGCGCTGCATTTTTAAAAAATTAGTGATAAGTCATAGTTGCAAGACAATTACTTTGCTCTTTTAACGTGTGGCATTCCCATTTGTCGGCAGAAATTTAGTGTTTTGCCTTGAAGAGGACCCTGAAATGTCGCTGGTGATCTCGTTCGTATGTTTTGCGCCGGTAGCTCAAGTCTTCCTGACAATGAACGGGCCTCTTCAATGAATGCGTCTTCTGCTACAACGTTTGATTGTGGGCTTCGTTAAAGACTGACACGTCAGCCTGAAGAGTATTCAACCACCCCTGCCCCTGAATAGCATTCACCACCCCTCAGGTTCCTGCATTGGGGTGGCAACGAGTGGTGCGACTGCTTTTCCCCTACTGATGTCATAAGCACCGCAGGGCCAGCTACAGGTATCGTCGCGGCACACTGCGGCGCACACTCGCGTGGCCAGCACACTACTATGCTGCTATTAGAGCCTGGTGGCGCTGCGTTCGTACTTAGGCCTCAGCACAGCGTGGGAGGCGCAACCGTCGCCAGCATGTACGCTGCAGCTAACCGAGTTAAACTCGTACAGCAGTGGTTAGGAGGAAGACAACACAAACAAGCCCACGTAGCAGCTGCCTTGGTGCAAGGCGCTTCGCTTAATGTATGGCGTGAATGATTTCATAAGGACCGAGCCTAACGAGTAACACATTATCAAAAACCATTTCAGGCAACGTACAGATATTTTCTTCTCTTTATGTTGCAACCCTTCGAATCTTTTCTTAAGCACGTGTTTGCATTTGAAGATGTGACTAAGTTTCAGCATACACTTTTTAGCTTAATCAGCATCATTTAAAAGTTCTGTCAATGTTTGTTGATACCACGATTGTAAAAGGTCATCGAAAACTGTAGAGAATGCTATTCGGTCATTATTTAGTGTGCCTACATTCCCTCTATTTTAGCTGAACAATATTTTCTTTGCTTTACCAGATTTTTTTGAAACTTTAATTTACTCGTAGTTGATGACATTATGGTCACACATGTAGTGAAGAACGCGTGCAGTCAAGATAAGAGAACTGAAACAGGACTCATAGGACATGAGACCACTTAGCGCCAACCACACAAGGAATGAACTTCAGGCAACAGCCTATTTGAATAAGAACAAAATTTTCGGAGGATAAAGACGCCTCAATGTGAACAAATATCCTAGATTCTCTTTCTGCAATCCTTCTACATTTGTGGTCTAGTCGACCGCCCGATGTGTGCGCATTGAAGACTTACACGATGTTGCTCAATGTTTTCCCAAAACGTAGAAACGTCTGCGGAAATAAAATATGGGCCTGTCCCAAAGGGGCCCTGTGTTTGCCGAAAGGCAAAGGGATGCGACCGTTTGTATACCTGATAAATCTATTGAAATGTTCCGCGGTTTGGGTAGTGTTACTATGGGGCACACAAAGCATGTCTACTCTCACCACGGACATAGTGAGCGAGCAGCGCAATTAATGAAGCCTTTTGTTGTTAACTTGTCTCCGTTTGCGCTAAGTGGTGAGCCATTTGCTGTCACGAAAAAAAATCTAGCCTAAATATTTTCAGTAAATATGGATTACGGGGACAACTTCCCGACTGTTGGCTCTCAAGTACTATTCTAGAATCGTCCCTCACTATCGTTAATAACTTCGTCAGCTCAACTATATTTGGTCATAAGCTCAACTGCACAGTCGCACAGTGAATAGGCTTCTGCGAATGCGGGCCTACAATCACTCGTACACATTTACACACAAGCACGAAGAGAAGCGCACGCACGTGTACATAAGAAAACTCTCTTTCTAGAACAAAAGAACGTTTGTAGCGAACCCTAGTTCCAAATAATTGAAATCGAAAGAGTGGGCTAGCGGATATGATGGACCGCCACGAGGTAAATACCTTGCACAGTGGCTCAGCAGCACCACGGAGGATAATGATAGATTCGAAAACAAAGGAACTACTCATGCTGAGCCATTGACGCCTGATGTAATCTCAGCATAGCGTGTCAGGTGGTCGATGACGGTCACTATCCGTCAGTTGCCTGCGGCAGTGCAGGCTAAGGCGCGTGAAGATTGCCACCACCCTATACTGGTTGGAATAGGTAGGCTGTAAGAAGCCGGCAGGAGCGGATGTTGGGAGTTTGCGGCGCTGCCACGGAGAACAGGAACTGTTCTGCGTCGCTGCACCAGTAGAAATTCCAGGTCAATAGAAACTGCTTCCAATGCCACCGTAGGTTTTATAAAAACCTAGATGTCCAATAGTCGTGTAATTCTGGAATGCTTCAGCAAACATGGCATCGAAGAGAACGTGGTAGCACGGGTACCCACCATTGGCCGCCAGGATAGTAAATGCGCTTCCACAACATGCAATTGCAAAGCTTGAAGTTGGCTAGCTGGTACCGAAGCAGCGCGTTATGTGGGTGAAGAGTATGAGACAGGTAGTTCCTCATACGCCGACAACAATGGCCAGTCAACTGGCGAGATGTGACTGTATTCTGCTGAACAAAGCATAACACCGATAGTTCCGTACGGTTAGCCGCCCATACGCAGGCGTCTCAGAGGCCGAACGTGCCTGAGGTAATAGATACAGAGCGGTGACACCAGCTTTTTCTGCGAAAAGGAGAATACGCCACTTGCGGGGAACGTGCGTCTATACATGCGTCGCTTTGCAAAACGCACGGACACCACAGCGACTCGCCCGCCGTTTTGCAAGGAGAGAACACAGTTCCACCTTTAATAATAGTAAAGGAGGCTTGTATATTTAATAAACACGTGAATCGGGCTAGTTGGTATAGGTCCATCTTCGTAAGAAGCGCAAAACTACACACAGGGACAGCTAGAAAGAAAGACACAACACAAGCGCTTGTGTTGTGTCTTTCTTTCTAGCTGTCCCTGTGTGTAGTTTTGCGCTTCTTACGAAGATTGTCTATTTAGACTTTCAACAGAGAAGCCGTTCTTCCTTGCCGTAAAGTGAATGGCGTATCACAAATCTACCGTTATCATTAGTTTTGGTCTACATGAGTGTGTTCGCATGTATATGCAATGTGCAATAGACGGCGTTCGCACACGCGCTTTTATCTTGTGTTCCACTCACGCCCTCAACCTACTACAAACGGAACGTTATGCGTTTGTGCATAGTGTAGTGTACGAAGAGGTGGAATGGTGTGAAGCCGAGGTCACGCGTGCCGCGTCTGCCACCTGTGTTAGTCCACGCCAAAATCTTTATGTGAGATCGGCGCCAAATTTCGAAACGCATTCGCTTGGCATCGCAGTGCTTTGCGAGGCTTTTCCCGAAGCCTGTAACCACAACTAAATGTAGGTGTGCCGCAGACGAACTCAGAACAGCGAAAGGACCATCAGCTGCGCTAATTTGCTGGCATTGCGCCAATAGTGCAAGCTTCACTAACTTTTTTTCTTTGTGTCTTCCGGTACACATCTGTCGGGATGTCTTTACGTACGATTGCTTCTCCGTGGCGGTGGCGCTGCGATTGGGTCTGTGACTCAAGTGGAGCCCGCCGGTTTTGGACATTCTTGAATCACGTTCATCTTCGTCCCGGTAGACCTCGTCTCGATTTTGCGCGGCAACACAGGGCCTGGTTTTTGTGGCGGCGTGTGCCAACACTGAAGGATTGGTCGAGTAACAAACACAACAATAATCTCTTTATTGAAGTGTACGCATGTATGTATACATAAGGCGACACTGGTGCCGCCAGCGGCAGTGATCGCAAAACCAGAACCAAAAATACAACATATTCCTCTCATTAAAAGGAAGTGCTCTATAGATTCGTAACGTAGTAAATTTGTGTAACTACATAAAATTCCATGTAGGTACATAAACAATAACGTGTTTGTGGTATACACTCACCTCTACACAGATATTAAAAGAATCATCTAAATTTTCGAAGATATGAAACACTCGCTAGTATTCTTCCGGGGCACGATGTCTCGCAGCACGAAAGTTTTCCGGAAGGGAAAAGATATCATCCAGAAGACTCGCAGGCAAACGTTACTGAAGCAGTACCATAACAGAAAAACGTCGCAGCCTACTCTTGTTAGCCATAGCGGTCTGACGGAGGTCTGCTCCTTGATGGCTAAATCCTACGTGGCGGCTCAGATGCTTTAGAAGAACCGCTGGTGAGTGGACTTCGGCCTCACTGCAAGTGACGCGCGGCTAGAGCGTCTGCTCTGGCGCAGTAGTATAAGTTCCGCCGGCATTAAACAAAACGTTCCCTACATATAATACGCCTCTCTACCAGCCCCTGGTCATCCTTTGTAGTTTTGGTGAGCAAAATAGATTTTGCGTGGACCACCAAGCACTCAACAAGATCACGCCCAAGGATGTATATCCTGTGCTCCGCATTGATGATGTCTTGGATTTCTGCAGGGGGGACGAGTACCTCTTGAGTCTTGGTTTACATAATGAAACTTTTGCGCACACAACACGAAGCCACAACGAGGAAGTACACAAGGACTAGCGCAGCCTTAGGCTGCGCTAGTCTCTACGAGTTCTACGAGTTCAATGTCATGCCATTCGGCATCTGCAATAGTCTAGCGACATTCGAGCGCATCAATGACACCGTTCTCCGAGGCCTGAAATGGAAAGCTTGCTTCTGCTATTTGGACTACATTGTTATTTTCTCATCAACATTCTCGCAGCAGTTGCAATGTCTGGACGAAGTTCTCACGTGCCTTGCCAACATCGTCCTCTTGCTAAATACCAAAAATGTGGCGTTTTGCGAACAAGAGTATCAAAGTGGTAGGCCTTATTGTGGGCAAGGATGGCATTTGTCCAGACCCTGACAGGTTTTGGCACTCATGCATTTCCTGCATATCGAAGAGTTGAAAGACTTGTGAAGTGTTCTGGGGCTCGCTTACTATTTTGGCACACTTGTTCGTGATTTCGCTCCTATCGCTTCACCTTTGCATCAATTAATTGCTGCTGGTGTTCCCTTCGCATAGTCACATGAACGGGAATCAGTGTTCGGGTGTCTTAAGCGCGCCCTTACATCCGAACCCGTACTTCGCCACTTTAATGAATCTGCACCTACACTCTTGGACACGGACGCAAGAGGACGCGGCATTGGCGGTATTCTCTTAAAGCGTGACGAGTCTTCACGAGAAAGGGTCGTCGCCTACGCAAGCCGAATGCTAACGCCGAGAAAAATTACATAGTGACTGAGCAAGAGAGCCTAGCAGTCGTTTGGTCGGTACGGAAGTTTAGGCCTTAGCTTCACGGGTGGGATTTTACTGTCATCACGGACGATATGTATTTTCGTGGCTTTCGATGCTTAAGAGCTTGTCCGGACGCCTTTGTCGTTGGATTCTTCGCCTTCAAGAAAACAACTTCACAACTGTTCACAAAGAGCGGCAGAAAACGCCACGACGCGGACGCGTTCTCTCGCTGCCCACTTCCTACCGAACCATGCAGTGCTCATTCAGATGTTATTCGTGACATGTCCTCGAACGCACACGCTTCATGGGCTTTGTCCTTAGCAGGTTTAGATGTGATGCCTCCGGACGACTACGACTTGTTTCTGTCGCATAAACTTGGAGTCTCTTATTGTCGACGCTTAATAGACCACTTTTAAAAAGCTTCGCGGCCTCCTCACGCCCGCCTTTGTCGACAGCTGAAGCAGTTCAATCTCGACAACACGGTCCTGTACTACCATGTCTATCATCCTGACGGTCAGCGCTGAGCGCCTGTCCTGCCTCGCTCGCTTGGGGCCCATGTGCTCAGAGTCTATCACGACGGCATCACTGCTGGCCAGCTTGGCTTTAAAAAAACATACGATGGACTCAAAGGTAGTTTCTACTCTCCCCCCTTACCTGCCAGTGTGGGGCAATATGTAGCTTCCTGCTCACTTTCTCAACATCGAAATCTCCGTACATCAGATCGAAGCGGAAAACTTCAGCCGGTCCCATGTCCCTCGGAACCTTTCGAAGTCGTAGTAATTAACATGTATGGTCCCCTTCCAGTGACGCTCACCGGTAATAGGTGTATTGCAACAGCCGTTGACCACTTGACACGGTATGCGGAAACAGCTGCGTGAGTTCTAGCTCAGCTTTTGACGTCGCTGACTGTATGCTTCAAGCTCTGATACTACGTCATGGTGCCACTCGCGTTCTCCTGAGCGATGATGGAAAAGCGTTTCTGTCGCAGCTGGCTGACGAAGTGCTAAAGCATCTCGCGCCAATCACAAGAGTAGGTGAAGCTAGCATCCACAAACGAACGGCTTGAATGAGCGATTTAAAAGAACGCTTTCTGATGTGATAACCATATACGAGTACACACAACGAGACCACAAAAACTCGGATATAATTGTGCCTTTCGTGAAGTTCGCATACAACACCGCTGTCCAACGCACAACGGGATACTCGCCCTTCTCCCTTGTTTACCTCCGTTAGCTGTCTTCCTTTATTGACGCCTCTTCTTCTTCTCCTCTGTGTGTTGGCACATACCCAATGCAGGCGATCGGGAAAGACTGTTTTGACTTAAAAGAACACTTTTATATCAGTGGTTCGGTGAAGAACAAATGATGAAAATTAAGGCAGAACTTTTTTCGGTTTCAATTAGAAATTGAATTATTGCTAAACAGATACCCAAAGTGGACCCTCCAAACGAAAGAATAGTCATTTCAGTAAATTCCAGGACTAGTTGACAAATAATTAGTTTGGGAATTTTCTTTCGCTGGATTTTGAAGCGTAGACAAGGTATCAAGACGTGGTGAATCATTTCCTCCTCATTACAGAAGGGGCAGAGTGAGGAAGCAGCCAGGCCGGACCTTAGCAAATGAAATTTCAGGGAAGGATTTCGCAACGTAGTTTTGTGATGGCAACTTCCATTTCCCTAGTGTTGCATAATCCGCTACGCCACGTGAATAAAAGGTGTGCGTTGTCTGAAGAGGCTGTCAATTCTGGCTCTGACAATCTTTTTGCAAGTGCGAACGCGCAAAATCTGGCCGCTGTTAAGTGCGCACTTGGTGATTGGACCCGAATTGTAGGCCCATGAAGCGACGCGTTTGGTAAAGAATCGGCAATTTCATTTAAGAAAAAACCTTTGCGGCCAGGTACCCAGATTAAGTATGTATATTTTAAGTGATCCTGAGCTAGAAAACTGAATAGCGTTAATGCAGGTGACTCCCCCGGCGCACACAAAGAGCCCACTCTTCGCGGCGCCCATCATAGCCTCTTCGTTGTCGTCTGAAGGATACATGAATACCTATCGTCTCCTGTGCTATCACCAGTTCACCTGCCTGAATACCGAAGCGAGCCACCATGACCGCAAAAACAACTATGGCGCCTGTCGTCGCGTCGTGTTCTTCCGGCCTGATGATGAAGTGCTTCTGTGGACACCAGTTCGCACTCCTGGCTTGTGTGACAAATTTCAGTTTCGCTTCATCGGCCCCTACACCATTTTGGCGTAAGCGTCTCGCTCGAACTATCACGTAGCATGTTGTTCTTCGAACCGACCGTCGCTGTCGCCCTACCGAAGTGGTCGACGTTTCGCTTATGGAGCGTTTCACCATGCGCGCTCCGTCTTTTTAAGCTGCGGGCAGGATGGCTGCTCTCGCTCCGGGAAAATATTGTGGGCACTTAAAAGGCTGTTCTTCGTCATCTGTATATAATCATAATCACAAAGGCTTCTTCGTCAACGGTGTGGAAAATCATCTAGAGTCTGTTCGGTGTTTTGGGCGTGGCCAAAACACCGAACAAAAGCAAAAAGTGGCAGCGCCCCGCTGCTTCTTACAAAGTAAGCATGACCACGGCCAATGACATCCAGTGAAAAGTAAACAAAACCGCCCGCGTTAGCGAACAACGATCTCCGATCTCGCCCGAGAAATAGTTTAACATTAACATTATCACCTCAACAAATGTTTTCTGCCCACACATTAGGTTAAACAAAGGGCAAAATGTTTTGCTTATATGTAGCGGCAGTTTATGGTTATTTTAGTACTGCTCTCGCACTCGAAGCCAAGTTAATTCTTGAAAACGAAAGAACACTTTAGCAGACAAAATTGGGTGCTGGTAATGTAGTCATTTGCCTAAAATGAGTCGGATAAATTGTTGTACCTGTAGGAAGAATACGGTTTGGGTTAAATAAGGCCCTTGGGAATGCACTATACTGCTCACAATCTGGCAAGTTGAAAGAATTTCAAAATGAGAAAGCTGAAATGTGTTTCCGCGTTTAAGAGCCAGAGCCTGCTGTCGTAGTCCTCTGCACCGCATGTGCTAGCGTGTCTCGGTCGAAAAATTTTTATGTAACTGGATAGCCTGAGTGAAATTAATTTTGCAGCACACGTTCACGACGGCTTTGCAAAGAGCTGATCACTAGCCAGTCGTGTTTTCAGGGCGATGTAAAAGGCACTAATGTTTTAATGATTCCATGCCTTAATAGGCTTACAAAATTAAAGGGTCGCTGAAACGTTTTTTGACACTGCGTCACTGATTAGGCAACACAATTGTGAAATCATTCACACCATAAATAAAGCGAAGCACCATGCGCTAAGGCAGCCTTGGGCTTATTTCTGTCGCCTTGCTCCTTACCGCTGCTGTTCCTCCTGAACTCGATCAGCTGCGGAGTGCGCGCTAGCGACGACTGCGCCTCCCGCGTCAGCCGCTGTGCCGAGCCCTCCGTAGCGATATAGCGGCGCGATATAGTTACTGAGGTCGCCGGCCTCGGCAGTGATAGCCTTTGTAAGGGCGCCGGCGTCTCGTGTGTACGCCGCCAGATGCCGCGACGATACCGTTGGTTGAAACGAAGACCACAAGATCATATGGGTGGCGCACTTCACGTCGAGCAGGAACACGTTGTAAACTGAGCGGACGACGTTCGCTGTCTGCCGGAAGTTACGTTATAATTGTAGTCGTAAACTGCGATTGTGTATCATCGTTTTGTTATTGTTTTAATACAAAACAAAGGCTACTAACTTTCAATTCTGACAAACGACATATTTTCGCAGTTAGGTTAGGAAAATGACTTGCACGTCACTGGTTAGGGGCCAATCAGCGGCCTCCCCATCCATCGTTTGATGGCGGTTGCGTTCGAAAACGCCTTTTGGCGAGCCGCTGCGATTTTTGCGAAGCGCGTGTTCAAAATCGTGCAGTAAATCACACAGTTTACGCAAAGCACCAAATCTCTTATAATGATCCTAACGACTCGCTATACCGGATCACCATGTTTGCACAGAAACGTCAAAACCGTTTCAGGGTCCCTTTAGGATACATTTTTTCATTGCAATAACGAAAGGGAAGGGGCCAAGGGCTCGTTCTTTATTTGTTAGAAACGACTTAATGAGCAAACAGACAATGAAGCCAAGGAAAGCATAGGGGAAGTTACTTGTGGTATTGGAATTGTGGAGAAAGTAGAAAGGAATTAAAGTGGACGAAAAGACAAGCCTGCCTTCAGTGGGACCCGAACCCAAGACCTTCGGATGTCGCGTCCGAGGCTCTACCAACTGAGCTACGAAGGCGCTCGTCCCCCCGTCCACTTTATTGTGTGTTTATGTACTTATTATCCTGGAAGTGTTAGGCAGCGCCCCTCATGGCCAAGGAGGCGTGTGTGGAACACACTTTCTTGCCAGGAGGCGTCACGTAGAACGTGAACTTAGATGAGATGGCTGCTGCCCAATAAGCCCTCGCATGCTACCTAAGGCACCAAGTCTGCCGCAACGAGGCCCAAGCTATGAAATATGCTTTCCTTGGCTTCATTGTCTGTTTGCTCATTAAGTTGTTTCTAACAAATAAAGAACGAGCCCTTGACCCCTTCCCTTTCGTTATTTCATAGCTTGGGCCTCGTTGCGGCAGACTTGGTGCCTTAGGTAGCATGCGAGGGCTTATTGGGCAGCAGCCATCTCATCTAAGTTCACATTCTACGTGACGCCTCCTGGCAAGAAAGTGTGTTCCACACACGCCGCCTTGGCCATGAGTGGCGCTGCCTAACACTGCCAGGATAATAGGTACATAAGCACACAATAAAGTGGACGGGGGGACGAGCGCCTTCGTAGCTCAGTTGGTAGAGCATCGGACGCGACATCCGAAGGTCGTGGGTTCGGGTCCCACCGAAGGCAGGCTTGTCTTTTCGTCCACTTTAATTCCTTTCTACTTTCTCCACAATTACAATACCACAAGTAACTTCCCCTATGCTTTCCTTGGCTTCATTGTCTGTTTGCTCATTAAATTTTTTCATTGCAGTTTTATAGGGAGAAGCGCGGAGAAAGTATCTGTTTTGAAACTGCACCATTTTAAATTTTCAATTCCTTACCTAGTATTTCCCAACACACAGCCTGAGAGAAGAAACAGTGCTGCTTCTAAGCCGCTTTCACGATCTCTTCCCTGTTCCAAAAGACGCCAGGTAATGCGAGGCGAGAAATGGTTAGAACAGACTTTAGCATTATCGGGCAAAGTGTACCCGGGGCGTCTTCCCATAGCTTTTGCTGACACTGTCCCCCCGACACATTATGAAGTGAGACGCATAAAGTGCAGCAGTGAAGACGCCTCAACGCATACACAGCGCAGCGCGTCAAAGGCACCGTGAAATCAAGGCCGCGCCGCTCGCGTGACTAGCGCAGAACTCCGCACCATTTCAGGCAGACGAATTCAAAGGCAGCGCAACCCGCGCCACACCGAAAGCCGCGAAAAGAACAGCGAAATTAATATTTCATGCCATAAAAAAGTGTCTTAAAGGGTGAAGTACTGTTCTAAGACATAAATAGTCGTTTTCGGCGGGTATGCATACCTGCGTGGTTTTGTTCTGTTAAGCTTGGAAACTGACATAAAGGCTGCTGCATATCGCTAGCGGCGTTTTTCGCAACACTTTCAGAACAAAATTAAAAACATAATTCCTTTTTGTGGGTAAACGCGTGCTCGTTCCCCGAAATGTGACGCACGATCTTCCCATTTTTAACACAATCTAAAAAAGTGCGCAGTGCGGTAAAGAGTCCCTTTAAGCAAATGATGTTGAAAGGCATGTTCTAATATTCTGGAAACGAGAGTCTCAAATTTGAAAAGGAGGCTCTTATTATTAATGTGCCCAGGTATGCAGTTTTAATTGTATGGCTTGTTATGGGTTGGCAGATCGATTGCGCTTTGAACCACATACTCTTCATTTGGCTCGGTGCGACAGCACTGCTTTGCATTTTCAGGAAATTGTGAAAGTGCTACCTTGAGAATCCGAAGTATATCCCGGCTGCGGTGGCTGCATTTCGATGGAGACGAAATGTTGAGGCCAGTGTGCTGCGCGTTTTCAGTGCACATTTGAGAACCCCAGGAGGTGTAAATTTCCGGAGCCCTTCACTACGACGTCTCTCACAATCATGTCGTGATTTTTGGCCGTAAAACTTTTGATATTCGTCAATCGGAAATATTGTGCTGTGATTGAAGCTCTCTCCCCTAGAGCATGTGCGGAAAACGCGTACCATTATTACGTCTGTAAACTAATACCACAAGAATCGCGTATATTTTGGCTGGTTCAAGCACGAAATTCAGGACGGAATTCATTTAATCTGTTCTGAATAAGTGTCTTTTGTCTTTAGCCAGCAAAGGCCACATCATGTAGCTATTGACTGCTATCGACTCTTTTCATGAGTTTTCGCGTAAGACTTCATTCTTGTAACTGTGGCACCTAATAATGCATGCCTTTCCTAGGATTCCTCTTGCACATAAAATGTTTAATCTGTTTCTGCGGATATTTCTAAGCACTGGAACAAGAAAAAAGTGTTTTTCCAAATAACAGTGTTACTTGGGTTGTCTCAACTTAGCAGTTATATATCGACGTAGGTTTTATCGCCTTCGCTGGCCTATTAATTATCTTAGAAGCGCTAGCATTATGTGAGTGTGGACAGGTATTCTTGCCAAAGAAAACATTTCCTGGCTATTTCGTTCCGCATCTGTACCGAAAAGTACGTTTCATATGTGGCAGGGCAACTTACGCATGCGCCAAAAAGTCTACTGCTATGTTGGTGCTTCCTGCGATAAATTGTCCAAATTAAGACTACAGATGCGCTAAGCGAAATGACAATCAGACAGATTAATAAATGATGTGAATGCCTGCTACCAAGGGGCAAACACATGTTCATGCTCCCAATGTTTACATCCGGGCTGCCTGTGCACATGTTTCGGTAGGCGGATCTAGCTTGTAGAGGCAACGGCAACTGCAGCTGAAGTGCCAGTTGCCTGCCTCGAGCCCTCGAGCAGGTGGTCCCCTGCGTTCACACGATCCTAGCAGGGGTGACAGTGTATACGGTAAGCTTGCGCGTGAAAGCTTTCCCTGAAAGGAGAAAATACACTCACGTAGGAGAGAAAAGATCATAACACATAAAGCGTTCTGTCGCTTGCATAGTAGCTATCATGATGTGTCATATCGCGAACAGCAAAACACCGCATTGGCATTATGGTATAGCGTGAACACTACACTGTAAAAAAAAATTGCCGAGATGGGAGTAAATGGACCTGTCCTCTAGCGCATTCCCTGATAAGAGTTTATTATACTTCGGTCATGCGGAGTAAAAGATTTACTCCGCTTGACCGCAGCTATATTTACATCCATCGAGGAGCTTTTGCAGGTAGCTATGGGAGTGTGTGTCTACATCCATCGCGGAGCTCTTGCGGGTACCTATATGGGAGTTTATGTTTACATCCATGTAGGAGCTTTTGCTGAAGCCAGCTAAGCCTAGGCGTGGTCCGGGACAATTTCTTGCATAATTTATTAATATTCGATCTACCTGGGCAAATTTGGTATCCTTTTGGTCCTTTCTCCTTGCGGTCGATAGTCTTGACGTTTGCTTTCCGATAATCATGGTGTGTCCGCATACAATCTTGATACTTTCGGAAGCCTAAAACCACGTCAACACTCGCTGGGTGGTGGTGCCCCAGCCACTTCATAACAAAATATTTGTGGTGGTCTGGTCGATGCGCATCATTCGGCTTCTGGCTGGAGGAGCAGAGCGGTCACCAGTGGAAAGAGCCTTGACACGTTTACACAGAACACTGATTGGCCGTTGCAAACTCACTGCGCACTCAAGACTCGTTTAAAAAAAACGAAGTGGTGCTTCACTTGGACGCACTAAGCACACGTGCGATCACGCACAGATACAACTCCCACCGACGATTCATCGAACCAACCAATGCACTGGAGCATCACCCGGAAGCACTAAACAGACGCGCGATCGCGAGCGCGCATGCACACACACATCACACCGCCGCAAGAGCGTCAACCGAAGACGGCTGTTAAAAACTCCCATGTGGAGGTTGGGACCACGTGAACTGAAACTCCGTGTGGGTAGTATAATAAGGTCACGTCGTTTTTATACTCCGTCACTTAGCAATGGTGGTAGAATGATGTAATGTGCCGAATTCACTCCGCTATGACGGAGTAAATGGTTGGAGCATGAAAGTTTTTTCGGTTGACACGCTGGTAAAAGCTCCCATCTCGGCTAAGTTTTGCTTAGAGTGTAGTTAGTCCGACGGCCCGACGCAGTTGCCCACAATGTTGTCGCACGCTGCCCTGAAGTGACTAACTCACCTTCCATGTTGGACGTCTGCAGGTTGTCCTTAAGAGAGAAACGTGGACTGTTGGGCCAGTCGGCATGTCGTACTCATGGAGGAGAGCACTCAAAAATTCAGGAAGAGTAGTGTGGACAGGAAAGACACCCTTATGACACCGCATTCTTATCTGCGCTTCTGCAGCACACAAACACTTATACGCGTCATATTACGGCGTCCTTAGAGCACAGTTGTACTTGTAAATTCACTAAGAGTATTTTAAAGCGCTTAAGTGTGCTACTTTCTGCAGGTCGTACTCTAATCTACTACCATCATGTGATCAATCAGATAATTTAGGAGCTAAGCAAAACTGAAAGTTGCGGGAGTTGGTAGGGCATCTAAGCAAAACTACAGCGCTCAAACGGAGCGCACGAAGTGAAATAAACACAGCGGAAGCCCTGACTATCAATTGACGTATTATCGGAACTTACAATTCATTTATAACTGACATGCGCTGAAGAACTGGCAGTGAAGGGTCAATGAAACCAAACTCCGATGAAACTACACGTGTGCTCAAAAATTCTTAATTTAAAAATGAGCTGATTATCGAGAAAGCCGTTATACGACTTCCATAGAATGCAAAACAGGCACTTGGCCCAATAGAGGCACATCAGCAGTTTTAGAAAAGTTGCTTCAGGAGTATTTCAAATATATGTAAAGCCTTTAACCACATGCACATGACTGCACACCTATCGTCGCAAATGCTGAGACCCGTGTACTGGGCGAAGTCAGAGCACGTTAAAGAAACCCAGGTTGTCTAAATTTTGAGAGCACTCCACTATGGCGTCTCTCATATACATATCGTGGTTTTGGGACTTTTTTTACAATCAGTGTTTGTCAGCTCAGCTTACAAAAAGTAGTGAAATAACTGGATTGCGTAGGAAGAGTAATAAAGGTCAAGGGACAATATCGCGGTAGCCTACCGTTTTAAAATCAAAAGTGATCTTCAGCAATGATAGGAACAAATAGGAAAAAAAGACGATTGAAGAGCTAAGCCAAGAAAACCTTATTGTGGACCTAAAATGAACATTCTCACGACAAATGCAATGCTAAATGTCCTTTCGACCTCAGGCTAAGCAACCAGCATCTACAACATATAGACGGCTCTCTATATAGCATGTCCAATAGTCCGCTAAAAAAAAAAGATTCGCTGAAGGATATTGTTAGGCGGAAGCGAATGCGGCTGGCATTCTTAACTCGCTAGAGAAATTTCAGTCCTATCCCTAAAGAGAAGAGTGTAGACCATGGCCTCCGGTCAGAATTAATATCCATGTATCGTCCCATTTCCTCCTCGCAATGCCTTTTTTGGAAAGCTTTAAAAAAAGACATAAAAATTGCATCACAAAGTACCTCGATAAATTTCAGATTCTCCCAATTTCTCAGTTTGGTTTTCGTGAACCATATCTCACGCTATGCTTTGCTATTCTTAACCAAAAAGCTGAAGAAAGTAATTCATCGGTCTACTACGCAGGTTCCGTGTTTGTAGACTTCATGAAACCATACTGTTCAAAAAGGTAAAAACGCAACACCGGCAGAAGAAAACAAGAGGGACAGGGTAGGGTGTCTCCTGTGTGTATTTCGCCTTTCCCTTTTTGCAAAGTATGAACCAACTAGCCCAATACATGTGTTACTAAAGCATGGGATGTTTTCAGCCACCACATTTTTAGGGAGCTTGAAGCAATAGGCATGACTGGTCCAACATTATCAGCAGTTCAGGTTGTTTTTTGTGTTCTCCTTGATGTGGATCGTATCCCGTCAAGGAGGTAGATGATCGGCGTCGATGAAGCAGGAGGCAGGTTGGAGGTAAGGGAACTTGAAGATATATTGTAGCCAAATATTTACAGTCATACGTACAGCTTACCGAAGCACACCAACGACAACACAAGCATTAACAGCGTCTTACTCTTCTGCTCACCTTTAATAAGTTAGAGCTTAGAGCACTGTTACCACATACGACGAATCGTGTCTCCCCGTTCGGCCACCAAGTGGTTGCGGCCCAGAGTGAACATGCATCGTACGGAGTCTTGCTGTAATCACTGAGCTGATGCTCAGTGATTACAGCTGAGACTGAAGGATCCTGGGACCTACACAGTCTTTAATACATTGCAGTAAACAAAGAAAAGGGGAGGGGAACACTGCTGGTCATGGCTCAACATTCTCTGAGCCAATCAGTTTACCAAGCAATATAAGCCACTCCTTACTGGGCTGCCCTTAATCTCGATAGCAGTGTTTCTACACTCTCGACAGGCGTTTTATCATTTTTTCTCAATATGGCTCTTTCTCTCCTCCCGCGCAATTAGCGGTTCCTCAATCCGTGGATGCTTTGAAAGTTTTTTACACGTTTCTGTGCCAGGTATCCACAGGCCCCCTCCCACCGACCACCCAAAGTGACAGCATGGCTCATACCATTCCCGGTATCAATCATTGTAACCGTAGTCTCCCCATTCGGTGAATTGGAAGCGGTGCTGGTCTTTAGACTAATTGTGGACAGGCCTCAGATGATCTTTTGTACGGTTACGGGAAGGAAGAAGTGACTGTCAGTCATTGCTCCCTCCGCACTCGGACCGCGCGTCGCCGCGCCACGACTATCCACACAAGCTTTCTTCTAAAAGGCCAGAAGGCTGACAAAGGGCAGCAGAGAGCCGGCTCGCCACCGTGCCCGAGAGGGGGTTTCCGAGGAAGCTATTTGCGTGCTAACGAGCCCGCTTTCAGAAAGAATTAGCAAGGTCCGTCAACAAAGACGCCGAGAGCTGGCGCCTGTCCGCTCCGGAGACGAGCCGAAAGAGTAGTTGAATAGCGCCCAGTGCAGCGTTGTGTACACTGCCCTATTGACATGAGCGGTAGAACATTGCATCAATGATAAAAAATTCTTGCTCAAGAGAAGTCGGGTCGTTAGTCTCTGAGTCTGTAAATCTAGACCTAAAGCAACAATTATAGGAATGCCCGAAAGGTCTATTCTCGGCCCACTTCTTTTAATAATTTATATGAAATACTTGCCAACCGGTTTCACTACTTCAGATTGCTTACTATATGCAGATAACGCAAGAATCGTTAACACTGATTAGTGCATCCAATGCCCGACACAAACTAAATAATGACCTGTCAACTTTGGCGGGCTGGTGCTCCCATAATAAATTGTAGATTAGCCGCATTAAAACGAAGTTCATTGTTTTTCACCCTTGCCGACGTGTGCATATTTATATCCCTCCAATACATCTAAATCAGTTGGGAATTGAAGCAGCTGGAGAGACCGCTTTTGTGAAGTAAATTGGACCGCCACTTCTAATTTTTCTCGCATGTTGCAGACCTGGGAAGACAAATGATATCCGCCATACGTGTGTTAATAAATAACGCAACATATTTTGTGAGCCTACATTGCTCTCGTTATACTACGCCTTTATTCATTCCTGTAATAATTACTGCACCCCATCTTGGGGCAAAACCTACAGCAATCACCTCATCTCCGTTCAAACTATTCAAAATATAACCATCTCCGGAGACGAGGCGAAAGTGTAGCTCAATAGCGCCCAGTGGAGCGTTGTGTACTCTGCCCCATTGACATATGAGTTGTAGAACAGCAGTGATAAAAATTTCTTACTCAAGGGAAGTCAGGTCGTTAGTCTCTGAGGCTGTAAATATACACCTAAAGCAACAAGTATAAAAATGCCCGAAGGGTCTATTCTCGACTCACTTAGCCGCAATTCTTATCGCAATCACACGAAACAATTCCTACAAGCCAACAACATCCTGACGCTTGACAATCGCTTTGTGTCTCACACTGGCTGGACGACAGGCGAGCTGAGCGTGTGATGAGCCGCAGATGTTTAATCGGTGTCGTCTTAGAAGAAGCTGCTCTCTTTCAGGCGATGCAGTCTGCAATTCGCCTTCCACCACTCGTCTGACTGTCGCAACCTAGCTTAAAGATAACACCGTGTTTGTATATTAGCTTGCGCAAAAGAAAACTTGCTTTCTTAATATCAGCAGCACCTTGGAAAATAACTTAAGATTGTGTTGTAAAACAAGTATTTCGAAAAGGCCATCTACTGTTCAAACGGTGCATAAGGAAGTAATCCCCTTATTCAGTATTAAAAACAAACAGTATCAACTCAGGTCGATCAAGCTTTGCTAACCTAACTCTACTCTATCACTTTCTCTTTCAGTATCTGCGCATGCGGTATGGGAACAGCATTGGACTCGCATCGTCCTTGATTTATTTCGTGCTAAGCGTAAGTAGTGTGTCTATCCTAAGTGCGAAATTACCAAGTGTGCCTGCCAGCTGTTCAATAGCATGGCATTTTCGTAATTTATTATTATTATTATTATTATTATTATTATTATTATTAACTGCACCGCGAAAGGTTTGTAGTAACACGTTCTGTGTACATTTTCTTGTCGCTGTAAACACTGAAGGGGAGACGTTCCAATTCGCCAGCATGTGTAGAGCTTCCTGAATGACGTAGTCTTTAACAGACAACGGGAGTCACGCCTGATTCGTTGTTCTACTCAGCTAAATTTGTCACGGTTCTATAAATACTTGGGCGTAGCCTGTGCAATGTGTAGCTGTACCTGCCTAGCCTAATGCGCTTTTAGGCCAGTGAGCTAAATTTCCCTAACCCGCAGACTGTCAATGACCTCAATGAGTTGTTTACTTTGCTATAAATGCAACGACATCGTAAAACAGTGCCGCGCAGCTGGACTCGTAGAGAAGCTTCCACGATTAATTAAACAACCTAAAAAACTAGGGATTTAGAATAGAAGTAGTAAATCAAGCAGGGATTTTTTTTTACATTGATACATAACGTTTCTCTCTACTTGCACAATGATGCACTTGTTCTGTGCTGTCACGGAAATAAATTACTTTTGCGTGGCCGGGAATCGGTGGGACAGCAGCAGGTGTGCGGCATGTGCCTTTCTGTATTGCGACGTGTACTTTATCATAGCACACATACTGGCTAGCTACGAAGAGAGGGCATGCGTGCTGGCAATGACGACGCATGATTTGGGTAAATACGCAAAGACGTTAGAGGCGAGAAATTTCTTTTTGCAAGTGTGTGAGCACCGAGTGGCCCGGGGCGAGGAGGAGAAAAGGAGAAAAAATATGCTCTGTGGAAACAAACGAGCTCTCAGGGCTGCGCAGAGGACGGAGAACAGTGACAGATTAAGCTGGAGTATGCTACGCGTTTTATCCTTCTTTCATGTCTTTCTTATTCTATTCCTGTCTCTCCTCCCCTTGCTCTTCTTCCCATATCATTGTCTTTTTAATGCGCTAGCGCTGAGGAGGTCGTGTCGCAGAAAATATGGTGTCGGCGCAGGCGTCGGCATCAGCGTTCGTTGTGGAAATAATCATCTCGAGCTGCTAGCCTGTTTCCCGAAGCACCCGGTCACGCCAGTCCTCTGTCATGGCGCAGGTGCGTTAGCGAACAAATTTCAATTTGTAAAGGTAAAAATCAGTCAGCAAGATCGTAAGCTACGCCCTAATACCTAAACACATGCCAGCTCGCACTGTAATATGAATATACGAGCGTTCGCTCATAAATGCGGTGCTTAAACTTCCTAAAACTTTGTTTTTCTTCTTCCTCCTCGTCGTCTCTTGCCTCGTATTCTTTGACATCTTCATCTTCGACTTCCTTCCCGTGTACTTCCTTTTTAAATCTTGGTTTGTCTTGGTTATCTACTTCTATCATTCCTCTGCTCCCTCTCTTCTTCTCTGTCGTTGTCTCCTCCTTTTTTTTCTCTTCCCGCTACATCTTCTTCCTCGTCTTCGTCGATGAAACTGCGGCCGACATCTAACAACATAATGTCTTCAAGTACCGTTGTTCCACGAGTGTCCCTGTTGAGCTGGTTTTAAATCCGCACATTCGTGGACTTTGTTTTTCATTGTGAACAATAGTAGTTACCGACGGCAACGCACGAAATTGCTACTAACTGCGGCATTAGTAACAAGTCCAGAATACCTGGCCCTGTGACATAAATGACTCAGGCAGCAGAGTTTGGATTCCACAAGCACAAGCAGATCGTCGAGCTTGGTCAACCAGAGCTTTTTGACTCCTTTTGCTCTTCACAGGCCATGCCTCTCAGTGCCTGTTAAGCACGCACGATGTGTTTTGCGTGGGCTGTGTAGGTGTGTCGGCTTCTCGAGTCAATCTCGCGTTGTGTGGCTGAACGTTGGCGGGTCTTAGCTGCACGGACATATTTCCCTAAACGTCGTGGGATGTATTTGAATTAGGTGGTATTGAATCCGTCTTCTATTCCTACTTTGTTAGCTCCTCAACTCGTTATCTGATCTTTGAGCGTGCCAGCCTTAACCAGGGCAGTGATAGCCGGCGTAGTCTCTTAGCGCCCAAAGGGCTGCTCTGATAAATACGACGACGCGGATTCGTTTCTCCGCCACCCGACGACGATGTCTTGTATTTCGATTTAGGGGCAAGTGTTGGAGAACCAAGTTGGGTCAATATTCACACCAAGCTCCGTAATACGACATCCCATATAATGATATTGTCTTTTTAGGTTTCAAAATTATAGCGTTTAATTCCCAGCAGCAGCAACGATGGAAAAGTTCCACAAATTTTCACTAACACAAACCTCACTCCATAGTCCGCAACATCACGTTTATTTTTTAGTTCATGTTTAATAAGAAATTGTACTTTATTTACCATGACTGTCGGTGCGCCCATTCGCATTCTTGGCTACGTACAGGGGGTAAAGAAAAAGATTAGCACGGCAGCGATAGACACGATTACAATGGGAATGGACGCGAGCGCAAATGGCCAGCATGAACCTTCCGAGGCTTTAGTACACCTGAGCAGACTCATTGAGACTACGTGACCTAGTGTGTTATAGCGAAATAATGAGGTTAGGTGCGTAGCTATTTTTCTCGTGGACTACCACTTGAAACAAATTCCTATAAAAAGGACCGCGGCTTAAGATTCCCTCTAATCAATGGGAATTGGTTGGTTCCCTAAAAGCCAGTATATATTTCCTTCTCTTTTCTTGCGCTACCTTCCTTTGCAGCCCTATCTCTCTCCTTCAGCTTTTCTGACTTCTAGCAGCGGAGCTGTTTAGGCTCGGCAAAAAGCCCCGAGGCATTCGCAAAAATGTGGGCCTATTCTGATCGCAGTGCGCCGTGTCAGGGGCAGAAAACTTCAGGCGGCGATCCAAGCTCCTGGTTTGATCCCCGCAGCCACAGCTTCATTCGCATACAGAGAAAGAGAGAGAGAGAGCACAAAATAGAGAGACAGAGAAAGAGAAATACACACCTGCCACTGAACCAGGTGCCACAGCCGCACGTACCTTGCGTACCTTATATACTGGTTTACAATACCACGTGACTTGTTCGAAACCACGTGAAATCACGTAACTAGCCAATTGACGCGTTCTCGCCAAAACTAGTCACGTGACGTGTTTTTACCCAAACCACGTGGTTTCCATGTTACACTAAACCCATCACAAGAAGCTGGGCCGAACACTGGCTCCGCTGTTGCTTCCAGCCTTGCGCCACTGGTGCGAGCTGCGCATTTCTTTTTTCTTTTTTGTATCCGCGATAAGAGGGAACCAGACTCATACTAGTCGGAATTGAACAAACCTATTTTCACACAGTTGTGTTCTAACGCCATTTCACGTCAACAAAAACGAAAACGAGCGGATGCGTGGCAGCATAGCTGGAAAGTGTTAATAGGAATACAAAAAGCAGAACATCTGGCAATCAATAAGATGGCGGCAGTTTATTTTAATTCTTCTTAAATGAATGAAAACTGCTTCACCCAATGTTCACAATTAACTCCCATTCAGTTTCCTTATCTTAGTCGTACTGAAATAAAAAAAAAGCTGCCAGCAGTTGGTCATCCCTGAAATAAAAAAAAATGCTGCCTGCCATTGGTTATCCTTCCAGATTTCGGCAGCGAATTTGCATGCCGAGACTGCTTCTTCGGTGGTTTCCAATGCCGTGACGATCTCGTAAGACGTCGGCTCGCACAGAAAACCACACTGAACTCCCGTAGACTGATTAATATATTGTAGGAAATTGTAACAGCCCGTTTCGGTGGTGCTCTCTATGGCCCCTTGGAAGAGCTCAGTGCGAGAATGGAGTGGGAATATCACAGTTGACGCATGCTTTACCTCTCAAATTTTTGACATTTTCGTTGTACTGTGGTTGCTGTTTACGAGGTATTTCACGGACGTGACATCTATAGTACGGTCGTAACAGGCTAGTGCTCAATTACTTGACCTACAAACACTGAAAGAAGTTCCATGAATTCTAGTTTCTTTCATATTGTTACGCGGTCTTGCCATTAAAGGAGGCAGCGAGTGAACAGGTAACAACCAAACAATTTAGTGGGCGATGATTTGCCGAGGAAACCAGTGAAATCCCGCCGCAGTGGTCCAGTGGTTATGGCATATGGCGCCTAAACAAATTGACACGAGTTAGATACCCCTCGCGCCCGGTCGTATTTTCAGTGGAGGCGAAAATGCTAGAGGCATGGGCGCTGTTCATTACTAGTACATATGCTTAGCGCTCGAAATATCCGGAGTCCCCTACGCTGCGTGCCGTATAGTATCGTAGTTCTAGCATGTTCAATCTCGACAATTATTACATTATTGTTAAAGAATGCAAAGTCCACAGAACACAATATCGTAAACGCGGTCGTCGACAGTCCAGAATCTAATCAGCGCGAAATGTATCGGATTTTATACTTGAAGGTCATGCACGCACATTCCATTGTTATTGCTCACGCTCGCGTACAACTTTTAATATAGTGAACTACACGCCTCATGCATGGTTAGTAGAGCGCTTGCAAACGTTTGCGCATATTAGGGTAGACTGCGTCTAACTTTTACACGCTACAGACATGTTCGCTAAAACACAAAGGAAAAGCAAGGAACGAATGATTATGTGTTTTATTGATGTTTTTCTCGGTGGTTGGAAGGGGGAGCGGGGAGCAAAATAATGCTTAGCAGATCTCAACTGCTTTGTCAGGCAGCCTTTTTGCGCGTAGGTAGTTCGTCATCGTATGCAACATATAGCTACTTCAAGACTAACATTCGTAAAGGTCAACTTGATGTTCGTTAAAGCGTCCTGAACAGCGTTTCGCCAACACTTTTAGTTCACTGAGATGAAGACTTCATTAAGTGGATAGACATGACTGGGTAGACATAAGGAGAAATTTGGAAGGAGCTTCTTATAGCCACATATCCAAAGCGGGTACAAGCCGCACGTGATTTGCTTCCTTATTTCGTTCTTACGAGTGGCCCATACCCGCACATCCCCGGCTCACGCACGCATATCGACTGCACACCGGAATTACTTGCACTCAGTTAAAGCTTATTAAAGCCCGGACGGTTGAGCGATATTTTATGTAGTAAACTGATGCTCTGCTATAAACGTCACCCCACATAACTCTAATGTTGACGTTTTTTGTAGGATTCGTTGTTTACCGAGCTTTATTTTTTGTGTTGCATTTGCACGTTAACCCCACCTGAGATCAATCGGAGCTGCTGAGAAAGAAACATTACGTCGCTAGGTCCAAGTGCCATGAAAATGTTGGTGGGACGCTTGAGGTTCGCCTTTAACAGTGGAACGATATAGCGCCATTGGGCTCCTGTCTCATCAACTTCTGTGGAATATTCATTAAAACTAGCATCTTTTCTATAAAACGCTCGAAGCATGTGAGTTCCCTCACAACAGAATTATGTTTTCCTGTACATTCAAATTACAGTTCCAACTGTCATATGTGTAGGTTTTGTTAAGTGGTTGTTTACAATTTTCGTGGCAGATTTCACTTTGATGCATTCAATTTTCTTCAGTAATGTACCTGTACATTTTCAGAGAGCCAATGGGGACGATTTTTTTGGAAGTTATTGTAGCGCCGTCTGGACGTTGACGGTTAGTTCTGATGCCGTCAACCTCCAGAGCAATGTTTTGCTAACATTTTTTAGCAGTTTTTCACTATTTCATCCATACAGTTTAAGTTTTCAGAACCACCAATTTTGTTTGTATAATTTAGAAAAAAGAAATACCTTTAAAATCCCAAGGCTGCTTTAGCGCCAAAATGGTGGCTTGCGACCCGCAAAGCAGAGGATGTGCCATCGTCGTCTGCTACAGCATGGCGGCTGCTCCGCTGGTCGCAACAGGCAGGTGCCCCCAAAATTTCTGGCGTTAGCATAGTGTAATTTGATTCTGCTTCACGCCCAGCCACGGTGGTCTAGTGGCTATGGTACTCGGCTGCTGATCCGAGGGTCGCGGAATCGAATCCCGGCCGCGGCGGCTGCATTTCGATGGAGGCGAAATGTTGAGGCCCGTGTGCTGTGAGATGTCAGTGCACGTTAAAGAACCCCAGGTGGTCGAAATTTCCGGAGCCCTCTACTACGGCGTCTCTCATAATCAGAGCTGGTTTTGGGACGTTAAACCCCACAAATCAATCAATCAATTCTGCTTCTGTATCAGAGACTTACAAGCATCTTCTGTACTTACTTGGAAGGTTACCGCTGCCGTAAGGACGAGCAGAGTCACACACCGATCATACGAACTTGCGGCAAGTAAATAGCTTTATTGTAATAACATAGATGTTTACATGAAATAAGGGGCACGTGAGTGGCGTTTTACTAGATGTCCTAGTGCGCACAGAATGCATAACGGTTGATATGCAAGAAGGTACGTATTACGTGCCGCACCATTACAGATATCTGGAGTACAGCTGTACATCGTTGAAGGAATAAATACATAGAACTGCACGAATCCGCGTGATCAGAATATACCACTGAATTCCCTGCACATTTGCTATGATGCCGTATTACTCCGTTCACAGTACCAATATCCTGCAGCTTGATTTGAACTTAACCGTGGAACTTTCACAGCAGGCGTCGAATGGTGCGTGTACGACTGTCAGTCCTCTCGTACTCACTCCCCGCTTTCGGTCGGCCTTACCCATTCGACAAGTATCATTCTTTATATAAAAAAAAGAGCCAGGCCTGCGCGGAACCGCAGGACAGTGGCAGCGTAAGCTGGAGGAACGACCGCTTAGAGGCCATGTTAAACGATTGAGAGAACTAGTGTAAGTAGAGGTGGTACATATCCACTGCGCCATAACTCTCATCATTCCGCCAAGTAGGGAAGTACCCACTACGCCATAATTACTGCGGTATTATAACGTGCAAATCTGTATGTCTACACATCTTAGACAGTCTCCTGGCGTCGTTTTCCCGAGAACGAACCGAACTCTCGGCCCAGCGTCGACGGTGACCTGTGGTTTGGGCTTCTCTCTGCACAGCTATCTGTTGTGCCCATAGTTGCCTTGCTGCAGCCGCGCGCGTATCTCTGCGATTCACTTATTCAGCAGCAGTCCGCACTTTACGAAGAGGCGCCATCAGGTATATCGAAGAGCGAAGTTGAGAAGATTGTTTCATAATGATGATGTTGATGATGTCTCTGTAATGGGTTCAGAGCTACAAAGCATGGAGCCCTGTGTTCTTTCAAATGGTTCCTCGCCCTCGTTATGCAATCCCCTTTCCGCGACGTGTAGTGGCGTATAATTATTCTGTCACGTAACATTGCATTTGTTAATACCATTCCTCAGCAGACGTTATACCTGTTTAGGTCTTTTAGCGAACATTTTTCAAGCAGAGGCGTGGCTCAGTGGTAGAATGCTCGACTGCCACGCAGAGGGTGTGGGTTCGAAGCCACACAGAGGACGTGGTTTGAGTCTTCCCCGGTCCTGGTTATTTTTCTAAAATTGGCGCGGCGGCGGCGGACAACTACGGCGCAAAAACGGCTCTTGTGATCTCATAACAGCTTACGCTGTAATTCAGCCTTCGTGCTTAATGCGCTTCTCGTGATATAAAACTAAATGGCAACTCTCTTTTATGCGAATTGATTTGAAGTTTTTGAAATAAAGTAGAAAATTTAAAGACTTATTTGGACTTGGTTTGCCGCTGCCACCGGTGCGCTACCGTCGCTCAGACGTTGGCGACACCAGATAGAGCGGACGCGCAACCCGCAACATGAACCCCCTCCCCCAAGTCACGGCGGTTGTTCTGAAGCACGTAACAAGCAATAAGAATAGCCTGCACTAACTTATGACACTGCCTTCTGTATTGTCTTCTATTCAGGTAACCCATTCTCCTACCGCAGATGTATATTCGTATTTTTTTTGTTGAAATACTTCTTTAGAATAAACAAATAGCGCCGGCGAGTGCTAGTACTTGCTCCGTGTATAGATTGTTTCAGGAGGTGATAAATTCAGATGTACGCCAGTGAATTCGCTAATGCAGCTGTAGATGAACTTTGCTACAACATGAGAATCTTTGTCCCGAAAATCGAGTTGTTGTTGGAGTGCTGTGCGGCTCAATGTCGCTTCAATGTGCTTCATTCCAGAAGTGTTTCTGGCATGTGATCTGCACACAGTGTCGAGGTTGACCTCGACAGCTGTCACAGTCTCCGCGTGTGGTTGGTCTAGCTGACATCGCGAGGTTGCTCCTTACGTTTCTTTAATTTCTTTTACCTCCTAATAAAGAGTGCTGCGTCATATATTGCTCATACGGCGCGGCTGATCTTAGCTCATCGAATGCACATAAATTCAAGCCAACGCATAGAAGTAATAATTATTATTTTTAATTGCCTGCAGCGGAACTCATATACAACTGGCTTTGTCTCTTTTCGTTGGTCATATCATGAAGCTCTAACGCGTGCCGTATTTTCTAAATCCTGTCACCCTATGGGGCTCTATTACAGGAATTAAACAAAAAACGAAATAGGTGTTCAATATGTGTCCAATATGTGTTGCTCCTGCTTGTTCATTATGACCATCAATTCTTTGTTTGTTTACTGCAGCAAACTTTAGGGGCTGTTACCATCTACGCTGCCGCTGTCGCCATGACAACAAGTAAGTGGCAAAACTCCTCTGCGTTATTATTATTTCTGAACAGTAAAATTGGGAAACATGGTTCTTTTTGTATTATTATTAAAGTGTAAAAAGCGACGGCCACAAACAAAAAAAAACACTAAGAAAACGACTTAGCCTTGGAATAATGCCCGCTGCACATGAATGCTGTAGTTGTTTTGCACATTGGCGTGCTTTTTTCTCTTGTGTCTCCGTCATTCACCGCTTATTCTTCAATAGACTAAAACGTAATCGATAATCTAAATCACGAGTCCAAAACCGTTGTTTGCATAAACTTTGTTATTGCTGCATACTGATTCGCTTTCAAGCTTTTTGCTGACGTGATACTTCTGAAAAGCCTTGCGGTGTACAGAAACATGTCAGTGACTGTAATGGAATTCTTAGAGACAGAAAAGGGGAACGTACGTTGCGTCTGACGACAGGAACTTGTTCAACGATACCGCGAGGCTGCTGTCTGTGAAAGCTTTATCGAAAACACCAACAGATATCGACATATACGAACCAACGTAATAAGTACACTCTAAACGCGGTAACCTTTAGTTTATTTTATAGGTACATAAAAATGTGAGAATATGCTCCTTTACTAAAGGTTAAAGAGCTTTAGCTTTTAGTGGAGGAGAATATTTTCCCATTTTTTGTACCTATAAAATAACATTAAAGGTTACCGAGTTTAGAGTATAAGAGAATGCAACGCTTTAGAGCAAGGGAAAGGAAAACACAAATGAAGAAGCGAGTGAAGTCACAGCTTGAAAGAGTCTCACCGAGGCTCTTCGGCTGGTGCAGGAGAAGTCCATGCAGGTGAAGCGTCGGCGTGAGCCGTAGGTCATCGCGGTAGCTCACTGACGACTGGTGCTGCGTAGACACTGATGCTTCCGTGATGCCGGCAAGTTGACAAGGACGTACCGACGACGACGCTGTACTGAAGGCACTCGTGGCTCGAAGAGACAGGGCAGCACTCGGGACTACGCCCGACCGTGCTGCGGGTAGCGGTGATCTTCCTTGACCTCGAGGAATGAAGCGGTGGAGAGGAGGCCCTACAGGGTCGCGGAGCTGGCCACGAGGTCCTAGGCCGGCGGGACAGCACTCGGACTTACGGCCGACGGTGCTGTTGGTGGCTTGGGCGAGCCTTAGGCGTTCCGTAAACGCAGCGTTGGGAGCTCGGTGCCAAGCGGAGGCATACGGCCTGACTCTTGGAACACGCCAGACACTGCTCTAGCCAGAGAGCTGCTCTACCACGTCCACGCTGGTCGAACGCCGCCTGGATCCTCCAACATGGCGCCTCACGTGCAAGCTCCGCGCACCAAACTCGCTTGATTTCTCCTGGCCGCCGCGTCTCTCAGCCTCTCGTCTTCCTCTGCCTCGCGTGCTGACCCAGCGTTTTTGTGCGGCCGCGTCTTCCATTGCGCCTTCGCTTCAGCACCAAACGCAACGAGCGCGCACTTCTCCCATCGCAGTGACCACTATTGCTGGTGGCGTTCAAGTGCCTTAATGGGATTAAAGAGTGCGTAGAATTACCGGACGAAACTCTTAAACTGAAGTGAACTGTTATAAAAGTTTTCAAAGCATCCGTAAGGTCAAAACACACACACACCTACACACACTTTCCCCGCCTCGCTGGTGTAGTCGCTGTGACACTCGGCTGTTGACATGAAGGTCGCCCGATCAAATCCTCTATTTCGACTGAGGCGCATTGTTGAGGCCTGTGTACTCTGCGATATCAGTGCACGTTCCTTCGTGAGATTGCTTTTTTTACACAATGAATTTTTACATAATAAATTTTTACACATTTCTTCTATCGGTTTCTGTGAGAAGACGTGGTTCAAAGTGCCGGAATATTGCGACTTGTATTTCACTAGCCTCTGTTACTACTAGAGTGTTCCTTTTGCACTTTGATATATCAAGTTACCATTCCACTCCCGGTGGTTCCTATCGTCTCCATACTTTCGCTCAGAAGTGTGCACGAATTTTATACCATCACGTTTTACATTTACATGAGTATCGAGTCCTCGACAATGTCAGCTGAGCCATATCCTTGCTGCATATCGTGAATAACATTTTCATTGAGTGACGACATCATTTTTATACAGGACCTTCCACAACACCCTTCACCCTCACGATTCTTATGATATGCTGATGACACAACTGTTTTAGACTCTGATATATCTTCAATGGATAACTCCGGCGATTTTTCAGTGTACACTGGTCTTAATAAAATTTTCAACATTTATGCTCCTCGTTACTGTAATATATGCCAAGGCAGCTGGTCTCAAGTTATTTAGTTTTCCTGAAAATAAATTTTAAAAATTTTTTGCGGATTCCCATGCGCATCAGCCTATATTTTTGACATAACCACCTTCAGCGCTGCCTATACGAGCAGGCAGGCCGTCGAACAAAGAAACAGCGATACCTCAGTGTTGAAAACGTCGCTGTAAAGTTCAGGAAAGCTGCATAACTCGATGCGTCGCCGGATGACCTCGCCACTGTCATTTTTCAGGCGCCAGCTACATATTTCTGATGAAGGGGAGGCTGTGATGTCATCGCATACACTGCTTGAAGCGGCTGCTCCTTTCTGTTTCAGTTTGAACACAAGGTTCAGTGGTTATTTAAAATTATTCGTGCGTTTCTGAGCAAACTTAACCACCCTGGCTGCCACAGACCTCGATATCAGAACCTGGTATAAAAAACCGCCGGAGTTCTCCTTTAACGCCGTTACTTAGTAAATTAAATAGTGCATTAGCTACTATAGTTACTTGGCGCCACCATAACAACTTCATTCTAAATCAAAGTGAATCTAACTTCATGGTTTTTCGTTCCGCTCAAGCAAGGTTGTCACTTTCACCTCAGGTTTCCCTTGGCTCCCACTTTATTTCGACTAGGGAGTGCCTTATTTCTTGGTGTCTTCCTCGATGAACATCTAAAATTTCACAAATATATCGCTTAAGTTAAGAGCTTCTTTCGGGATAAGAGCACTAATGAAAGCTGGGAAATGTATGTATAGTCCTGCTTTTATTTAAATGTGCATTCATTGACTGCCATATTAATTAAGATATTGCTGGATTTCACAACACGTATCACCATCACTTCTAATCTATTCAGTATATACGAAACCAAGCTCTGCGCACTATTTCTAACTTTAGTCGTAGAGATAGTTATCGTTCGCGTAGAGAATAATGTACTTACTCCTAATAATTTATTCGCATTCAGCTGTGTTACCGTGCTTTACAGATTGAACAATAAAGAACTCACCCACCGATTCATTTCCTTAAGTTTCTTAAAGAATACTGAAGCCTACTCGTATTCCTCAATAAAATAACTTGGTAGGGCCTAAGGTTCTTACCAATTACGGTGAGATGGCGGCATCATTCGGCGCTCTTAAACTGTGGAATTCCCTATCCCTGTCACATCAAAGCATTCTCATATCCTACTGCATTTAGGAAGACACTTAGAGCTCATTTTATGAACATATAATTATTACATGAGTTCTTCACTGAATGTTATCTGTTCTTATTATATTACACAAAAACGATGCACTTTTTACGGTTTTCTCCCCATTTTAGCTTCACTGTTGGTTTGAATTTGCATTTACCAATTACTCATGCCATTATGAAATAGTTTTGTGTACTTGTACACTTGTTTGCATATATATATATATATATATATATATATATATATATATATATATTCAATGTAGTATTGATTTTAAGTAATTAACTGCTGTTACCTTTCTCTTGTCAGTCTCAGTATATGTGGTCGTTTGTTCATATGATATATTACGTCTAATTAATCCTCTACAGAGGGTCCCCCGTTACGGTCTTTTGATCTTGGGACCTTGTTCTGTATATCCTTCACGTTTTAATCATGCTATGCATAATAAACATTTGATTTGATTTGGTGTTCTGCCTAACTTGCGCCACTCATTCCGAAATTCTACGTGACGCTACTGGGGTAAAACCTACTTACTATCATTCACTGCCGTCTTGACCATTTCAGAGAATTTATAATGCAACCTAAAATGAGTAATGATTAATAAATAATTAACCAACCAATACGCGGTCCCTTTAAGCAATATGTTCAAAGGAGAAATGGTAAAGCTTATCATTTAGTGTCCAAATGATGCGTTTGCATGATAATAAGCGCAAGAGTTTTTAATTTTGCCGAGCTCCTCATAATGCGCGCGAGATTCCAAAAAGGACCAGGTGACTAGCGCTTGCGCGCAGCGCCCTCAGCACCCGAGAACGTGCTAAGATCCATCGATGCTGCATGCAGACCGCAGGCATAGACCGATCCAAAGGGCGGTAACTGTTGCCATGCGCCCTTTATCATTTTCTCATGTGACCCATTGAGTATCGGCTGTCTCCATCCATCATTGACGGGGCGTGCTAGCATGTTTGAAAGGGCTCATGTCGCTTCCCACAAGAGTCTAGTCACGTGGTACTTTTCAGATTTTGTGCACTTTCTTAGAAGCCCGGAATAATGCAACTACCTAAAATTTTACTAAATAAGAAGAGGTAGTTACCTGAGATCATATTAAAACATATCCCAGGTCTGCGCGGAATCGCAGGACAGTGACAGCAAAAGCTGGAGTAGCGACCTTCTTAGAGGCCATTTTAAACGCTTGGGGATCTGGCCAAGTGATCGGGCCATCAGCTATATCGAAGAGCCAAGTGAGGTTGCTGTCGGGTCTGCGCACTTCGCCTGTCGCGTAACGCATGATACGATACGACAAAACTGCATCACGAGGCAGCGCTTCGTTATAATGATGACGGAAAAGTTGAGGAAGATTGTTTCATAATGATGCTGTTGATGATGCCTCTGTAATGGGTACCGAGCTACAAAGGATGCACCCTTGTGTTATTTCAAATGATTCCTCACACTCGTAATGAAATCCACTTTCCGCGACGCGTACGTAGCGGCATATTACTATTCTGCAACGTAACATTACATTTGTTAATGCGATTCGACGGCAGGCTTTATACCTGTTAAGGCCTTTTAGCGATGATTTTTCAACAACACGCGTAGCTCCGTAAAAAAAAAGGTGTAGCTCAGTGGTAGAATGCTGGACTGCTACGGAGAAGAACGTGGGTTCGAGTCCTCCTCAGTACTGGTTACTTTTTTCTAAAATTGGCGCGATAGTCATTACGGACACCGACGGTGACGGGCGGCGGACAACTGCGGCGCCAAAAACGGCCCTTGCTGTGATCTCATAACAGCGTACGCTGTAGAAGATAGTCGGATGTGGTCAAGACGAGAGTGAACAGGCCTAATAATGAGTTTGTAAGCCACACGTGGATTTCAAGCGAGAAGCTGTTCTACCTCGAGCTAAATACTTTGTAATGTCCTGAAAACTCGGCATATCGGCAAACCGCAACAGGGGTCCTAAACCAAAGCCCCAGTGTTCGCTCTAGTTAAGCTAAAACGATTCTTCTTCGCATTTAGTTACATTTCTAGCAACCAGCTCAGAACGGTTTAGCTGCCCCCCCCCCCAGATGCTAGAGCGCTACCTCAGGTGCTAGAACGCTACCCCCCCCCCCCCCCACATCGCTAGAACGCTACCTCGGTGCGAGCGGGATTTCAACACAGGCTTTCTCTTGCAAGCGCGCGTTCAAAAAGCCGCACGACCGGCTTGCGCTGCTTCGGAAAAAAGCGCCAATCCACGGTGATTATGGTACAGCAAGGAGGTGGGAAAGGGAAGTGAGTGGAGGTAAGTGGGAGCGCATGGCCACCAGCGCAGCAGGATAGTGTAACGAGGAGGGGGGAAACGGAAGTGAGGGTGAAGAGAATTGGTGTGATAGTGAAGAGGGAAAAGATGAGCGAAGAGTGTAAAGGGTAGCATTCTCGCGTATATCACGGTCTAGCAGGTAGTAGGGAAGCGGAAGTGGAGATGACGATGGTGAAAAGAAGAGGAGAAGGCCACCAGCTCTGCTGTGGCCTAGCCTATGACTGCTATTGCAACCTGCCAACAATTTTTAGAAGGGTCGCCCGCAATTTATCTGAAGCACACTGTCTAGAATCAATGCCCTAGTTCAAGTTGCCACGTTTAGCGATAGCATGTCATGTCAAAACGCCGTATATTCCAAACGCCCCCTTTGGGAAATAACCTAGGCAACCTTTTGATTGATTTTTAGGGTTTTACGTCCCAAAAACAGCTGTGATCATGAGAGACGCCGTAGTGGAGGGCTCCGAAAATTTTCACCACCTGGGGTTCTCTAACGTGCACTGATATTGCACAGTACACGGGCCTCAACATTTCGCCTTCATCGAAATGCAGCCACCGCGCCCGCGGCTAGGCAACCTTTTGGGTGTAGTCGCTGAAGTAGATTTAGGGTAAGAATGTATGATATTACCACAAAAAAATCATCCTCTTATTTCAATGGGCTGATCGACCGATGTGACTGCCCATCCGAAACCTCGTTGACCGCAGTAACTTCGCCCCACTGAATGCCCTCTTTCATAAACTATTAACATCCTTCTTCAATAAAATTATTAGGTAGGTGCCTACATGAGATGTTTGTGCCCGGCGGCTGAAGGAATCGCGCCCGCGCCTGCCTCTTGCGGGCGGACGCTCTAAGATTTGGATATATATCACGTTATTTTTATAATATCCAGAGATATTATAAGATGGAGTTCGTCTCCATCTTTAGCAATGATGGAGACGAACTACAAAACATGATTGATGACCTAAACAAGGAAAGTATTAAAATTGGGTTAAAAATGAATAGGCAAAAGACCAAAGTTATGCTCAATAGCCTAGCTAAGGAACAGGAATTTAAAATCGACAATGAACCCTTACAATGTGTAAACGAATACGTATACCTGGGACAGTTAATAACAGGAACTCCTAACCATGAAAAAGAAGTTCTCCGTAGAATAAAGATGGGCTGGAGCGCATTCGGAAGGAATTACGAAATCATGACTGGAAACTTACCGCTCTCACTAAAGCGAAATGTATTCAATCACTGCATTCTCCCAGTACTAACGTACGGTGCAGAAACGTGGAGGATAACGAAAAGACTAGAGATGAAACTAAGGAGCGCGCAACGTGCAATGGAAAGAAAAATGATAGGGGTAACGCTAAGAGATAAAAAACGAGCGGAATGGATCAGAGAACAGACAGGAGTAGCCGATATTATTATATCAATTAAAAGAAAGAAGTGGACCTGGGCAGGACATGTCATGAGGAGAAAAGATAACAGATGGACAGTAAGAGCGACGGAATGGATACCATGAGAGGGAAAACGCAGCAGAGGCAGGCAAAAGGTTAGATGGAGCGACGAAATTAAAAAGTTTGCGGGCATAAAGTGGAACCAACTCGCTCAGGATAGGGTGGAGTGGAAATCGTTGGGAGAGGCCTTCGTCCTGCAGAGGACCTAAACAGGCTGCTGCTTCTGCTGCTGCTGCTTCTGCTGCTGCTGATGATGATGATGATGATGTTCTTACGTAGAATTCACCCCTAAAATCGAAGCATTTTTGACCAGCCATCGAGAGAGAGAACGGTTTTATCTGTCTCTGTGGCTGTTAGCACGATACTCATGCTCATACTTGATACGGACAACTTGGAGCGCTAAAAAGACGGTCAGGAGAAAAAGGCACACAGGACAGGCGCACTACTTTCAACTGAACTTCTCTGAAGGAACGCGAAAACAATTACACAGACAACCACCGTGGACAATCATATTAACGATAATCCGAAAACGAAGAGTCAAGACCTCGCCAGAACCTCATGGCTACGCACCGGAGCAGTCACAAACGCAATAGAGAAGGCTGGCATGAGGTGGTGGTTCTGGCGAGGTGCTGAGTCTTCGTTTTCGGGTTATCGTTAACACGATTACCCACGTTGGTTGTCTGTATAAATTTTTCCGTGTTGCTTCAGTAAAGCTCAGTGAAAAGTTGAGCGCCTGTCCTATGTGTGTTTTCTCGTCTGCGTCTTTTTTGTGATCCATGTTGTCCGTATCAAGTATGAACCAACTAGCCCAAAAACGCGTTCTATTAACTCAGGTTCGTGCAGGTGTACGACCAAAGTAACATCATCACTAACTTCACCCTATTAATAGCGCTCGGAAGAAGGCAGATTGCAATAAACAACATATATTTGATTATCAACTACACAAAATATATTTTTCGCAAGGACGTAAGGTACAAGGTTCTTGGAAATACCAATGGGAGCCGTTGTGACACTTTCTGATCTGTTGGCCTCCATAAGTACATCGTACTTTTGTTTTGTCTACGCTACGTGTTTCACCAACTTACATGGGTGAGATCACGCCCACTGAAAATAACTGCCTCCTTCTCCCCACGCATTTGAAGAAAAGGATCTAGCGAAGTTGCCAGCCAAAGAAATATTCACCACTTTTGTTACATTCAATCAAACCAGTGCGAACCCCCACGAAATCAATAGATCAAGAAATCGCTAAAAACTATGTATAACAGAGAATGTAGCTGCAGCCAACGTTTCCACTTTCGACTTCTCTTCGTCAGGACGGCAACTACGTTCTTGAGCATTCCTTTCTGTACGCTCCCCCGTCTACAAACGAGAGGAGGAGAACAGCGGCAAGTGCGAACGAGAAAAAAAAGAGGAGGAGGGAGTCGGGTGACAGGTGTTAGTGTGATTGATATAAATAGAACGAACGAAAGCTTCCAAAAACCACTCGTGGTACGCATCTTGGAAATACACTATGCGCACAGTGCTAGAAAGCAGGACGAAGGAAGTAACACATACGATAAGTACAGGCGTTGCCCTTGTCGCATGTTTCCCGCATCCCCTCCGTACCGCCCCAGCCGCACACGCAGTGCATTTCACCGAGCGCTTGTTCTTAAAAAAATAACTATACTGTTTAACGCCGTTGTACTCGATGAAATGGATGGGGCATCAACACCTGAAGAGAGACTTTCGGGAAGAACCATTGTTAGCTTCTACAGGCGAAATACCTTAATCTTTTGTCGCCTTGTTACCCCCCCCCCCCCCACCGTACCTAATGGGTTCAATGGTTCCCTGTGTTAGGTTTATGCCTGTAGGTTGGAGGGTATTGAACTTGTATAAACACAAGAATATAGGGTAACGTCGTATCTATGGACTACAATGATTTCACTCCGCTGCAGGAAAAAAATTACACCATCCCCCGCTAAAGGGGACCATGAGGCGATGCGAAGCAGCACGGAGGGTGCACACCGCGTTTGCATCGGTTTGACTAGGTGTCGCGTTTGAATTGATTCGACGCTAGCAGACACTGCCTGCGTCAGGGTTGTCTGTCGCTGGCGACGGCGCGTTCTCGTTCCTTGCGAGCTAGTAAAGCGTTCATCGAACAGCTGCGGGCGCTGCGGCGAGCGGGCGGCAGGCGAGAGAGAGAGTGACGTCAGCGCGCACTGCGCGGGGAGCGTGACGTCAACGCGCAGCTGCGGCGTGACCTACTTGGCACCGCTCCAACACCTGCGGCGAGGGGAGCGTGTTGCCCTCGCCCTCGCCGTACGGACGCACAAGACAGTGTTACATAGGCTAGTCAAAGAGCTGCTTCGCATCTAAAATACTTTTTCCTTGTAAAATTAAACATTAATATTGCCTCCCATAAGACCACACCCGACCTTATACTGAGAAATATACAGCAAGACATTATGTATTCCATGCTAAAGCGTATCTGATGGCGACGTGTGCATCCAGTTTAGCATTTCATTACAGTTCAATGACGGAATAAGATATGGGTAAGCAGCCGCCGCAGCGGTACGGTAGTTACGTTGCTCAGCTGCTAATCAGAAACGCTCGTTCGACGGCTGCCGTGGCGGTCGCATTTTATGTGGAGGCCAAAAATGCTACAGGGTCTTCCGCTGTGCGTAATGAGTGCATTAAAGCTCTCCAGGTGGCCTTAATTACCGGGTGTCTCCCCCGCGGCATGTACACAAGCGTATCTTGACTTTGGCGCGTAAAACTCCGCCAGATATGAATGTTAAGCTTTTGGTAACGAAGTTTAGTTTCGTGGGGCTTTTTTTAATGCTATGGAATACACTAACCATGAATAAATTACTGTTGATAACTGTATAAATCTAGATTTTCTGAGGGATACACTAGAAGAAAATGTGTTCGGACCTCACAATGCCTGCAACGCAAGGCTACGATAGGGCGAAGGAAAACACGGTCAGCGCTGACTTCCTGTATTTAGACAAGGAAATTAACCATAGGAATTAAGGCTTCCATCAACAGCAGATAGACTGGTATTATGAGGCGGTGAGTAGTATAAGTCTTCGACGTCCATGCTGAAACCTTCAGGCAGCCTTGTGTCGAATTGAAAACTATGCGTATTATATCAGATGAGCTGGTGGCAAAAAAATGGTGCAGCAATCAATATTTAAATTTCTCTTGTTATAATGAAATAAGTTTCTACCAAAAGCATTTCGTCATCATGTTTACACGCTGCGGATATTCTACCTTCAGGATTCTCCTCCGGAAAGGCACTTCTCTTTGCAAATATCACGGGTCAGCTTTTCTGCGAAGCGAGCACGAAGAACACGCCTTCTTCGTATAGGATTTAAAATTGGGCCGCGCTCGTACCGTGTCCGAGTCTTCTTTGTGCCCTGGTTTTAAGTACCCCGTTTGCTTTATGTATACCTTCTTTGCCAGCCAGAGTGAGCAATCGTTAATTTTATCCAGCGAGGAGTTATTAGATTTTTCATGAACTGCGCACTCTACGCGTTTTTTTTTTTTTTTTGCGGACAAATAGATCTTCCTCAGAAGTGTGTCATTCACTTTTACTTCGCAGTTCCTACCGAGGGACTTCTATGAACAGAGAAGAGAAAGAAGCTTAAGGGTTCGTCTCGTGAGCTAAATGGTGAACTACGGCCTAAAAACCTGTAGCACGTGGTCTACTGGAACGCCATCCTGTGACGCATGCTCTACGCCTGCAAGCACTGAGCTTCTTGGGCGATACACTCTGCGAAGCAGCGAAAGTACACGCTGCCACTAATCTTTTCCATATAGCTTCCTCAAGAAGCTATCAATATCTGTGAAGCCTCCTTTTCTCTTGCGTAGCGGAGCAAGTCTTCTCTGTCAACTTAAATTTGTGGGCAGTCCCTTTAGAGTCAAGCGTATGAAAACCATTCAGACCACAGTATTTTGCTCGCTCCCTTACTCATGCAATACTATGGGTTAAACACCTTCAATGGACTGGTACGGACAGTTATTTACGGAAAATGATGACTATTAGTTCAACAAGCATGGAAGGGTGAAGTTTTACAAGCGGAAAAGGGCCCGATGCATAGAATACAGAACTAAGCTAATCGCATTATTTGCAGTCACTCTCTGAAGCACTCACTGTGACGTACTGCCTTGTGAAGAAAGTACCACTTTTGGCTTCCGCATTCCCTATATGGGCCTAAGCCATGTTACCGCTATGGAATGGAACTCATTAAAATGCTGCCTTCCTAGTGGTTGTCGCAGGCTGGAGCGTAAACCCGACCGACGAAATAACGTTTGCATACAGTATACATGATATCACACACAAATGATGGGAGCATTCGGAAATATTCGTCACATATTGAGGAAGCTGTGTTCAGCGACGGTATGCGTTGGGTACAGCTGCGCAGCATGAAATCACGAAGGAGAATAGTAGATGCAGGTGCCGTCCAACTGAACGTCTGAGCTTCTGCCTCCAGTAAGGCAAGTTCCTCGCAGGGCGCCCGAAGGTCGCAACGAACCATCGATCTGCTATGAAATGAACCTGTTCTGCGAACAAAGCCCGTGAACGATGCGCGTACTTCGAAATTTGTTCTGAAATTTTCAAAAAAACAAGGAAAACGCCCATTCAGGATGCCAAAGTAGAATTATTGGTGCTTCCTGTACATAATTAAAGAGCACACAGCGCTGCGCCATTTGTTCCGGCTAACATCATGATCCCTAAGGAGTATGCTTGTTTAAAGAAACAGCCCGAACAAAAGCACCCTGCAATAAATTGAATCTTATAAAGCAAGTATGCAATATTGAGAGTAGCAAAGCACTTTTAAGTGCGAAGCATTTCTTGGCGATCTTCACTAAGTTTGATCGTATCTATTTATCTACCAGGCTACGTCTCGGCGCTCTCCTCGTTGTGTCGTTTACATGGTACAAACTTGCTTGGATGGTGGGGTATAGATGCATGACGAACGTGACTGATTGATCTTTACAATACTAACGAGATATACTCGACATGTGCATCACGACTAAGGATGCTTCGATCACGTGTAGCTCACACCGGTAGGTAGTGCTCGGCCACAGGTGTTCGAATTTCTTAGAGCCTATGTAAATCAAGGACCAAGTATAATAGACATTCAACATATCATTAGAAAACACTTAAACAGGAGAAGCATACCGTTTGTCGTAGCTTGCGATTACACAACCTGGCCTACTGGTAGGTAAGCACGCTACCAGTAGGCTACGGCGGCTTCTTCCGCACGGTACATGTAGTACACACCAGCAGTACAGCACCAGCAGTCGTGAATATTGGGCATGCGTAACGTCCAACTGTGGTTCTAATGCGTGTTAAACTCTGTCATACAGTGTGATAAACAACACTTGCATTCTACTATCATTTGGAAGACTTTTGTCCAACTTTGCTCTATCTGATAGGAATCTATCAACAAACGACGTTTCTGATGCGCACGGCGCACTGTAGTAGGCATTACTCTTCTACAGAACACGCGCCTGTGAACTCCGACGTTACGTCGTAACATGAGCTGCTATTTTTCAGTCCCCGTGCTGCCGTCGACCTTTCTGATTATCGCACGTTACGCATACGTCCACTCATGCAATTTGCACAAAGATGGTACTCGTAATGCTTGGCTGAATGACAGTCGATTTGTCAGGCAATTTCCTCGCTTAATGCTTCGCATGGCACTGATCCTCACAATACGTGGGATCTGCTGAATTTTTCACCTACGAGAAAGCTTGCGCTATTCAGAAACTTTCCAGACCTATCAGAGATGCAAGGCATGGCTTGATGCTGCTGCTATTCACATTATATCGCAACCTACGCTCCTCATTACCTGGTCATTTGCAGCAGTGAGAAAAAAAGTGTGGTGACGTTAGCCTGACCCTGACAGCGAAGGCGACAAAATATTTAGCGTATTAAAACGACATCAGGGTGAGACAGTGCGCACGACTTATGTTCATAATCATGCCTGAGTCGTCAAAGATTTTTGGGAGTCTTTACGGGTATTCATTTGTTGAGGCAAGGGAACAGAGAGGCCGCATAGCCTCAAAATATTTATCCCTCGCGTGTTTAATTTGCAAAGAAGGGCACTTCACCGCGTTGTTTAAATAACGTCGTTATTGCCTCCACCACGTCGTAGCAAATGTTCGGTGATTGCAAACGTCATTTTTTCGTTGGGTCCTGACGATTAATCACGCAAAAATCGAAACTATTGAATGTATAACTGTTCATTTGGCGATCCTATTGGCCGTCGATGAAACGCGTCAGCGCGCCGAAGTGCGTCAAATTTTACACACGCAACATAGTACATTCTTTTGCTGTCACTGACCCTCGCACACAATCTGGAAGCAACTGAACATAGGCGTCAGGCGTGCAAAGTTTCTAGAGCACTCCGCGTCATTCGTGAAGCAGCTTGCAAGCTCGCGCGCGGCCTGCGCTGATTGATAAAGCAAGCCACGACAAACGAACAAAGCTGTCCTCGTACAACAAATAAAACAGGTTAGCGTGTTGATATTTAAACCAGATATCTTTAGCGGCTCGCGTTTCGCTGAAGGCTGCAAAAAATCACCTTAAAGGTAACGCCAACGAAAGTTTGCGCAATCTTCCAAGCGAACGCACCTTCAGGCGGAGCTCGAAGTCCGATGTAGAGCTATGCGCACCGCTGGCGAAAAGACCGTAAAATAACGCATCTTGCTTTAACCTTGTCTCCATCTAAACAAGAAAGACAATGCTATGTACTGTACAACGTAGGTATGCGCTCTGTCAATACTCGTGTTTCGTTTTGCTAAAGAAATGCTCAGAAAACATCTTCTTGTACGTCGAAGAGGAACTCGCCGGCCGCCCTCATTAGTACGACGTAATAGGATACTTGGATGAGTCCACTTCTACTTGTGTTTACTGAACAGTTGGCCTTGCTTCACTGTTGTAGCTAAGCATGCTAGACGTACCACCATTTCTCCTTGGCCGGTCTCTGTCTCCTTGTCTTCTCATGGCCCGTATTTTTTGGACCCTGCCTGGCTTCGAAGTTTGTACTCGTTTGCTCCGCGGAGTGTGCGTATCACTGATGGCAGTATTCGCGGCAATATCAGCTTGAGAAATGGAGTTTAGCCAGTGCATTTACTTCCACAAGGTGATGTTTCGTGATCAGCATCTCTATAATATGCGCCAGCAATGCCATGTTTTTCTTTTCTTTTTTTTTTTCAGTGCTCTGCATACCGCTGACCGCCTCATGTATTATGCTTGGCGTCGCGGGAACTACCTACACTGCTCTCGTATGTACATGTTTTCTTCCCAAGAGCTCTTAACGTTCGCTCATGTGAAAATTCCCTTAGAATACAGCCCGTGCATTGCGCACATCGGTTAAAAAATTCAAAAGCTGCATATTCAGCACAACGAACTGCATGAGGTAAATTAGGAGGATACGAGTCGGAAAGCGGACAGTTAATTAAAATTGTGTAAGGATGTCTATGGTTGTGATGTAACGCCTTTCCTGGCGAAATGATTTCGTGCCTTTGTAGTACCTAAATCAAATGGATGCGGAAACCAGCATCATGTCATCCACGGAGCAGCATATTGCGCTGTTTCGAGAAAAAAAAAAGAAATCTGTCCATTTTTTCCTCTGTTACCTCTAGCGTATAGCAAATATTGTTTCGTGCTGTACAGAGGAAGAAGGGTACTCTCGCCAAGCCAAGTGAAAATCTGGCGAGGAAAGATGTATTTTATTAAAATAACTAGTATCAATGAAAGCAGTCTATAGGTTGCCTCGTGAATGCGTATTTATGTGCTACATATGGCCTTTCGGCAAGAGAACAAAGCAACGACTCACGTATTTGCATCCATAGTGCAGGTTGGCTTATGTAGCTCTTGATTTCTTTTTGTGCTTCTGCCCTGAAATACGGGAAGAGAAATCGGCGCTCATGCTGCATACCTCTGTGTACTTTTCCTTGGTTATTATCGCACTAGTTAAGACACGCATCCTTGCCAACCCAATACGTACCGAACTGCTCGTTCAGTTTAAATTTCACTCGCAGCTAGCACTTGCTGCCGCGTCAGCTGTTGCGCCGCATGCCTGGAAAGTTTCGATTGTGTATTAGGTGCATACACTATGACTCTTTGTGTAAGGAAAATTCAGCTTATTTCAAATCAGCCAGTACTTATTCCATTCTTCTCGTGAGTCCAGATTAATAAGATGCTGCTACGCAAGGGCCTTCGGAATTCACACCAGTGAAAATGCTAGTACGAATGCATGAGCCACTCTTTGGCAAATGCTTGGGCCGCTCACTGTGTACTACCTGACGAGCTGGGGAAGATGGCTGAGGAACGTTTCATTTGCACGGACAAGTAGCGGAGTGCGCCGCCTTCTTTATGGGAAGTTTCAGGCCATCCAGGATCCCCAGAGAAGAAGTTGCCTGTGCTTCAGAGTGCGAAACCGATATTGCAGCTCAAAGACCATATACGCGCTAAATGTGTTCAGGGCAAAATGAAATTTGCCGCCAATAATTACACGCAAGACGTGAAGTACTCGGCTTTGTTTTCAAACGAAAGCCCTAGTTCCTTTTAGCGACTACTAATATAACGTCATATTTCTTTCTTTAATCATTCAGAGCCTAAGTTGCGGTTTCGAAACCTCGATAAAATAACGAAACTTTTCATGCAGATAGAACTGGTGTAGCAACCGTGAGTGCATATTGCAATGTGATATAATAACCGTTCTATGTACACACGCAGCTATCGAAGGACGAAGTAAAATACCGTCATGCAGCTATTATATGCCTGCTGTCTGGACAAACAACTTGAGAAATACAATGTTCTCGGGTAAAACACATAAGTTTCGGAACCGAAAGGACAAATATACAGAACCCTCTCTTGCATGCTCATTCGCGTCTTTCGGTACAGAGCTAACAAACTTGGGCTGAACGGAATCCGTGGTTATGCGAATGGTGTAAATCGTATGTATCGGTGAAAACGATGGGAAATACAATGTATGTGTATTTCATAATACGTGGTCTGTTGTTCTGTGGGGTTTAACGTCCCAAAACCAGCTCTGATTATGAGAGACGCCGTAGTGGAGGTCTCCGGAAATTACGACCACCTGGGGTTCTTTAACGTGCACTGACATTCCACAGTACACGGGCCTCAACATTTCGCCTCCATCGAAATGTAGCCGCCGCAGCCGGGATTCAATCCCGCGACCCTCGGATCAGCAGCCCAGTACCATAGCCACTAGACCACCGTGGTGGGGCATAATACGTAGTCTATACTCACAAAAACGCGGCTTGCAATCAAGGTTGGACAAGTTACAAGGAATACATATTGTGGTTATTGCCACCAGAAGGACGTCGAGAAGTGCCAGCGATGAAGTGTGGCGCGCGGTTGTTTCTGTGCCTATCCAACATTTCAAAACGCAACGTAATAATGAAAGTAATTCTTGGCCGAGTCATCATGATCGGTGAGCGCCTTGTGTATTGAGCATCATCATCATCATCATCATGGGTGGTTGCTTACGCTGATGCCAGCCCGGGTCGGGGTTTCGATAGGCGCGCTGCTGGGCACGCGGCCGTGAACCGGCAGGCTTGTGTGACCTGATGACTGTGCGCGGTTCCCGCGGTGGCGCAGCTGTCAACAGCAAAGGCGCCTACAACGTGGATCCACGGCTGCTTTCCAGGAAAGACTGTCGTCGTAGTGGGAGAAGCCGCGCCAACCGCCTCCCTCCCCCCCCCCTCACACACACACACACACAACCTGTGTGAAGTATCTGCCCGAGTTTATTGATCGTGTTCTCCAACTGTAAAAACTGTTGAGCCTTGGCAGTCAGACGACGAGCAAAGCCGAGTGACTGCGTCGGTTCTTTCGAGGTTTGCACAGCAAAATCCATGGGTGAGCCAACTAGCTGAAAGACGTCGTGACGCAGAAGACGAAAACATTCCGACCAAGGTGAAAGGTGCTTGGGGCACCAAGACGCAGAAGTGACCGCAGAAGCGGACTTCGGGAGACGCGTCTAAGTCAATAACGCAAGGAGGTTCGGAAGGTGGACCACAAAGACGAGAAAGGGGAGACAGATAGTCGGATGACAAGTGCGAAGAGGGCGCCCGTGATGACAGCGGCAATAATGATGGCGACGACGCTCTTCTTGATGGTGAGGGCCACGACTACGTGGGACGACCACAAGGGGCGCCACAACACCGAGGATAATGACGAGGATGGCGATGTATCGGCATGTGTTCGGTGCTTTTCAGCGCCATTTCCTGACGTGGGTATCGAGGACGAAGTGTACAAGGAGGACTTAAGTACACGGTAGGGTGCCGAAAGATGCCCGGCGGTGTTTCACAAAAATGTGGCTGGTCCGTCTGTCAGAGCAATCGGTATAATGCGAAAGTGAAATGTGTCTTCACCTGAACCTTGAATGATATTGTACATCGATATGAAATTGCCCATTGCTGTGACTGTTTCGATGGCACGGCACCGTTTGATGTGCATGAACCCACGCTCATGCATCGCCTCAATAACACCCACGACCGTGACCACCCCCTTGTGGTAGCTAAAGTAGTTAACGTAATAACTGGATTCAGTCGATAGTAAGTGTCATGCCACAAAGGCATCAATCATGTTTGCTGACGCCACAGTTACCCTTCGAAGTTATTACCATGTTCAGGCACTTAAAGAAGCAGCAGTTTTCTTGATGCCATCATACTCGAATAGTAGACGGAGACGGCGCGGAAAGGCCGTTAGCGGCAAACGGCGTAATTTGCAAGGGGCGGGGAACAGTGCCGCCATCCAAGAGAGGCCAAGTAAAGGCACAGCCGAAATAGAGAGACGGGCGCACCTCTCCACTCCGGCTTTGACTTCACTTCGCCTCTCTTTGTTAGCGTCATCGTTCTAGACAAAGTGCGTCTCGATGCGGGCGCGAAAAGCCGGACGAACGCATCGAGCAAAAGTGAAAGAACGAGATACGAAATAATTTAGGCCACGTTCGCACGGCTTCGGTTGAAGTGCTCCGATTGCCCTGTGCTAGAGCATCGACTACCCCTCGTCGTGGAGCCGGGTGCTGCAAGTTCGATTCCCAGCGCGGCAACATTAACTTCTGTGCTTTTCTTTGTTTCTCTTAGACGTATGTTTTACAGCATCACTTCCGCTACTGAACTGACGCAGTGGGATCGCGGTTGACCCCGCCATAAAACACTTCGTGTTAAAAAGGGCTGGGCTGTGGAGGCAAGGAAGAATAGGAAGACGACGAGGAAAGAACGCGGGCGATGTAAATGAGAACGGCGAGTTGGACGAGTTCGAGGATGATTGTCATGCAGAAAATCGGGGACAAAATGAAGGTGATGCCGTTGATACTCAACATATTGTTACCAACATATTTTTAGCAATATGATTGTTTCTGGTGACGACCCACACTGTCATGGTGGTGGAAGGGTGCGTCAGTGGCATGGTGGTAGGCCTCACTGCGGTTGCTTGCCTGCGACTTTCGGGCTTGCCCAACTGGTGACCTGCTGGTGCGCTTTCAGGGCGAGGTTGGTGTGGCGGCTAGTAAAGCGACTGCGTCCAGGTTCGGTGTAGGCGTTGTGGATCCTGCGAGACCTTCGGTGCCTTAGGATAACGAGATCCTGGAAGAACACATGCCCGGAGCTGCGCTACGTGGCCTCGTTCTCTATTCCTCGTTGCGTGCACCAGCTCCCAAGGTTTCCCCACCGGCTGGGACGCCCGCCGTCGCATTACAGCAGACCATAGAAGGTCAATTTCACCGCCTCCACTGAGGGAGGGGTAGTGGCGATCGCTACCAGAGAGACGTCGAGAAGTACCGACGATGGAGTGTGGCGTGCGGTGGTGGCTGGAGCTGGTGCTAGCCCGGGTAGGGACTTCGCTAGACGCATTGTTGGGCGTGGCGGCCCAGAACTTGCCGGCCAGCACGACCTGGTGACTGCACAGCGGGATTATGGTGGCGCGACTGTCTGCCACAATCTATAGGCATTAATGATGGCTTCCAGATACATGGAAAAGGGATCTTAATAGCCCATACCAATCGAAGATATATTTTCACCAAATTCTTGAATGGCATAGAAAAAGAAATAATCATCATACGCTTGTGCATTTCAGTAATACGGCAGATGGATTTGAACATCTTCACGTAATAGTTTGAACGGCGCACTTGATGTTTCCGTGTGTTTTCTGATACAGATTAGTTTTCTTGAAGTCGTGGTGTGCTGGATATCTAGGCTTTGTAACGCATCCGCTATTCAGAATTGCAATATTCGCAATGGCCAGCAAAACTTTACAACTGCACAGTTGTTTTTACATTTTAATGTGTTTTTGTAATAACATTAGCAAAGCGCACAAGAAAAAGGAAAAACTTTCAGCTTCGAAATACATGAGATTCAGGCCGGAGCCTGTTTGTGTTTTATTTAGTTGTCGGTAATCAAATAGGATACATTGCGAATATCTCGATTGTGAACATAACCCTACAGTATTGTAACTACCCCCCCCCCCCTATGTAATGCCCACATGGATCCTTAGGGTATATGAATAAATAACTAGTAGTGAAAGAACAGATAATATTCAAAGTAAGGTATGTATTGACCACTTAAAAAACGAACAATAATGATGCGCTTAGATATTCCCGCGGAAAATTTCACGAGCTTATCATTATCTGTGATAGTCCCATTACATAACATTACTTAAGTGGGCTCCTTGTGCTTTAAAAGACGGAACAGCTTCTACGCCAATGCTAGTCATCACGCCTTTTCAGAGAAGGCTCCCTGGGCGCCGCCGTAACTATAGCTGGGCTGTGCAACATACGCGTGACCTCCCAAAAAGGGCCCCGCCACGGTGGTCTAGTGGTTATGGCACTCGGCTGCAGATCCGAAGATCGCGGGATCGAATCCCGGCCGCGGCGGCTGCATTTCGATGGAGGCGAAATGTTGAGGCCCGTGTGCTGTGCGATGTCAGTGCACGTTAAAGAACCCCAGGTGGTCGAAATTTCCGGAGCCCTCCACTACGGCGTCTCTCATAATCAGAACTGGTTTTGGGACGTTAAACCCCACAAATCAAATCAAATCCCAAAAAGGACACTGCCGAGGGTTCGCAGTAGCAATTTTGGCGAGTTCGAAGATCTTTGTTATCAAAGAGCGCACATACGCGAACAGAAAGGGAAGGAAGCAGACCACACAAGCATTTTTATTGCCATGAACAGCCCAATATGGCGGTGCTCCATGCCTCCTGTGAAAAGGTCTATATGGACTCATTACTCTGAAGCAACGCTGCAGTTTTACAGCAGAGCTGTTTAACTTCAGGTAAGGCCGTGCACAGCAGAGAAGCCTGATACGTAGAGCGAAGCGCGGGCTTCCGCAACGTATGCCTCGGACAGCTAGAGCCAAGCACCTCAGAAGAACAAAAGAAGCGATAAAGAAGTGTTCGAGCTAGAGAAGTGGTGGCATATCACCTTGCTACGCGACACCGAAGAGGATCTGACCCGGACATGCAAGGCCTGGAAACCTCAGGAAGGGAAGACCGCTACTGCAGATGATGGGCGTTGCACCCGTGAGTTCCTTGAAGAGTTCGGTTGTATTGTAAAGGGAGCGATCACTTATTCTTCAATTCGAATTTCGCTAGAACCTCTAGCGTGAGAGACAACAAAAAGCCCGAATTGGCCCGTGCCATTTTGCGCGGCATATTCGGCATTCAAGCTAAAGTACACGGCATGAGTCTGTGCAACACGTGTATGTTTAATGAATCGAAGTAGTCCGCAGCTTACTACGACCGATGTGTACGCGCACTCGCCGAGACCACCATATTTACCAAGGTTCAACGACGTAGACGAAAGGAAGAATTCCTGCACGTTTACCCCTCGTGCACACACGACGATTTACGTAAGGCAAGCAGCACGGCAGCCAAGATGTGCCTAGTGAGCTGCCTTAAGCCTAGAAAAGCCTTCAGAATGAAGTTCAGCGTAGACAAGTCATGACAGTCAAGCTAAACCTAGATAAAAAGAAAGCCCGCCCAGTTGCACTGTCTCTTCAGGTTTGCACTAGTGTGAAGCTGGCCGACTTTTTTTATTTAGGGGTATTTTTGACTAATTTTGTTAACTATATGCTTAATGGGGCCACGGTATGGTGATGTCTATAGAGTAACCTCCCGCTCGCGTCTTGAAATATTAAGAATCATCTGAACTTGTCGATCCATGAAGGTCCTTTGAAGGAAGAGTTTCTTTTAAGAATGCCCATGATTTAGCCATTTTACCTGAAAATATTCAACATCTGCAGAACAACGTCTGAAGATGACGTAATGCATGGATAAAGAACATATTCGCACCAATTAGAAGCAACACGACCTTATAAGCGGAAGACAGGAAAGTACAAATATTAGTAATACAAGTCGCAATGGCTAATTTTATTCGTTGTGTTTTTTGCACCGCAACGAATTCCTTGTGAGACCTGACAAATGCAAAAGACTGTGAGGATGAACGCAGGCGAGCAAGCTTACTCTACTCGCAAATTTAAAATAACATACGACAGAAATTGTCATACGCTTTCAAATTTTTCTCACACAGTGGGGCGCCATTCTGGGCCCAACCAAAATGCGACTTAGGTGTCGCGCTACCGCAACGTTACTGCACGCTGCAGCGTGTTCCCGCCCCAAGCCACCGCCTTACATTGATGCCGACACCGAAAGAATACACTTGCCTCGGAAGAACACGCAGCTAGATCTAGAGTATAGTTAATTCGTGAGTTGTGCAATAGATAAAGAGATGGTTTTGCGCTTGATGAAGAAATGCGAGGCAGGGTATATTGATGAAGGCTGCGCTTTTCTTCGGCTGTTGGACAATGCTCCTGGTGTCAGTCCAAAAACTAGATGAAATCGTAAAGCGTACAAACCCGGATCTTTGTTGTGGCTTCAATGGACCTAAATTTGTCTTGAATTTAATTTACTTGATATAACTACATCGCCAGCACACGCAATGTATATTTTATTCTCCGTCAACCGACACCACGGCATATACGTCGCATCCTATATCAGAAATAGTTCATATACGACGCTGCAGTCGGCGCTAAAACCGGTTTCGGGTAGAAATATGAAACGTTTTGGTTTCGGTTACTTTCACGGATGCCCTAGTCGTCGTGAAGTGCCACAGTACGGAAAGGCGCGATAAAAATCAGACGCATATAACTTAGGTGTCACCGAAGGTCATGCTCGTTAAAAACCAATGTGATAGTTATTTGCGAGATATAGATGACGTGCTTTATCAGGTTATGCTCACAGGCTTATAAATTCTATTATTTGGTGGTCAAACACAAGCCAGGTCGGACGACAAATTCGTGCAAACGATTGGCTTTTTGGTATCGAAAAAGTGGAGAGCCGGCGCTTGCACGGCTGGACTAAGCACGAAGTTTGTGCTCAACCTAGCATCGTCACACTTTACAAGCTCAAGAAGGTCACGTGGTTTATCACGTCACTGGTTGTGAGGACATGTTACGTAATTTGGGTGCTATGTCTGCTCAAATTGGCTAGTCGGGTAATGTGCATTTGTGACGTCCTGCTCCTTTACTTTCTTACCTGAACGTCACTCCTGCTTACCCTCATCTCCCGTTCCCACCCTCGCTGTACTATAGTGTACACGCCTAGGCATTGCTTCAACCTCTTCGCTCCTCCTTTCTTTTCCCATGCCCCTGACTTCCGATCACGAACCTTTGCTATATAATAGTATACAAGGATATGCTAAGCTTTACTCTTTCCCTACTACTCACGCACATTTCCTTTTCCCACACCCTCACTGTACACTTCCACCTTTATGCAGCAGTGGGCGGGTGCACGAGTCCAAGAGCAGAAAGAAGTGTGCTCTTGTTTCCTGACGCAATTTCATAAAATTGCATGCGCTGTTATTTCCTAGTGATGATAGTTTTGCCAGACGCAGCACAAGTTAACCGCGAGCACTTGAACAGCTTTGCTGCTCAAGTGCACGATCAAGCAAACACTCCTCCTCCTCTGCCATCCACAGAAGGAAAGGAGGAGGAGAGCGGAACATGCGAACCAAAAAAACACGAGAAAAACGTGGAGGGGGAAGTTGGCTGACATGCGTTAGCGTGACTAATATAAATGGAAAGAACGAAAGGTTCCGGAAGGATCCACTCGTGGGCTAGTTGGTACATACCTTGGAAACACAGCGTATGCGCAGCGCTAGAAAGCAGGACGTAGAAAAGAACACATACGCCAAGTTCGGGCGCCGCACTTGCATGCGCACAATTGCAGCGCCCGACAGCTTCTCTTGCTTTTAACTCAGTGACGTATTATGCTGCTTCCAATCAAAACGCGGCTTATGTCTCGCGGAACACTAGACGTCTGCTCATTGTGGCCTCCTTACCACTGCAACCACGTGGGCCGCACAGCCATTTCATACAAAATAAAGTTGTTATGCACAAATTCGTGGCTTTCATTAACTTGAACAAGCATAAAACATCTTTTCATTTCAAAATTCCTTATGGTGAGAATACTGCAAGCCTGTGCGATACATATTTTTATTCCTGAGTGTTCGCGGGCAGTGAGAACCAGCAGCTTGGCCAGCACAGCAACTTCACATCCACTAGAAGAAACTGTTGATGTAAGGCGCTGCAGTCGGCAAGCAAGCATCTTTGATTTCGCCATTTTTATTGGTTCTACGGCCATGATCGAGTGCCACATCAAGCAAATATAGAATAAAAGTAACGTGGCTATATTAACATTCCCCAGTATACACCTGTGTCTCCGCCGTTCTTGCTTTATTGACCTGTCGAGCCTTCAGTATGTGCAGTCTGCGAATAAACACGTAAAAGTCGGGAAGAATTAGATGGCCCCTCTCACGTTTCGCAAGCGTTCCATGGTCCTCCACGAAAGCCAGGTGCCGGGTTTCAGCACTAGTGTAAAGTCTGAGGACATCGATGAATAATAAATCAGGCTTCCGAGTGAGACGGAAGACAATAAGCCTGAAGCGCACCGAGCAGTGAGCGCCGAGCAGCGATCAACGTCGATCGGTTCCAGTACCTCCGGTGTTTGCTGGACGGCCCGGTGGCAATGGCTATTGCACGCATACTGACAACAGACAGTAGTTACGAGCATGCCATATCCATCTTGAAGGAGCGGTTTGGAGAAGTGCGAATCATTGAACAAAAATACCTGGAAAATCTTCGCACATTAGGGCCTGTCACTACGTCGGCGAAGGTTAGTGCACTTCGGAGTCTCTACGATGTCGTCCAAGTAAACATCACAGGCCTCAGAGGTCTCGAGGTCACGGAGTCGAACTACGCCGCCATGCTTTGTGAGGTCCTGACGAAGGCCATTCCACAGGACATAACTGTGGAATATTACCGACGGCGGTGACTTGCGGCACCAAGTGCTAATGACCAGCCAAGATCGGAAGAACTTCAGCAGCTGCTAGATTACCTGCGCATCGAGGTGGAATGCAGGGAGCTGGCAGCCCACCAGCAACGCGTATCCCACGATGGCGAACAGCGTTCTTCCGGCAGCCGTGGGAATAATGAAACGGCATCAGCTGCAGTTAACAACAGCACCAGGACGAGGGACGAGGGATGCGTCTTCTGTAACGAGGCACATCCAACACAGGATTGCGATGCACCGATCCCCCAGCTAGCACACAAGACCAAAAAGACGTCTTATTGGGGGATTAACGTCTTGGTTCGCGTGGCTAACGTCTCAAAGACGTCAGCCACGCGAACTAAGGGGCAGCGACATCAAAGGGACAATGAATCCGTCTTCGAAACGTCCTACGCAAGACGGTAAGCAGACGTGGAAGAATACCGCCCCCCTCCCCTCCCTCCCCAAAGCGTCGGCGGGCGTCGACACAATGCACGGCGCCGAGGTGTCGCCAGCTGCAATGGGGCCGGGAGGGAGGCGCCAGAATGTCTGGCTCCTTCTCGCCGGTTACCAGGGAGATGAGGCGAGAGGGCGCAGGCTGGCGCAAACACGCGGAGACACGAAGCAAAGGCAGCGTAGCTCGTTTGCGTGGTTGGTCGTGGAGTAAGTGTGGTCAAGTTGTTGGCGGCCGGCTCTTCCTTCGTTTCTGGGAAAATTCTGTTAGCGTGCTGCAACTGCTGCGTGTGTTTGTGTGGTGGCATTATGTTCTTTCTACTTTCCTCCTTATGTTAACCCTGGTTCAATTCCGGCGCTTCTGTGACTGGATCCCGTAACACCAATAACTACGTCTCGCCGAAAATAAATGTAAGTACCACACTTGAATGGCTTAGCATGATGCCTGTGAGATCAGTCATGTGTTCCGTGGATAGGGCGAATCGTTCTGTAACAGATACAAGGAGGATTAATGCTATGTAAGGTCTAAGGTAGTTGACGCATTAAACCAAAGCAATAACGCAACTGTGGTTTTATTATTCAGATCATCGTGTATGATTGCATTCTGAAATTTTCTTAGGTCTATGTGCGTGTTGAGCCTGATTAGTGAGTAACGAGTGCATTGGCTTCGTTCCCACCATCCTGTCATTTGGTCGTTACGGGTAGCGAGTGCAGCGCATGTACAACAATGTCGGGTAGTAGTAATTTACTCGTGTCTTACACAGACGAATACATGCATGTGATATCGCGCGTTGTAGGGCAACCGTTGCCGCGCGTCTTTTCACTGTTGCATTGCAGTCGTGAGATTTCAGTTCAGAGCTGCGAAATTTACGTGCATGTGATGTGGATGTGAAAATCGCGCATTGTTTATTGTGGCATGTCAGCAGAACTGAAGCAGGCAATCATGACGTCTTATGGTGGTGGAATGACTTCTCGCAGCTCAGCATTCATATGAGCATGAGTGTCGTTGTGCTCGTTCTCGGTCATATTTAAACTTTGTCAGAGGCATGTGACTTGTTTGCGAATGTTCGTTATTATTATTTCTCATTGTCCACGCTGTTGCGGTTTTCTGCATTTGGGGTTCGTTATTCTTGCAGACCGCAAATACCAAAATAATTACAAGACCTGTTATCTGGTTCCACAGTGGTGTTACAGGGACGCTGTTGTGTGCAGTAGATTTTCGGTATGCCATAAGCTGTCCAGTGTTTCACGTGGTACGGACTGGGGAGTGAAGACTTGAACCATGTTGCTGGGCTGATAGCGTAGGACAGCGATGATAAGGCGACGAACGACGAATTAGTACGTCGGGCTATGGGTGAGCGGCGTGTTACGACGACTTATGCATGAACATTTGGACGTATTTTGTTTATTTTTATTATTTAGTACGGGCGCCGCCAGCTTATCCGGTGCCGGGATCTAGCTGTGCATGCCTATACCTATATCGTCAAATCAAAGCCACGGTGCCATTCAACAGTTTTCAGCGGAACGTTTGACGTTTTCCTCCTACCCCGCGACATACTCGCTACCCCAAATGAGCCATATTTCGTTGCATTGTACTAAATTCACTATTACCTGGCCATGGAAGGCAGTTTTGTGCAGGCGAAATCGAAGCCACAGCGAAAATTTGTTGATGCTATGCACAGATGTGATGCGCAGTCACTGTGCCCGTAGATCGCGCGACCTTGAAGGTCCCATTTACTAAAGGAGCCCTGCGACATTTGGAATCTCGATGGCAAACGATGCCTAACAGTCGTGGAGGTTGTTGTGAACGTGTGAGCCAAGTATTATTGAGCTGCGTGCACCAGGGAATTTTTTATTTGGTTTCAAACACAGCTGTAATTAACATTGCTCTTCGTTCCAACAAATGTCACTAGGCCGTCGACTACTTTGTTCGAGGCAGATATATCACTGGCTGAACTTACGGTCACGGAAAGGTAGTCTGCAATTATATATTTGTTCATGAAAGGGAAAATTAGCATCCACCCGTTTTGTAGCACAAGGCAAACGTTACCCACCCTTGCAGGTTTCCGCAGAACTCATTTGCCTATATATATTTGTTCATTTTGCATTAAAGAAATAAAGGCAATCTGAGTGCCTGTCTTTAAAAAGACCGAGGTGAGCGAAGGGACCTAGTCGTTGGCGCCAGTGACGTTACTTGTTGAAAGAAGAGCAGGCAAGTCGTTGGTCGGTGCTGCTAGTGACGTCAGTTGTTGGAACAATTGCAGGCGATTGCATGATGTATTTAAAATGAAATTGCAAATCCACTGCTGCTTGCAGCACAATAACATTTGGCTCACACGTTTACAGAAGTCTCAACGATTGATTGGCACCGTTTGCTCAGTGCGTTCGAAAAGTGTTGCAGGGACCCTTTCATACCGAGTGCGCAGTGAGCACGTAAGCACGCCTCGAAGAATATTCTCACAGTCTAAGTGTGAAGCATGTGTCTCACCCGATTTCTACATGCTGTGTATGGGAATGCGTCCAAAATAAACTACGAATCAGTAATGTGCAGTTTAACGTTCACGAGTGCCATACTATTCGGCGGTGGTAGCATCAGGAGATGCATCAAGTTTCCTGCGGAGATGGCCCGAACACCACTGTATATTGTAAATGATAGAGACATAGACACAGCGCCTTTGCCGCAGGCCGGCTGTTGTATCCTGACTTCTTTCTTCTCTTCCTTTTCAAAGCTGGGCATCTAGCACGAGCGTCCAAGCTTCGGCGGAACTCGCTGACCTTCGTATATATGTACATAGGTACATACAATCCTGTGAGTGTTAGATTGTATGTGCACATAGACCCGATAAAAGGGACGGGGGGGTGGGGGTGGAGACGACCGCCTTCGTAGCTCAGCGGTAGATCATCGGACGCCTTATCCGAAGGTCGTGGGTTCGGTTCCCACAGAAGGCAGGCTTGTCTTTTCGTCCGCCTAAATTCCTTCCTACTTCACAAGTATAATACTACAATTAAGAACCCCAATAACTTCTCCTATGTTTTCCTAGGCTTCATAGTTTGTTGCTTCGTTAAATATATGTATATATGGTGCAGGCAGCAGTGCAGAAGTACCAGACACTCGAGGAAAATTCATTAATTCATTTCGAGTGTTTATCTATTGCAAGTTGCAGGATATTATGAACACTTCCTGTAAAGGGCGCAGTGTATGACAGAGATGCATTTCAAATTTCGTTCCTCAAAGCACAGTTGTAGAACAGCTTTATAGAAAATAGCGGCCCCTTTATTATTTTTTTTTGTTTGCAGGAATACATGCGGTTTAATCGGCGGTTGTACGGATAACCTGATAGGGCACCAACTGAGTTCTACCACGGCCCTACCAAGGTTCTACATTGAAAGCATTTCCGCGGCGGCGGTTTCTACGTGTCATGTGATGCCAGTAGCATCGTATTCACCAGCTGCACTAAGCCTGGACACTACAACTAGTTTTTGATGAGCGTGAACGTGAACTGGTTGCGCGTTTGGTGGAGGTTGCATTCTCAAAGGACTTGGCTGTTCGAAGTGTTTTGTTTAATGACAAGGTATAAGGTAACAGTGTTTTCCTTAAATGTGAAACAGGGCGAAATTCGAAGACCCTCAGTTTTATCCTGCACATGTAGACCTGATGGTTATTTGAAGTCCCTTTTAGGAATAGCTTCATGTGCTGGGTGCCAAAATCTTCTTTTTTTTTCTTTTTTGGCTTCCAACTGATGCTTGCCAGTTTGATCTCCGTTCATGTTAGATTTGCATATATGTGCGTAATACAGTGCTTTGTAGAGAGCCACATCTGTATTTTGTATATGTAATTGAGAATATTGCTTCTGTTTTTTCTTTTTCGTCGCCTCAATGCTGTCTCCACTGTATTCAACTTCGAGCACGTATGTAGCTTCATTATGAAATGGAGGTTGCTTCGATGTAACGTTGCTCGCTGTGAGAGATTGTGCACTGCATTGCGACGTTGCTCATTATACCGATTTTGTTAATATTTCATGCGCTAATTTCTTTGAAGGTCACTTTGGTCAATATTCGTTGACACTTGATTGATATTTTTGGTTGCCTTTTAAAGTTTGCTTCATTACATCAGCTGATGTCCTAGACAAATTTTCACTTTCATGTCTGAGTCATATTTGAGTTCTTGTGTTTATATTCCTTGATTTTATGCGGTGAAGATACTGCATAACGTGATTGAAAGCGGCTGTCACACAGTCATCCATTGTTCTGTCTCTGCTCATATAACCGGATGCGCTGCTCTCATGGTGAAAAGCGCATAGTCGTTTGGCTGTTGATTATTGTGTGACTACTAGTGCTCTTTTGTGAGCCTCTAGTGTTTAATAAGTTCCAAATATATTTAAAGTATTTCTTCTGCAGTTGCTCTTGAATATTTGTTGTTTTGTTTTTCTGGCATTTCTCATTTTCTTCTTTTTTTAACTTACACAAGTTAGTTTCTCAATAAAATGATGATGTAGAAGTGTTTCGACTGCGTGATCATTGGCACAGAGGCCTCCTTGCTAGGCCGCTTGCCATGAAACTGTCTATCCTTCACTGTAGAAAGATATGTCATTACTATTTTTGGTAGATTTGCTTCATACTCAACAAATTACATGCTAGATTGATTTTTGTATTCATGACAGCCAATTTTGACTTAAATGATAAGACTGATGAAGCCTTGTTGCGAACTGTGTACCTACCTTACTGCACTATTTTTGCTCTGTTGCACTCAGTGCTGATGCCTTTAACCACGAAAAAAAAAAGAATTCCAGGCAACTGCGATGCCAGGACTTCTTCCTAGGATGTAACTACGAAAGTATTCTGCTGGCACTACCCCCCACTCTGCAGCATCGAAAAGATTATGGTGCTGCTGATAACATAGCAGGTCGCAGCTACTACCACAAAGGCAGGGACGGCGTCCGCGGATGGGGGTGCCCCCCAAAATTATGATCCCGTTAACACCTTCAGAACCACGGAGTTAATGCCTGAGGGGTGCAAAAAAATGTTTTGTGGTTATTTGTACCCCTCAGGCGTTAGCTTACATTCTGAGGGTGGTAACCAGATCAAAATTTTGGTGGGCGCGCCCCGTTCCCGAGCACGATTCCTGCTTCTTTTTCTGATTACGGCTAACATTTCAGGAACAGCTTTTTGATGACGTCTTTGGTAAGTCTTTAAACGGATTCAGAAATCCCTGTAAATGGGATTATTGGAGGCTCCCCCAAGCCGTCGAAAAGACCAGCTTTTTGATGACGTCTTTGGTGAGTCTTTAAACGGATTCAGAAATCCCGGTAAATGGGATTATTGGAGGCTCCCCCAAGCCGTCGAAAAGACCAGCTTTTTGAAGACGTTTCAAAGACGTTCAGGAAACGTCTCGTTTATGGGCAACAAGACGGACATTAGACGAGATATACGACGTCTTCTAGACCAAAACTTCTTACGCGTGCCGTCTCTGAGACGTCGTTAACGTCTCGGATATCCGTCTCGAAGACGTCTTAAATCCTTTGTGTGCTAGCTGGGCCATGACGCGGGAAAAAAGCACCTTCTGTCGGCGGCTCGCTGCTGTTTCAGGTGTACAACTCAGGGCCACCGAGCAAGCGACTGAGCAAGCGATGTAAGGTGAGCTGCTCGCATTGCCAAAGAAGACACGCTACTTCGATGTGTTTCAGAGCACACGCGAAAGGCCCCAACGTACCGACGCCACCGCTGCAAACAACGAGCAGCACTTCCATGCATGCTGTTCACAATGAAATAAACGAAGTTATGTAGGACACCATACTTCTTCAAACTTTCTGAGGGTCGATAAATGGCGCCACGAGTTCGTGCTACATAAGAGGCATCTCGGATAACGGTAGCCAGCGCACTTTCATAAAGGAAGACATTTCGAGAAAAATGAGCCTCGAAGTGTTAGGCAAGATTCACATTTCCGTCAATGTGTTTGGAAGCAAAGATGCAGGTCAAACTACTCGTTGCCGACTGGTCTAAGTAACCTTGCAGAGTCAGTTTGATGGTGTTCACCATGTCATTCAGGCAATACAAATCGCGCAAATTTGTGATTGTCCTTGTCGAACTACCCAGCGATCACGAATTCATCAAAGGCTTGAAGAATCATGGCGTCCAATTGGCTGATGCTGTTTGTTTCCCGCACATTAAACAAGAAGAAGGCATTAGCTTATTAATTGGGTCAGACCAGTTGCGGAAAATTCTTGGAAAGGACGTCACGTGGAAGGACAAACACAAAAGTCTTGTTTCAGCAGAAACGGCATTGGGTTCGATGATCCCAGGACCCGTAAACAACAATGGTGCCGTTAGTCCGCATACAAACACGAACGTTTCTGTACTTCGTACCAACTGCTGCTTGAATGACGAAGGCGAATGCTTAGACTTCAGAAATTTTGGCAAATTGAAAGCTTGGGGACCACAGATGCGGTTGAGCCATCCTTTCATAATCAGCAAGTTTTGAAGACTTCTCACGGAACCATTAGGCTCTGCGACAAAAGATATGAAGTTCGCTTGCCTTGGAGAAACCTGCTGTCCGACCTGCACGATAACCGCGCCGTAGCGATCAAGCGGATTTGCTGCCTCCTTCGTCGGCTATCTCGAGACAAGAACGTTCTGCGCAGCTATGACGCAGCAGTCAGACAGTATCTTGAGGATGGTCATGCGAAACCAGTTCCCATCATCGAGGATGAGAACACGACAAAGTACTACATGCCCAACGAGAAGTGATCAGAGAATCGTCATCTACGACTAAACTAAGAATTATCTTCGACGCGTCGTCCTATGGCGCTGGAATGACTACGCTGAATGACCAGTTGGAAAGATGTCCAAATCTCAACAACGAAATGTTGAAGCTATTACTATGCTTTCGCCAATATCTACTCCGGGTCAATGCACGAATTTTGAGGTATGTCGCAGCGTCCCGCGGCCTGCGATCACCTGAGGGGCACCTAACGGCAGAGGAGCTTGCCTGTTCTGAAAAACATCGCATTTCAATTACCCAAAGGCAACTATTTAGTCGAGAATTAGCAACCCTTCATGCAGGATGAAATATTCACAAGGCATCTAAAATTCAGAATTCGCATCCCTTTCTTGTGGACGTGGATGATTTGCTGCTCATTGAAACAAAACTACGAAACGTTGGGGATGAGAAAGGCATCAACCACCCGATTCGGCTTCCCGGTCATCACGTCGAGACTGAACTCGTCGCAACGCAACTGCACCGAAGGCTTTGCCATGCGGGGATCGCAGTGACTTTCGCAGAACTCCGAGAGCGCTTCTGGCTGACGAAAAAAAAGAGCGAGTCTGAAAAATGTGATTGGGCAATATACTTGGGTGTGCGCGAAGATTCGGCGTCAAGGTTATGTTCGATACTCGCACGTGTGCTACAGAACCTTACGGGAAGCGGCGGAGTTGTGCGCGCATGTCGCCTAAGGCTAGGAAATGGCCATGTAGACACGCTGTCTGTACAGTATCTGTGCTTCCTAGATATGCACCTATGGCATTTCGTGGGCCGGGAGTGTTAAGAATATAATAGAAATAGCGGGCAAAAGAAGTTCATGTAGGATCGCGAGGGTGTGGCACGTGGATTCTTGGTTTTTCTGTTTTGAAAGAAAAGGTAGCGTCTCGCAGCTCGGCGCTCTTCAGGCGTATTGTGTTCCGCCGCACTTGGAAGCCTTGTTTTAGTATTCATCGAAGTCCTCGGACTTTACGGACTTTACAGCCCCTTCAAGCGATCAGTGTCAATGGCCACGAATTAAGACACAGATCCTAGATAGAATTGCCACTCACGGACGAACGCAGTAAGCCCTCTGTCACGTTATTAACATCTGCGAGAACTGCTCTGGCTTTTAAAAGCTACACGATGCTCTTTCACATCTATAACGACATGATGATTATGTGTTAGAAAACTCACAAAGTGTATAGCCAAGTAGTGAACTTCAGCCTTCTTATTTCAACAGGAGAATAATCTTACCAAATCTAGCTTTTTCGAACATCGCCAATCAAGATGTATTGTGAAAAAAACCCTGAAAAGGAGGCTGCATGAATGATGATAAATTGCAGCTGTAGACGCCTTCGGTTTGCTTATAGCAAAATATTCCGTCCTCACTAATAATTGTGAATCTCGCGGTCTAATAGGACGTTAATTTTTAGGCATCAAAGTGATGCCCACAAAATGAAATATATTGAGAAAGTCTGATTCATTAGCTGGCAAAAATGCGACAAGGAAATCGCATCATCACTGATATCAGTGGATATAGAGTACTTTGCAATATATGGTCAATAATTTGTGAGATTATGGTTGCTGTGGGCTGCTTTTTGTGTAGCTTATGGTAGGAGGATGTCAGATGTGAACAGCAATATGTCGCATTGTTTCTAACGCTTCCAGGAGGCTGCACGCGTTTTTAAATTATTTTCTGTCAACATGTTCTCCTGGGTATTAAGGAGCAAAGAAGTGGGCTGAACCTATGCGTATTCCAGTTTTTTTATACTTTCCTCAAACACAGAGAACAAACTGGTCAATTAATGAGAACGTTTTCAGTAGAGACTAGATAATTTTCATGCAATGAGACTTGCGATTGTTCAGCAGTTGTTATACATCTCAGGGGAAAACAAATTTCATTCTGTCCGAGTTCTCCATTTTGTAAAATATCTCTCGTGACGAGTGTCAGGTGTGGTCTTGATGACAGCTTCAGCAGGAAGTCGATAAAAGTTGAATATATAAGGAAAGATTTCGGAGAGTTTATTGAGTACATAATTTAGATCATCAACTAAGGTTTCAGATAATCTTGTTGGAGGTAGCAATATAGGTAGCTTCAAGAAAAACCAGGACAAGAAATAAGAAACGTATGTGGCTCTGTGAAAGCAGGGTGTATATGGCTGGGACCACATAACGCCAACAAGTGTTAACGTCGCCAATTATAGCAGTGCTATCAAAACACGTTTGATTTTGTCGGCTGCGCGATGAAATTCATCCGCGAAGGACTTGATAACAGCACAGTGGCAGTGACAGTGATGCAGTCAAACTGAAAGCTCTGGGACAACTGCTATGATTTTGAACAGGGAGGCCTTCGGAGCGTTGTGTGGGCGGACTGCGTGCAAGCAGTGATTATGACCGGGTCTCCACTGGTCATCATTGCTAAAATTGTCTACGATTCTGCCACTAGCACCCAGCCACCCCGTCCATTGGATGATCTGAACATCAAGGCATATTTCTTTCGGTAAGAGACCACCGTTCCTTTCTCTTTCCTTATACATTATGGCCAAAAGGATCTTACCCTTCAGCGCACCGCCGCAGGCGCGGCTACCTTTAAGTATCTTTAGCATTGAAGTTCCGATCATTTGTGATTTTGCAAAATTTTGATTTTGCTTTTCATGTGTGATGTACTTCTGTGGGTGCTCTGCTCGTTTCTGGCACACCTAGGCCACGACCTTTTTCTAGAGCTGCAGTTTTATTTCTAGAAGTGCCTTTGTGGTGATTTCAGCGCGGCATACGAAGACCTACTTGACTGTTTATAATATGAATGTATTGGACAAGGTACGCAAAGTCATGTCAATTTAGTTTTCGAAAAATTGTGCCGCTTGACAAGGGCTCACTTAGAGGTATACCTCAACCTCAACCTTCATATTTAATCACTACGCGCTAAAGAGAAAGTAGCCACTCATTAACACGTTTTCCAACATATGTTCTTGAGAAAAGTCCGAGAATACCCCGCTACGGTGGTCTAGTGGCTGTGGCACCCGCCTTCTAATCCGAAGGTCACGAGGTCGAATCCCGGTCAGGGTGGATGCATTTCGATGGAGGCAAAATGTGAAGCCCGCGTACTGCGTGATGTCAGTGCACGTTAAAGAACCCCAGGTGGTCGAAATTTCCGGAGCCCTCCACCACGCCGTCTCTCATGATCGTATCGCAGTTTTGAGTCGTTAAACCCCAGAAATCAGTTCGATATCTCAGTGACCCATTGGCTATGCAGAATATACCATCTAAGGCAACTTAAAACGCCGCTATTGATATGGCTTGCTTTGTCATGGAAAGAACTCTTCGCTATATACTGTTAGAAATTTGCCCTTTTATGGAATATAATGGCCGGCGAGGACATCATTTCAGGTCGTTTGAAACACACGTAAAGAGCTAAGAATTAATGTGCACACCACTGGATGGTGGTAGCGAATGACGTGGTCTATCCGTTCATGTGGTCATTCCTTTCGTTGATGACAACGGCTACCATCAAGTTTATTTTCAACTATCGTGAGGTCGTTTCCTTGGCAATCCAGTACGCCCTGCTCTATTCATGCTTTAGATGATGGGAAGGAAGGTTGAGATTATTCGAGAGAGGAAGGCTGCAAAAAGGCAGGAAGATGAGAAGAACAAACACAAACGTAAAGATGAGCTCGGGGAGCAGAGACGTAAAGGTGAGCTTCGAGAACAGAGGCGCAGGGATGAGCGTGTTGAAAGGGAACACGCACGCATACTTGTACTGAGGTGACTCGAGATTGAGATGGAACGCATTCGAGCATCAGGACGAAGGTTCGATGGAAACAGTGCAGGAGAGGGGGTATCATTAAAGATGACAGAGCTAATACGCCCTTATAAGCTCGGAGAAGACATTGATTTGTTCTTGGTAAATTTCGAGCGGACGTGTGCGAAGCAAGAATTCTTCCGCTAGTCGTGGCCACAGCGCCTGCTTACAGTTTTGCCTGGCGAAGCAGCTGACGTAAACGCTCGCTTAGACAGACAGGGAGCCGACGATCACGAGAAAGTGCTGAGGAACTTGCTGAAAAAGTATAGGCTCTCCGCGGAACTGATTCGGAGAAAACCCCGCGAAATGGAAGAGGGTAGAAACGACTCATACACTGAGTATGCGTATAAGCTAATGTCGAACATGGAAGAGTGGCTCAAAGAAGAGGAGGCCTATGGTGATCACGCAAAGGTTGTTCAGTGTTTCGCACTTGAGCAGTTCTATAACAGGTTATACTGGGTGCAAGACAGGCCAGATGTTTCCACGGTAGCAAGAGCAGCTGAGCTAGCTGAGGAGTACATAACGCGTCGTTCTCGCGAAGTGAACGACATTTGTAGAGGCGATTCCAATGTCAGGCTCGGCAAGCCGAAACATGTGCTCAATAAAGATAAGCGGGAACCGTTCTGTGGTTAGGGATAGCCCCAAGAAATACTGTTTCTGTGTTGGAAGAGGCCTCTGTGGTTAAGGCAGAGCGAAATTTGAAGCGAAAAAAGCTTTTCTTTGCTTCAATTCTCAGAAACCAGGGCACATTGAAGCGCAGTGTATGGAGGCTAACACAGTGTTTTTATCCGGAGGTGGAAACCATGAGAACATGAAGCTGAACGAACCGTACATGCTCGACTTGGAGGAAAATGGGAAACGCTGCTGCGTTCTGCGTAATTCCGCGGCTGCTATGGATGTGGTTCATATCTCTTACGTGGAACCTGAGATGACGGATAAACGCGCGTGGATGAAGCAAGACGTAGGAGCTCAGAATGGTTGTGTTCCAGTCGCAAAATAACTATCAAAGGTCCTTTCGGAAGACTCGAGACGAAACCCGTGGTATCACGTACGCTACCACCGCGGTACCTCTCCCTGTTTTCTAATACGTCAAAGATTCTGTGTGAGAAAGGGCTACTGCACGGGGTGAGTAGCTTAAGTGAGGTGATAACGAGCTTGTGAGCTAGCTGTGCAGGAAGTTGCTGAGGCATCGCTAGCTAATGCGGATTGTGGTTCGGAAACTCAGGAAGTGAAGTGCGAGAACGCCTCCGTGTTGGAACAGCAGGACTGTACATCGACGGAAGCAGCTATCGACGGAAGCAGCTCCCAACTATCTGAGATGGTAGACGAGGCCTTCTTTGAACAGAGTACGGTAGGTACAGCTAGCTTAGCTGTAACGGGTTTGACACAGTCGCCGTCATGTGTGTTCGTCGCGGTAGCGGCTAGTGAGGAAACAGAGGGTACTGCTGACACGGTGAACGAGAAGCTCAGTAGCGAAAGTGAGTCATAAGCGTGTGCTGACGCGCTTGGCGAAGTGAACAATTCTTTTGAGGATATCCCTTCACAGTGCGAAATGTAGCTCCGAGGAAGGCCAGTGTAACTTACAACAATCAGATAACCTGTCCGTAAGTCTGGAACTTGGTGATGTAAAGTCCGATCATTCTGATTGTTGCAGCTGAGACGAACAAGACGTGTTCACAGCACGCGATGTCAGCTGATCTCTCTAAAAACGGCGTGCTAGAAGTACGCGAAGCGTAAAGGACGTCGAAAGGAAGACGGACTGACAGCTTTTCGGAGAAACGCGGGGAAGTGAGAGACGCCAAACCGCAAAACAAAAAGAAAATAAAGATGTAGCGTGCTCGAGGTGGGCGCACCGCCGTGCTAAGGGCCACCTGAATAGTAGAAGGGAGAGGCACAGCACTTTCACCCAGATCTTGGGGGGAGACATGCGTTGTATGTTAAAGCGCTGTTGAGAAGAGCAGGGCAAATAACTTCCCCGCAGTAGCGCTGTAACACTGGACGACGCGAAGTTCTTGTCAAACGAAGTGTCATTAAAAGCATGCCGACAGGATGCATACGTTCTATTGACCAACGAAGTAGCAATTTCCGGCAGATGTTATGCCTTCTCTGGGTGGTAAGACCCCTTCGAAAGAACGGACACCTCGTGCGCTTGTGAGAATTTAGGTCCTTCGTGGACAAAACAGAACTAAAGCGAATCGACAGGTTCTGAGAAACACGACATATTTTGAGTGATGTGTCGTGTAATATGTAGAGGCTTCTTTGTTCGGGACTAATTGCGGAATGCCTTTTTGTGTAGGCGTGTAGTGTGTGCTCTTAGTGTATTGTTGCGTACTTTGCGGGCTCGCAGTTGGCCATAGAAACGGGTGATTGCCCTCGCAAAAGACCGCACAAATAGTTTTCCAAAAATGGTCGTCTCCTGCGCTGGAGTCGCGCTTCGTAGCAATATTCTTTCGGGGTGCGTACAAAAAGGGGGAGGTCTCAATGGCAGTACCGATAGCTAAGCCTGGGCACCTAGAAAAAGAAATCAGCCTCGAAATTTTCACTACACTCTTGTTTTTCTTCATGGTATAGGATTAGAAGTGTTTTCTTTAGGCAGTTGGGTTTAATCATGTCTTGTTAAGCGTATAACAGGTTCATGCGCGTATTTAGTGCTGCTGTAAATACGATGAAAGTGTCACATTTGTGTTGAAAATAAGCTTTGTGGAGCTCAGTGGGGAATGTGTTGCGCCTGCTAACTGCGTGGTTGAATCTCTGTGTGGGTCTAGCAGACGCATGCTCTGAACGAAAAACCTCAGCAGACCCTTCTGAGGCATCTGAACTCCTAGTTGGAAAGCACCCTGTTGTTCCGGGCTGAAGAAAGCCGTGCCACGAACGACAACAGCTGCAAGTACCGACCAGCGTCATCCCTGTGGACAGAGGATGTCGTCCCCTGCCCATCGGGATCTCCTTCCGAGGCGGGGCAGTCTGTTACGATAGAAACGCCGCAGCGGCACTTACCACGAACTCCAAACAAAGTGCCTGCCCGTGCAGCCCAGCCACCGAACCGGCGTGTTCAAACTCGCCAGTCGCAAGTGGCGATTGGGCGTGTATGCGTAGTATGCATGGGCCCTTCGCTACTCCTTCAGAAACTCACCCTCTCCTCACTACCGGCGATCCTGTAAGGGCCAGATCGTGTGCTGAACCGAGGACATGCGCCGATTGTGAGGAACACGGGGAACATGGAGAGGACGCGCCGCCCAGGCAGTCAGCTTCAGCAGTCGGCGGTCACCGTCGTTCTATTGCGCTGTCCTACGCACGTTTGTATTCTTCAAAGGGCCTTGCTAACCCGTAGCGATCTACTAAACCTTTCTTGTTTGTGTTTTGCGTTGTCTCGTCTTTGCTACTGGCCCTCCTCGATGGTCAACCTGGTTCCAGCTTTAAGCAGTGGCTGATCAAGGTTCGCCAGGACAGGCTACCATAACACCATGCATAATTGCGGCGCCAAATTTGTCTTTCCCTGACTAGCACTGACCACGCAACTGCTATATATATATATATATATATATATATATATATATATATATATATAATAGAACGAAAGGGAGGGGGTCAAGCGTTCGTTTATTTATTGTTCGAAACAACTTCGTGAACTAACAAGCATGGGGAAGCTTTTCAAATTCGTAATTATGGTATTATAGTTTCTGAGTAAGTAGGGATAAGTTAAGGTGCACGAAAAGACAAACCTGCCTTCCGTGGGAGCAGAATTCACGACCTTCGGATAACGCGTCAACGCGTCCGATGCTGTACCGCTGAGCTACGAAGGCGGTCTTCCACCCGTCCACTTTATTGCGTGTTTGCGCACATATAATACTCGCAGGTATTTCGAGGTCCCACATAATTGCCAGATCGACAGCCACGAGGTGGAAGTAAGGCCCGACTTTTGTACATTTGACGGTACTTCCCTACTTTCAGAACTGAAATGGACTTCACAACGGATGAAACTGTCTGGGCTGCCTCATTTGCAGCGTTTCCTTTCCAGCTCACACGGATCGGTTTGGACCAAATGATCGTACAACGTTTCTTGGCAGCAAGATCCCTGTCCGAGGCCAAAGTGTAAGCGAACGGCCGTTGTAACATACTGGATAACCATTCACACATGCGTTGTTGTTGTTAGTGACTGCTTCTTTGATGATAGCTATGCATGAGAATGTGCTGCTTTTTGTTTTGCTTTCTTTTTTGTGTGCTGCAATGAGATGTGTTACCGTAATCGTTGGACGTGAAAAATGCATATGTCTTTTCGTTCCACGAGAAGGGTCCCGAGCTATCCGTTCGGCTTCGTTCAAAATCCTTTCGGACGATGGCTACCGGTGCAATGAACACGTTCGCCAATATTTTGTTGTCGGGCGCAGTACGTAAAATTCGAGCACAATACGACGATTTCCTCAACCATCTTCTTTTAAAACTGAACACCCTCCTTATTCGTTCATTTTATTTATTTAACGAATTGGTGATATTACCTTATAGCTTGATAGCAGATATAAATCAACAACAGGGTTTGAATCACTTTCGCTTTTTTCTACTGTCACTGATTGCGATAAGTTTTTGTTACGTAAGACGGCTGAATTAGGCAGAAACTCCGTTCCAATTTTTGCAAGTACAGTGCAGAATCTGACTGTTCGATATTGTGATTGAAGTGTCTTAAGTGCACTACGTGATGTACGTGACGACTCCGTAACTCGTCGCTCCCACGCACATTCGAGCGCTACGTTGGCCTACCTTCCAATTATGCGTAGCGCCCTTTGTTTCTTGTGTGTTTCAGGTAGTTTTCGATGCAGTAAGTGGCAAGAAATATTAAAGACACTCCTTTGAAGCGTAAAGTTTCGACGCCGCGGATCCATTGTTATGTACAAACAATAAGCAGGCAGTGAAAGGAATTTGCGCTCCTGTAGGCTTTCGCGCACCATTCCATCACACTAATAATACCTGCCTGGGACCTTACCCGTTGAAACCGGGATTTGATTACAATGCGCACCTTATATAGTGTATGTACTCCGGAAATTTTGACCATAACAGATACCACTGCTGCCGTGAAGCGGACGTCCGTGAGCCTCTGGGTCGTCCTTTACCCAATTGTACACCTCTGTTTTCTCACCGTATCGGTCGAAACTCACTTCTCGAGTGATGCGTTCAGTTTGAGCTGGAACTGCGGGGTTCATCGCTGCTTTCTTAAGCTTGTTACTGACATATACGCCAATGATCGAAAAGAAGCTGCGCGCAGAGAACGTAGGTGACCAAGCTTACGTAATACGACGTACATAAGCTTGGTCACATGCGTTCTCTGCGCATGCACGTTTCTATCCTTGCGTAGTCGCACGGGAGTCCGATTCCGTACGCGTGTGACGGAGGAAAATTAAGACCGGATGACATGGATAAAGTAATATTTAGATATAGCACTTGCTAGCGACCAAGCAGCGAAGCGAGTATCGCGCGACCGGACGTGTGCGTTCCCAACAGCGCTCGCGAAGATGGTCATGGTGCACAAAAGAACAAAAAAAGATAAAACCTTAAAGTTATAGGACATACGAGAGTGCCGACTCCCGAGGGCCACGCTCCGTCGGAATGAAGAACATTCAAGAGAGAATGCGAAAGCGTGATGCGACACACATTTCCTTAACTCCTACTACACATCTTAAAGGAGTACTGATACAATTTTGCAGCCGCTCAAAATATACATTTTTTTTGTTTTCTAGCCTTGCATTGTTAATGCTCTCCACGCACCGAAGCCAGGAAACACGTACAAAGTTTTCTTCGCCCAGCATAGCAAACAAGCCCCTGCGCAATGGAAAATATACGATGACTTATGAACAAAGTCTCTTAAAAATCGCCGAAAGCGCTGTCAGATTCACTGGACGACCGTGAAACCATCGTAGTTTGCGTGCCTCACGTGTAATTATCCGTAGCCGACAGAGTTACAGCGACGCAATCGCGTATTGCTGTCCCTACTTGACTGAGACGTACGTCCGAACGTGTTGACACGTTACTAGCAAACCACGCCTCGAAATTGAAACCGACAGTGGGCTTTTAAGAGAGCCGTATTTAAAGTATATTCATTGCCTTGCGAGGCACCACGATACTCATTTTGGAGTTCTCCACGCTAGCGCTTTTGTTTACAGCAAGAATACGAAAATGTCAATAATTTATGTCAGTGCTCCTTTAAGGTGAAAGCCCTAAGTAGCTCACTGCGCGATGACCTTAAAGAAGGGCGATGTCTCAGTGACCGCCATAAAATATACCACGTGACCCGCATAAAAATGTGTGCAAATGCCTGTACGCTACGACGTAATTTTGCGCAGAGCTGAAATTTGCAGCCGAAATGTATACGTTCCTGCATATGTCGTTGAGTATGTCGACCTAGTCTGCCACTGTGGTAGAGTGGTTTCGTACTTGACTGCTGAACCAAAGGAGGCGTGTTCGATTCCGGCCGCGTTGGTAGCAAATCTGATTATCTCATCGACTCTGTCTCTTCTTACCCGATTCCATTCTATGCCTAGGAACTGCTTCATTTCTTCCCTGTACGTAATTACCTACCAACGTCCGCTGTGCTTCCCATACTTTGGCACCAAAAATATTGTTATTGTATTATACGAAGCGCTATCTGTGTCGAGAAATGCATAGTCTTAGAAGAGCAACGCTTTCCTCAAATATGTCGAAACAAAAATGAAAGTTAATGCCCCCCGTCGGGCTCATGACGTAATGCGCAAAATAATTTCAAATGTGGTTTCAATAGGATCGCATGCTTCGTGTACACAAACGCGGTGTAATGCGGTGGCGCGTGCTCGACAGGACCACGAAGCTTGCACGGGGATTTGCGTTTGCTCGTACCAGTAGTAAGATAGTCGGACAAGTGGCACTCGCATGCCAAATCACCTTAAAGTGTTTCCACTGTTTCATCGGCAACGTTTTCACTCGCAGTGTTGATATCACAATATTGTGGATAAAATGTCAATGAACACCCTTCAATAACGCCGAACTGTATAGTTCTCTAATATGCCAAACCATACGTTTGAATGCGTTTTATGATGTGTTTTATGCCTGTTTGCTTATCCTTGTTTCAGAGTTGCGTTTCTGGGTGTGTTTCTGGTGTCACTGTTTTACGCCATCATAGGCTTGACAGCTCTGGCGATTATATACTGGTTTCGAGATTGTGACCCCGTGCTCTCTGGTCGAATAACTCGTTATGACCAGGTGAAATTTTTTTTTCATTTTTTGGGACCTTACCTATGGGGTGTACATTTAAAGAATTATATCCCAGGTACTACTACATTGCCATGAATTATGGCTGAGCTTGCCCCCTAATTATATTGTAGCGCTTCAAAATTCTACGCCATACTACGAAGTACAAGTGTTTGAAGTAATAACGAAGCTGCGAATTGTCATGCTTATACTGAATTCTAGAACAAGTGCATAAAGTTAGTTGCTAAGATTATGTTGTAGCATTTAACGTCGGTATTTAGCAAGTTTGTGAAGAAGCGCGAGGGAACATATATAGAAGGGTCATTTCACGCCAAATGACCCAAACGTTGCGCTCGACCCTCTCCAATTGTATTGTAAAAAATTATGGACGTTCATTTCAGTGCACTACTTCCCCTGTAAGGTACATTTTGCAAAAAAAAATTTGTGTATTACAGTGATTTGAATTTTGCCGTAGTGGGTGAAACCTAGGTTGCGAAAAAATACTCCAAAAAATACAATACTTCGCGGAACACCTTAAATATCTGCCATTTGCTTGAAAACTAATGGAACTATCTTATTATCACCCACTGACGACCGCTACTATGTCTCACAATGTCCTTTGTGGTGAAGCAATGCTGCAATTCTGCGCCAATTTTGATTACCTTTTAGAAATTCTACAAATGTAACAGAGACAATAGGACTATATCACATGGCAGGATAGTTGGCAGTAAGCTTGCCGAAAGAGTATTGAAGTCGATGACCTAGTAGTTTCGAAGTGTAAAAGGCGCAAACATTGAAAAATGTGTGAAATGCCCCATGTTAAGTCCCATGTAGAGTGGTGATGCGGTTGAAGCAAAAATGCACGCTTGGTCTCATTTCGAAGAGTAAACAAAGTAGATGCATTTGTGAAGGTTTATTCGGAGTGATTTTTGTTTTAGGTGTGTGAAGCAAAAATCTATGTTGAGCGTTCGCGGCGTGCCTGGGCTGGGCCCGTAAGTCCGCTTCACTGCGCCGCCACACTTCCTTGGGTCAACGGAAATATGCGGCGCCCACGCGGGTGTCAAGATCGTGTGCTGCTGTGAGTTTTCACGTTGCTGAAAACTTCCAAACAGTGTACATGGCTGTCAAAAGGTTCAGGAAGGGCACTAAAGGCTGCCGGTTAGCAGTCGGAGCTTAGCACTATTTCATTGCCACGGAACTACATGTACACGTACGACAGGCGCGGCACTTGGGTTGTGCGCCCGGTTCTCGATCTCTGCGGAGGTTGCAGTTCTTACTTCCGTTGCCGACGTATGGTCTTCGCCACTTGAAATGCCTGTGTTCCTGAGAAGGTGAGCCCGGTTTTAACATTGGTCAGTGATGATGGCACGAAATGGTGTAACGTGCGTGTACCTTTGAGGGAGATTGCAGACTTAAAGCTTGCTGAGAGCTCATCTTTCTTTTCTTCAACTCTTTTCTCTGGCAGCCAGAAAAGAAACATACCTTTGATATTTTTTTCTGACCAGTAAAAAGCTCATGCAGTGTAAGGATATGTCCCTTGTAGGCTCTCTGAAGACTTGCCTTGGATGCCAGCCACTTCACGGTGCCGCCGACCTCATCGCAGGAGCTGTTACCATGAGGAGTTGCGAAAACGTTCCACTCCGCAGCTAAAGTCTTTTTCATGGTAGCACAAGATTACAAAATTTTTCAGCTTTTTGTACTGCGACCATTCACCGCCGGAAAAGTAGTGAACAAATATTTTGACGTCAGGAAGTTCATGTTTTAGGACTTTGGGTACTTCATCTTGAAATGTAGCCGCTGCAGCTGTATATTGTGTTCGAGACAGTCCGAAATCACAACAAATGATTGTGCCTGAAGCGGGCAGTTTCCTTGCAGCGATGGTATGCGCAAGGGGATGTAATGTGGCTTGCGTGCTTACCCAATGGTATGATTGGGGAGCATCTTGCACAAGGAAACTAAAAGTACTTGCAAAGACCAAAATAAGAATCAACTCGTCGCCCTTGAGGTTCGTTTTCAGCTCTCTTAAATATTTTGCATGCTGCGTGCTCACAAATTGGTGCAACTTTAGCTCTTGTAGCATCTCTACAAACTTGTCAGAAAATTCGGCAGGAGTTAAGATAATTGTTTCGAGCCTGCAGCGGACACCACCGAACCATTGTTGGACATGAAGGTAGTCAATCTTATCGTTATCGAGAGATGATGCGTTGTCCAGTATGCTTCTGAGGGTGTCGCTGCTTGGGCACACAAGATAGCTGCCGCGCATGCAGTCTTCATTTTCTGTTTCGCATACAATTGTGGATAACAATTCTAATATTGTAGGCCCTTTGATTATTTAATAATATATTTTAAGCGAACTATCTATCGTTTTCCCTGACACTTGGCCGGCGGCACTGCGGAAAGCCGAAGAATGCGTGGCGAAACGATAAAACTCACAGCAGCACTCGATCTTGCCACCCGTGTGGGCGCCGCATATTTCCGTTGCCCCAAGGGAGTGTGGCGGCGCAGTGAAGCGGACTTACGGGCCTGTTCCCAGGCACGCCGCGAACGCTCAACATAAATTTTTATTTCTCGCCTAAAACAAAAATCACTCCGATTAAACTTTTGCAAATAAATCTACTTTGCTTACTCTTCCAAATGAGACCAAGCGTGCATTTTCACTTGAACCGCATCACCACTCTACATGGACGTGAACATGGGGCATTTCACGCATTTTTCAATGTTTGAACCCCTTCCACTTCGAAACTACTGGGTCATCTACTTCAATACTTTTTTAGAACGCTCACTGCCAACTATCTAGCCATGTGTTATAGTCCTATCGTGTCTGTAATATTCGTAGAATTTCTAAAAAATAATCAAATTTGGCGCAGAATTGCAGCATTGCTTCACCACAAAGGACATCGTGAGATATAGCAGTGATCGCCAATGGGTGATAATAAGATAGTTCCGCTCCTTTTCAAGCAAATAGCAGATAGTTAAGGTGTTCCGTGAGGTATTGCATTTTTAGAGTATTTTTTCGCAACCTACGTTTCACCCACTACGGCAAAATTCAAATCACTGTAACAGACAAAAAAAATGTTTTTCCAAAAGATACTTTCCGCGGGCAAATAGTGCACTGATATGAACGTCCACAATATTTTACAATACAATTGGAGAGGGCCGAGAGCAATGTTTGGGACGTTTGGCGTGGAATGACCGAGAAGAAATATGAATGCCGCTAAGGCCCCTGATTGTGGTAACTGGAAGAAACAAAGCGTTCGCACTTTCCCACCTATGTTCAGCGTTAGTGGAGCTGCATTAGCCCGCGATTTGTTTCCTTCCAGGTGAATAAACTCGTTGCCTGTTTTAAAGAACATTTCGAGCAGCATATTATGACATGTAAAGGCCCCATGGGGCAAGGGCCCGCACTGACTTTGCCGGAGCTGTTACACTTCCGAAGAGGCAGGTCCGTTTTCACATTTACGGTAGATTTTTTTTTTGAAAGCCAATACCAGCCGGTTGCTAATACTCACGTTATATTACCTACTGCAGCCTGAAAATAATAGAAAAATATTTATTAAATCATAAACTGGAAGTTGAGGAGGCGGCGCCGGATGATTTCATTTGTAATCTCATACATGCATCTGTAATTTTTATTTCGTAATATTTCTCTACTTTCCGCTGCTTTTACTCCATCTGCTTCTCTTGTTTCTCGGCGTAAATTTTTCTAAGGAACCTCATGTACATGCATATTTTTGCTGTCTTCACTGAAGTGCGAATTCGCTCTTTGCTAGGCATGTTCTTTTTTTACCGGGTGACGCAATATCAATATCGGTACTGTGATTATTATTGGGTTTTATGACGGACTTCGCATTTCACTCACCGTTTGTACCCTGACAATCTTTATATACGCTTTGTTCGAACACATGCAATTCTACCTTGGACTTTGAGAGGGCACATCTAATTGAGCTCATTTCCGAAGCAGGCCCCGCCACGGTGGTCTAGTGGCTAAGGTACTCGGCTGCTGATCCGAGGGTCGCGGGATCGAATCCCGGCTGCGGCGGCTGCATTTCGATGGAGGCGAAATGTTGAGGCCCGTGTGCTGTGCGATGTCAGTGCACGCTAAAGAACCCCAGGTGGTCGAAATTTCCGGAGCCCTCCACTACGGCGTCTCTCATAATCAGAATTGGTTTTGGGACGTTAAACCCCACAAATCAATCATTTCCGAAGCAGAACGTGAAAAACTTTTTTTTTCAATTGCGCCTCAATGTCTTTGATCATTTTACAGAGAAGGTTGATTAGAGTGTCAATTTTGAATTGTGGTGCACATATTCTGAGTGTAAAGCAAAGGTTCAAATGAATCCCCATTCTGTATTGATTTTTTTCGCCATGTCAGCGTGATAATTTAAGGACGTTTGGTAATTTCTTGTTCTTTCTTTCAGATGGTCCCTTATTACATCAATGAAAGTGTCGGTGCCGTAATTGGCATAAGAGGATTATTTTTGGCTGGGGTCGTAAGTGCTTCCATAAGGTAAATATTCCTCTCATGAAAAGCTCATGTGTCATAAACAGGGCAGCAATAATATGCATTATTCCCTATTCAGCATTTGTCATTTACTGTCCGGCAGCTCTTTTGAAAGTTTTGTTTTAAAGACAGCGCCGGAAGCATGGTGATTTTTAAATGGTCAGCTCCTCCTGCCTTCCCCACCCAACTGCATGCGAAGTAGAAAGCTCCTCTGGTATGAAGGAATAACAGAGGCAGGGGAAAGGCTGGAGCATTTTGATATTAGCGCATTGAACACAATCGGCTTGGCTGCGAACAATATGGGTTGATTCTTCAGGTTTTACGGAGCTCAGCAGCACATCGGTTATGACATACTTTGGAGCCACAACCTCAGGGTTAGTTTTAAAGGCCTGACATTCTTAACAATGCACATAAGGTTCGGCGGGCGAGCGCATCTATTTCTTATTTGGTCACCATTTAAATGAGGCTGCCCCTGCAGCGAATAGAACCAGTCATTGCTAACATTGACAATTGACGAGAAAGTCCAGGTCCGCACAGGTGAACATAAAAGCAAGGTCACTTAACTGTGCTTGCTTTTTCGCGCCATTGTACGGCGTCCAACCCTCTGGGCTTGTTGAAATATTCCAGTAATTTTTTTTTAATGCGAAGCACTTCGTAGTGAACTTCGCCGACATTGAGCGTATCTATCTGTCTATCTATCTAGCCGCCTACGACTTTGTGCTCTCCTGGCCGCTTCGCTAATGGGATATATATGAAAAGTGGTGTGGCACAACATGACTGCATAGCGAACATAAATGACACGTCATAGCACAAATATCATGATATGCATAACATGAGCGGCATGATTTACGTGCCAAGGTCATGGTGCTCTCCTGGCCGTTTCGTTACTGGGATGGATGCTAAAATTGGTATGGCACAACATGACTGCATGGCGAATATAAATGACACGTCATAACACAAAAATCATGACATGCATATCATGAGCGACCTGATTCACGTGCCACGGTCGTGGTGCTCTTGCGGCCGTTTCGTTAACTTGATATATACCAAAATTCGTGTGGGGAGAACACAATGTATGAAAGCCTTGGGTGACACGTTCTAAGAACATGAAAATCGCGACTTGCGTGTTATGAGCGGCATGATTTACATGCCACGCGTTTTGTTAATGGATGTACACCAAAATCGCTATGACAGAGCACGACTGCATGAAGAACGTAAATGACAAATCATAACATTACAATCATGATATGCGTGTCATGAGCGGCATGCTTTACATGCCGCAGTCTTCGTGCTCCTGCAGCCGTTTGTTAACTTCATATATACGAAAATCGGTGTAGCGAGACGACAATGCAGATCCATTTTACGTTCCTGATGGGTGCTTCGCATTTCCTTGATTCCCGCTGCATGTGGGATCTGGCATTTTTCTATTTCTTTGTAGAATTTTGCCTGCTAGAAGACATGACACAAACGTTGTTGCGTAGCATAACTTCCGGTTGTCCAGTTACAAATGCCCAAAGGACGCCTCAGGGCACGTGTAGACTTCGTTTGGTTCTAGTGAAGGCTTTGCCTGCTTGATTAAATGGTAACAAATATGTCGTGCCACGGCATGCGGAGTAGCACAGTATTTGTATGTAATCAGGAGGCGAAACAGTGACCCCTGATTTTCTGAAGTCACACGATACATGACTAAACTGCGGTGACTGTGGGAGTTGCAATTAAGTGACTTTAAAGTGATAATAATAGCTTATGGGTCTTTCCGCGCCAAAATTACGATGTGATTATGGCGCACTCTGTAGCAGGGGACACCAAATCAGTTTTCACCATTTTTGGTTCTTTGATGTGCATTATAATATATGTACACAACCGGTCTTTCCATTTCGTCTCCGTGGACATGCGCCTGGCATGCTTCGCATTCGAGCCCGTTTCTTCGAGCTCGGCAAACGTGAAACCGTACGTGTTAAGCAAGCACCGGCAGGGCTGGGACTTTAGACTGAAATGTCTTTTCCGAGGGCACCCATACCGCGTAAGACTTTGTGCGCATAAGCATATTATACCCAATATACTTTCCGCTACAATAACTCGAGAACAGCAGGACGGCCATGTCATGGCACTTTCACCCAGTTGAACATGAGGCGGATCACTAAATACATTTGTTTCTATAATGCCTTGTGCAGTTTTCCAGGACTATACTGAAGACGAATGCTATGTGCGTCAGTAATATCGTCATGCCGGAACCGTGAACACAGGTCACCATGTAGGATCTTTGACCAGTTTGTAAAAAGCTACTGTGTCTGGTTGTACACTTGATTTGTGCAAAACAAATTATTATTATATTGATGTCTCAATCGTGTAATGTTTGCGCATTGGACGCGGTAGATGCCGTCTGTCCTGCTAGGTATAGTCCTTGAAACGATCATTTGCGGTTAAGTCTCCACGTAAATCGCACTTTCCGATGTTAAAGACATTGTACGAGTTGATTTCGGAGCAAAACTGGGTGGCAGATGGAAGAAACGTGAATGGCGTCTGAACCAAGCTCACCGCGCTTCACGTCATGGCTCAAAAAGAAGCAATGCCATTTTATAGCCTGATATAGATGCAATGATTTCTCAGTAAGCAGAGTTTGCAAGGCTTAGTTTAAGTAGATTTACGCGAAAACAAAATATCTTCTCTGCTGTGTGAATTCCAGCTCGACAATCACTCAACAATTACCAACTTGCTTATTAAATATCCGCCTTTAATGCATTACCGTAGTTCACCAGAATCCCCATGATCGTTAGGGTGGCCTTTGTGGTGGACATGGTAGGTACCGGGTGGAATGTGTCGTGTGCCTCACTGAATCCAATTTCATACTGCTTTTCCCACGCAAACCCTCCCATGCATCTGCATCTAGTTTACTACTATAAATAGGGATCAAAGCGATTTCGACCACCTGAAATTGTTTAAACTGCGCTAACACCTTATGACACTAGTGTTCAGCACCGCCATTCCCACTCCCCTCCAACTACCGGTGCTTCTTTAATGAGCCCCTGAATCTCACTAGACTGATGTCCTCGCGCTTTGCCCACACTGAACTGCAGCTATTGTGGCTGAGAAACGTACCCGTGTCAGTTGAGCTTAGTCACTCTAGACGCTTCCTGTCATACTAACGTGGATAGCGCCCATCACTAAGCGCTTCGCAAAAGCCTTGACTCTTCAGCCATTAACATTAGCATGTAGAATGGGAAAGGAGTCTGTGTGTCTTCTCACGTTTCTTATGACTGAGGTAATAAAATTAGGCATTTTGAGCAGTTGGCACACTTGTGCAAGTTAATGGTGCTTTAATTATCCATCTCAGGATGCCACCTACCACGTAGCTAGCATCTCGAGATACTAGATACGCTTTTCAAGATATAGTAGACAACAAACTCTTCTGTGTCACAAAAGCAAAAAGCTGTAACGCATAGTTCCGCCACGTATAATTAAAGTGGCAATCGATTATGCCAAGCTGCAATATCCGATCACGTAATTCCCAACGCGCAGTCTTGAAGTGAACATTGTTGTCAGAGTTGTATCCTGAGTCTGAGTCTATTGCAGACATGCATACAAAAACAGATGGCTGAGGAGAAGAGAAAAAAATGACAATCTGGCTTTGATTGTTGCTTTTGTTATTCATTCTTATTACTTCTACAGCACAGTATCCTCCGTGGTAAACTCCCATGCTGCTGTTTTGTATACCGACGTCGTATCACCGCACTTTCGTATACCGGAAAATAAATCTCTCCTCGTAATAACTGCTCTAGGTAAGGCTGAACCTACTTATTCGTCTCTTTATTAAGCGCATTTAGCTCAGTTCTTAAATATCCATTTGTCATTTTGATTGTAGTTATTCTTTGAAATGTTCCCTGATGTCAACCTTCTCATGTACTGTGTCAATGCACATTCTCTCCATAGCGGCAGGAAGCGGCACAATCATGACATTGAGTGGCCTGTTGCTGCCTTACGTCAGTTCTGCTGCGAAGGCAAGTACGGAAAGCTCTGGGATTACTTTAATAAATAATCGCTGGGCGACGTGGTCTTAGTATTATTTTAAGGAATGGCCGCTTTTACGTCCCGAAGCAAACATGTGGATTGTGAGAGGTGCCGTAGCTGTGAGAGGCTGCTACGCGTACGGAATTCTCTTACCTGGGGAGATTTAACCGACATCCAAAACATAGCCACTGCATTTTTACGCTGTTAAACATAAATTTCAATTGATGCTGCCTAATTGTTAATGTTATGACGCTTTAGGCACAGAGGCACCGGGCACCAGGTGGTCTATTTCCGTGTCAATGCGAGTGCCCAATGAAGTTTGTCCAGCTAAGGCATCTTTCGCAAGATCCGGCAATGTTACAGGTAGCCGACGGAAGCCAAGTGCCGACAAGCAGTGTTTCGAAAGGAAGCACTTCGGGTATTTATTTCGGGAAAAAAACATTGAATTAAATTCGCCCAGGAGGAGTTTCTATTAAACCGCATAAGACAGCAAAAAGTGAGCTGCAACTAATTATCGTAGAAACGTATGAAATCCGTAAGAAATCGTTTTGAGTATGCTGTTTCCGTACGTGTGGTGTTATGTAACTTTTACATCTTGATTTGAATGTCACGTGCCGCATGCTTAGGTAACTGGGTTGTTACTGAGGAGCTCTCCTGTAACTATCCACGAAGTGGACGCCGCGGATTGGCTAGAGCTCGAGTAGATGCTGTGACACAAGAACCTGGTGGCTTCTAGTTTATATATTCATGTAATTTTGACAGCACTGGCAACCAGACACCTCCACACAAATGCGACGAGCGGAATATTGGGCTTCAAGGCGTCTAGCGCCGCCTCTTGAAATTTGCTGCTCGCCACTCAAATATCGGAAGCCATGCATTACGTTCGATGCTCTGATGACGTCAAGGAGAAGTAGACAGGCGCCCTAGTGTAGAGCTACAGAATAGATCCACAGTGCCTCTTCGCGGTGACTTTTAGCGCTGACCTGTCCTTACCCAGTCATATTATCATAAATGCTTGCATTTATGCTTACGGTTCTGGTGAATAAAGTGAGCTAAATTGAATAAATATTCAGACACTCGTTGTTTTTTTTTTACTCTGGTGCAGTTTTTTATCGCGCTATATGCCGCCGCATCGGGACCATTTGCAGGAATTATTATTCTTGCATTTCTCTTACCATGGGCGAACGCTAAGGTGAGTGATACTTGACACGCAATCTTGGTATCTACGATTCTGACATATTTTTTTTTCAACGCGATACTTATGCTTCTTGGTGCAAACAATCCGCGTTCGATAAGCAAACATAGCAATGGCATGCATCTGAATAATATAAGGGCTTCCATTTGAAATGAAAACGGCACTGGGTGAATACTTACTGCATATATCTGCACAAAGTGACACGAAATAAAAATCCTGCAGATCCCGCGCATTGTGAGAATCGATGTCATGCGAAGCAGTCAGCGACGAAATTGCCTATGATGAGTTTTTTTTTACATTCAGCCAAGGGATACGAGTTGGATGAAGGTCTTTGTGCAAGACGCATGAGTACCCACTCACAATTATGCTTCACCTGGGCTAACCTAAAACATCGACAGCAGCGTGGCTACTGAATCGTAGTCCATGGTAGGACGTGACGTTGGCAGTCACGTTAGTCCAGAGCAGAGACATCTCTTTTCTCGAAGAGAGGTGCATTATACGGTGCGTTGATGTGTTATCATCAGCGTCTTGCATGATCAAGCATTGCTACGGGATCGATCACAGTTGCACAAAAGCATGTCGAGTCGTAGCAGTAGACATATTGCTATGATATTGTTCATCCCAGAGTAATGCTTTTGAAGTTACACAAGCACCATCATTACGATTGCTGGTGAAATACGCTTGTTTTTAGCGTGTAGGAGGAGCGCCGTATTGTAGTGGTAGCGCACTTGATTGTCACCTCAAGGGCCCGTGTTCGCTACCTCCTACCGCTTCGTAAATTGCACGCGTCTGCTTTTTATGTCTACATTTCAATGGGAAGTGTGTATGAACGGTGTTCCTTTATTGTTTCAAGAGCGGATCTATTTAAGCCGGCCGTCCAGGGTCAACCGCGAACAGAGAAATGTGGGCCGATTCTGGTCTGCGTAAAGATGTGCTGTGAGAAAAGAAAAATCCGTGACAAAGGCGGTAGAGATCCAGGCTGAATGAAAAATTGGAGTACGATAGCATTTACAAACTCCGCGTGCAAGCCGTTTAGCAAAGGGTTAAAGCAAACGCACACGCATTCTCTCTATTTTAACAAAATGCTCGATTCTTAAGAGTGAAGTTTCAGAGGAGATCTGTCTAATACGGATATCTCGTGTGCATTGAGGCTTGTATTCGTGAAGCATTGATTGAAGAACAGTACCTTGTTTCCGCGTTTCTCGACATGCAAAAACCATTTGATTCTGCTTGGCGCTGCTGAATCCTCTGAAGCCTATAATTCATGTCTCTTTAAAGCAAAGTGCTGAACATTGTAGAGTTTTACCGTTATTAATTGATTGGGTTTTATTTGCCAAAACTACATGTGATTATGAGGCAGGCCCCGTAGGACACCTGGAGGAGGTCCTCTAGCACCGAGGCCTCCAGCACAGCTGGGTTGGAGGGCCTTCTCAAGGAAGTGAAGTCGAAGGCGAGCACAGAAAAAAAGAGGTGATCTGGCAAAACCGAATAACAGACCGGTTGTGTGCCTTATGTGCACCCCATGTCTCACCAACTTGAAGAGAGAGCAGGCAAGTGCGGCATCACTCTCTCCAGCGCCGGAAAAGCTGTTGCGCATGTGTCCTGCGGTGACCAACCGTGAGCGCAATCGATGTGGTTGCACAGAAAAACATGTTGTCCCTTTTGTACGCCCAGTAAAGTGGTGGCTTATATGTTGTTATGCGGGGTTTAACGTCCCAAAACCAGCTTTGATTATGAGAGACGCCGTAGTGGAGGTCTCCGGAAAGTCGACCACCTGGGGTTCTTTAACGTGCACTGACATCGCACAGCACACGGGCCTCAACATTTCGCCTCCATCGAAATGCAGCCGCCGCAGCCGGGATTCGATCCCGCGACCCTCGGATCAGCAGCCGAGTACCATAGCCACTAGACCATCGCGGCGGAGTGGTGGCTTATAGAATACCCTTGTCTTCCGTAAATTGATAGTGCCCACACTGTTCGTTGTTTCAACGTCAGATTGATCGAGCATAGGGTGCAGGTCGAGGCAAAAGCGGCTGCCGGTCACTTAACCGACTACTACAAGCGATGCGCATGTACGCCTGATTTCTACGGCCACGTGTTGTAGGCAGAGATAAAGACGAGAAATTCCATCTGATTTATGAAGCGCTTTGCATTAAAAAAAGAAAATGACATGCATTAGTACACCTTCGCTTGCACTGCCAGCCAAAGAGGTAGATTATCTTGCCTCTGTGAGTCCCTTATGCTCTTATGAGTGGTATCATGCATGCGCCACACTTTTTGATATATATATTTCCTTCTGCAATAAAAGTCAGTTGAAAGGCCACTGCTCTACCTTTCTGCGGTGCTCTCATCTATCTTCATGCCTTTCCTTTTGCTATCGCTGGAAATGCATTACAACTCTACAGTCCAACGAGCCCTGCTAAGCGCTTTGCGTTACCTCCACCACGTTTGGCAGCAGTTCCTTTTCATTAGATTCAACCCACGTACCAGGCCTTCCGTCTGCGTTTCTGGCTAAACATGTGCCATAACGGACTGTTCAACGTATATTTCCGGTGGGGTGCCGTTTTTGACGGCATGCGATGAAGAAGTTTTGGCCACCTTGCCTGCTAGTCGATACTTCAGTATCGCTCCGTATTTACATTTTGGGTGCTTTGAGTTTCTCTTTCGGCGTATTTTCTACCTTTTTGTATCATTTGCGCACAAAATAGCATGAAAGCCAAAGCAGAATCCATTTTTTTCCGGCTGTTGGCCGATGAACGCGCATGTTTCCCTCCCTCTCTCCTGCGTCCGCGAGAGGGGTAGAGCGCATAGGGGCAACCCCAGGCGCGGCGGGGGGTTGTCCCTATGCGCCTGGGGGTTACCCCAGTGGACGGACGGAGATATCAAATCGCGTGTATGTACATGCAAATGCATATGGCTTAAACGCTGCTGGTGACGTGCGCTATTTATAATGAAACTGCGTATCTCGATCATGTTAATGCGCAGCGCGTATCCTTGAATTAACTTGTAAAGAAATCAGCGATCTTCAGCAAAAATAGGTTGCACTGTTCATGTTCAACTAGATTTCACTACCTGAAGCTGAAATGGTGTTACGGTAACTGCATAACCAATTTTAGTTTGCAGCTTCAGCAGTGTCAACGCTCTTGCTCTTGCTATGTTCTTAGTAAAATATTCCAAGTTCACTTTGGCAAACCCTCTATCTAGATGAGCTGTGTGCAGACGCCCTGACCATACAGTAATTTCTTTATATATTTTCGACAGGACTTTGATAAAACATCAAGCAAGAGAGAAATACTCTGTTTTAGGGGCGAAGCTCCTTAAGCTTTGGGTCTGTCCGTCCGTTGTAGTAGCGCGTTACCTACTAGGAAAGCGCTACTAGGAGGGCGCGTGTGGGAGGCGCGCCCTCGGCGCGTGCCTCCCGGCGCGCAAGCTCTCTCACTCTTCCATCTGCTGTCTTGTGAGAGAGAGAGAGAGACAGTGAGAGCGAAAGGCGCGCGTTGACTATGGAAACGCTGTTTCTTCGATGCACGCGCTACTAGCTCGCAAAGAAGGAGAACGCGCCCTCACCCGCGAGAGACAAGCTTGACGCAGGCAAAATCTTCTAGCGAGTTTCTTGATTGAAAAATACCGACTGCTCGCGCTGGAGAACCGGTCACCGGCCACCCATATATATATATATATAGGCACTGGATCTTGACTTGCAATGAAGTGCCGGTGGGATATTTCACTTGTGCGTCGTTGAATCATAAGGATTTGTAGCGTACGCGTTAACTAAATTAATCCGGAACTCGGCACGATCTACGATGAACCTCCGGAGCTTCGCCCACTCATCATTCACTCCGTGGATATGCTGTAGAATTTTTATTGTATTTTTGTTTATGAGAAATATATTATTTATTGTTCAGTACTAGAGACTATCCGTAATATGGCATCTACTGTTTAATTTGGCCACCAGTTTGGCACTAAAATTCAATAGCATGGCTACCTTTAGGTTCGGCTCTTAGTGCTTTTCATACCTGCCCGACTGCAACCCTGGTCTCCGGTGCTTTACATGTACATCGTCGACCCTCTGACGATTTGCGACGTCGCGGTGGGGAGACCGTGCACGTGAGCCGTCTCAAACCATGTTACGATCCTGCTGTGTCATTACGGTGAGTCGCCAGGGTGGCTACTCCTTCCTTCAGGGGCCATTGTAATCACGTAGGTAGTACAAGTGGTGATCTGGTCTCTTAGCAAGTTCTGCTGAACCTAAGGCTGAATTTTAGCAAGGTCAGGTCTGCTGAACCTGGGCCATCTCTAACCGGCAGTAAACTCGGCTGCCAGCATACCGATTTCACGGCCCCGCCACGGTGGTCTAGTGGTTATGGCACTCGGCTGCAGATCCGAAGGTGGCGGGATCGAATCCCGGCTGCGGCGGCTGCATTTCGAAGGAGGCGAAATGTTGAGCACGTTAAATGTCAGTGCACGTTAAAGAATCCCAGGTGGTCGAAATTTCAGGAGACCTCCACTACGGCGTCTCTCATAATCAGAGCTCGTTTTGGGACGTTAAATGCCACAAATCAAAGAAATCAATATCGATTTCACGCACCATGTTGTATTTTGCATACTCTGGCGATGTTCAAAGATGGTTCAGATAGTGTATGTTTGCAGTCTTCGAGTAAGAAGCTTAGCCTAGTCTCAGCAGTGTCAAAACAGTTTAACCAGAATCCTTGGAACAGTTGCTGTGTGTTTCCTCTTTCTTCTTTTTTATGAAAAAACAACTTCTCGCAAAACCCAACTTTGAATTGTACGGGAAATTGTACAAAGGCAGGCGTCGATGGATAGTTGCCTGCACTTTCTATAAACTCATTGGTGGCTTAACCTATGGCAGGGAAAAGCGCAGGCAATGAAGGAACAACGCCCTTATTCCGTCGCGCCAAACTGTGCTCGCTGGCGATGTGCAAGGCAGTACATTTGGCTAGCATGTCCTCGGCAACAAATCGATGATGTATTATTACGAACTGAAAAAAAATAACTTAGTTCTAGCTCAAGTGCCTCACTAACAGTGACTTATACGCAGGGCACGGCTGTCGCGGCGGTTGGTGTCTTCGTCGTTCAGGTGTGGCAGACTGCTGGTCGATTCGTCTCCAAAATAGCGCCAATCTCGATGCAGTACACCTTGGACCGATGTGCCAACGTATCAGCCCTCAACCGCACTGCACTGTTGGAGCTTGTAGAGAATGCCGGGTAAGGTGATTCTTCTTGACCGTAGGTGTGCGAATACCTGATAACGCACTGAGTGCGCGTATCCCATTTGTAGTATCCCTTTTCTATTCAAAAAACGCGTATTCGAAATATTTATTTTATTTCAAGGGAAAATTAATAGTCGCAAAGGATCGAATGCCTATGCCGACGTCTTATGAAGAGTATTTAACCTAGTACTGCAATCACGGCGGTGGTACTGTGGTTATGGTGCCAAGTCGGTGAAACAAAAGACATGGGTTCAATCCCTGCAGCGGTAGTCGCACTTTCGGCAGAGAGAAAGCTGGAGGCTTGCTACTGTACGTTACTTAGGACGTTACAAAACCATCCGGAGGGTCATTCCACATAAGATCGAACAAAGCATGGCTGGTCACCCTCTTAAATTTATTTCAAAATTTTATATATTGCTGCCCGATGAGTGGAAAGAAGAGATCCGCAGTTGGTTTTATTAGGAAAAATTTTTTCGAAGCGCCGGCAGTGAATAATGACGAAGAGGTGGAGTGCCGCGCTTACCTGCTCTTCTGTTTTGGCCAATTTTGGTTATTAATTACACAAACTATACTAACGCTAGGTAGCTGAAATTTATTTAAGTAATTATATGCATGATTCTGCTTGTGGTCAATGATGTTTTTTGTTGATGTGGAGTGTACATATCTTTATAAAAATCCTCAAAATCAGCCCAGGAAGCATTTTTCTGTCCACTTTGCGGGCTTATATCTCATAAAAGGCTTGTGGCAGAGCGGCTAAAATTCCGCATTACGCTCTAAGCATACTCGTTTGTGAACCTGCCAAAGTTTATATTTATATGACTTTTCAATAAAGAGATACGGGCGGGCTAACTTCAAAAAAACACCGAACAGTCGAAATTTCTGACGACAATTAAAAAAAACCCATTTTTGATATTTTTTTCAACTTTGCACACTCATTCTGATTCACATTGGCTTTCAGAGTCACCAAAAACATATTGCATAATTTTGTTCCATAAGGAGTTACAGGCCGTCGAATTAGACCCTTACGCAATGATAGGCAATTGTAGTTGGTCCGGCTTCTTGCCCGCTGAGTGTATAGAATGAAGGCAGAATTGAATTTTGGCCCTTAAGAGGCCAGTAGCACGGAAAAAAGGTGTTAGTGGCACTGATGACGTCAATTTCTAAGCGGATTTGGTCACGCGAGCAGCCATGAGCGCGGGGCTAGCAAGCAGATGCGGGCGCCCCCAGATGCTCTAAGAGAGGCACAGTCATAGCTCCTTTTCGCCTCCTTAAACCAAAAGTGTTCGAAACACTTCTTGGGTTACTCCAACGCGTGTGAAGTGGAGATTCGCTATCCATTATGCCTTTTGTTCGCACCGCAGTTAGGCGCTGATAACAAGGCGGAGATGGAAGCAAGATCAAGACACTCTCAGGTAGCTATGAGCGCTCGCTTCACGCACGCGGCGGACAGCGACTGCCGCCAGAGAAACTGTGCACCGCCACTTGCGATCAATATAACACAAGAACGTGGCACTTCAATGCCATAGCAAGGTATAGAACACCAAAGGAAACAAAAGCAAAACAATTGGTAACCGGATGCGCGCACCTATGTCAGATTAGATTCTACACCTTGCGACCGCGCCGGGTAAAATGTTATCCCCAGCATGATGTGTGTGCTTGTGCCATCTGCGCCAACTATAAGCTTTGCCTTGCCGCTGTTGAGAACATTACTGGCTACAAAATCGATGCTGATGAGCTTCACTCAGCGTTCGTTTGCATTCCGTCACAATTGGAGTGCCTTTTACAGTGTCCAAAAGGCAGGTCCCTGACACTGGAGGAACTTAATATCCCAGAAGACGAAGAAATATTACTAGCAATGCGGGCGGCAGGCGACCTTGTGAAAAAAGTATTAGGTGCTGACACTATTTTTTAATCATCTTCGAGTATTGGTGGAAAGGTGGATCATGCACAACCACTGTCAGCTAACCAAACTAGAGCCATATACGAGGAAAAGCAATGCACGCAGCGTGGGAGCATTGTATTCCACTTTGATTTTGCCGAAAACTGGACTGTCGTGCTTCCTGATGAAGTTCAGGCATACCACTGGCACAAGCAGCAAGTATCCGTCTTTACATACGTGGTCACAACGAGAAAATCTACGAGGCGTTTCGCTGTTGTTAGTGACGACTTGAGCCACGACTACGCTCACGCCTGCTTGGCTCTAGCGAAAGAACAAGTGGAAGGCAACCTGCCGGTTTACTCCAACGTGGCATGTGAGTGATGGAGCCGCCAGTCATTTCAAAAATAGATATCAGCTTTTCGAGTTCTGAAAGAGCTGTTGTCCCAGTACCCAATGGGTATTCTCAGCAACTGGACACGGGAAAAACGCATGCGATGGAGTCGGAAGTCTCGTCAAGCATCAGGCAATGCTCAACAATTATGAAAGTGTAATTCGGACAGCCAGAGACTTTGTAACCGTTTTATCAGAGAAACTGAAAGGTGTGCATCTAATACACCTTGAACAAAAAAAAAAGTTGTTGCCTTCCACGAGTTAAAGAAGGAAGAGTGGATGAGAGTACCCGCGTTCCATGGTCTTGGCATGCCTGGCAGCTATCCACGTTAACGAAAGCATCTCCTGGCTTGTACGTGGCACGAATAGCCGGGTCTGCTTGGAAGGAGTTATGTGTACATGAATGAAGAAGTCTGAACAGTCTAATCAATGGAATAAACAATTTCAGCCCAGAAACATGATTTAATGAAGTGGTTCTTCTTGACCTGCTCAAATTTTCCATTTTGCTAAAGATTATTTGGAAAGCGCTCTTTGCTTATTGCATTTTTATCCTTTCTTCTTTCTTTCTTTTTTTTTGGGGTGGGACCTAAGTTACGCATCCAGTTCTTACTGCCCTTTTGCTGAAGGAAAAAGCGGGAAATATCTGTCTGCGCTCCGATACCGCAGCGCATCAAAGAAGGCCACGCGTACAAAACTGACCCCTAAACATTCATTATTGTGTACCCAGAGCTAATATGAAGCGTTCACACATAAATGACCAGGCACATTATCAGTGCCGAAATTGAAAAGCCGAACGCTATCACAAATGTCAGAATAATCAGACGTGCATGGTTCGCTGAGCTTTCCGTAAGGGTCTAATTCGACGGCCTGTAACTCCTAGTGGAACAAAATTATGCAATATGTTTTTGGTGATTCTGAAAGCTAATGTGAAGGAGAATAAGTGTACAAAGGTTAAAAAATATCAAGAATGGTTTTTCTTTAATTGTCGTCAGAAATTTCGACTGTTCGGTGTTTTTTTTTGAAGTTAGCCCGCCCGTATCTCTTCATTGAAAAGTCATATAAATATAAACTTTGGCAGTTTCACAAACGAGTATGCTTAGAACGTAATGCGGAATTTTCGGCGCTCTGCCACAAGCCTTTTTTGAGATATAAGCCCGCAAAATAGACAGAAAAATGCTTCCTGAGCTGATATTGAGGATTTTTATAAAAATATGTACACTCCACATCAAGAAAAAAAATCATTGACCACAAGCAGAATCATGCATATAATTACTTAAATAAATTTAAGCCTCCTACTTAGTATAGCTTGTGTAATTAATAACCAAATTTGGCCAAAAAAGAAGAGCAGGTAAGCGCGGCACTCCACCTCTTCGTCATTATTGACTCCCGGCGCTTCGAAAAAATTTTTTTAGCAAAACCAACTGCGGATCTCTTCTCTCCACTCATCGGACAGCAATATATAAAATTTTGAAATAAATTGAAGAGGGTGACCCGCCATGCTTTGTTCGATCTCACGTGGAATCACCCCGGAGTCGAAAAACCTCCTCTACGTCTTGCCTCTGAACCACATCATGGACTTGGAACGTAAAATCCCGCCAGTTCTTGAGAAAACTGAGACCTTGACAGAACCATTTACACGTGTCATAGCACAAATCGTACCCTATTCTTGGCGTTTTACGCGCGAAAACTACGACATAATTACGAGACACCCCTAATAGAGGCCTCCGGATTCATTTTGACCACCAGAGCATTCTGTTAGTGCGGATGTAAATATAAGTGAACGGGAGCTTTTTTTTTTCTTTTTTCCTATTTCTCCCCCATTTAGATGCGGCCGCCATGGCCGGGATTCGTTCCTACGAGTTTGAGCTTAGCAAGCGAACTCCTTAGGTGCTTAGATACCTAGGCGGGTCACATAGTTCCCACTTATTGGTCTATTTAGTAGCCTGATCCTATCCTCATCGCATTGAGACAGTGCGGTATATTAACTGGCTATCTCTCTCTCTCTCTCTATCTATCTCTTTGCACGCACGCAGGTCGGACACGTCCCTTCTGTACCGCCTGTCACCGTACTGGTGCTGCCTGTTTTCTATGGTTGCTACTGTACTACTTGGTCTGGCAATGAGTTTCTTTTGCGGTAAGTCAAAAAAGTGCTTGATCGAGGTTTTCACCAGCCAGTGTCACTCACTGATGTACACTTTTTCTGTTTGTTAACGTTGTGTCGTGCCTCGGGTCAATAAATTGTTCGTGCTGATAATATATACATTCAGTTGAAGAAGACGTGGTTAATGCTCATGTAGGACGTCTTGAGCGGCACATGTAAGGTCGCATATATCTCGAAATCTCCAGTGGTCTCTCATCAAACAGAATTGCAAATTATCAGTAATGCTCTGGAGACTGCAATGTGCCTTCTATGGAAAGCTTCACCTAAGGATCTCGTAATCCAATCATTATCCAAATATGTAGAAAAAAAATCACAGCATATCCACGGAGTGAATCATGATGAGTGGGCGAAGCTCCGGAAGTTCCTCGTAGATCGTGCTGAGTTCCGGATTAATTTAGTTAACGCGTACGCTACGAATACTTATGGTTCAACTACGCACAAGTGAAATCTCCCACCGGCACCTCATTGCAAGTCAAGATCCAGTGCATATATATATATATATATATATATATATATATATATATATATATGGGTGGCCGGTGAACGGTTCTCCAGCGCGAGCAGTCGGTATTCAGTCAAGAAACTCCCTAGAAGACGCTGCCTGCGTCAAGCTTGTCTCTCGCGGGTGAGGGCGCGTTCTCCTTCTTTGCGAGCTGGTAGCGCGTTCATCGAAGAAAGAGCGTTTCTATAGTCAACGCGCGCCTTTCGCTCTCTCTGTCTCTCTCTCTCTCTCTCTCTGACAAGACAGCAGACGGAAGAGTGAGAGAGCTAGAGCGCCGCGAGGCACGCGCCGAGGGCGAGCGTGAGCCTCCCGGCGCGCGAGCTCTCGAGCGCGAGCCTCCCGGCGGCGCGATGTGGCTACATACATACTACTACTACTACTACTACAGAGGAGGGAACGACCCACACCCTAAGGAGCTTCGCCCCTAAAAATACGGCTGCCTTCGGTTTATGTTTGCATGAGGTGAGCGTTACTTCGAAGGCATACCCTGTGCTCGTCCGCTTTGGCAATTATGTAAAATGCCATTTTTTCTCTTTTTTTGTTGACAGCGAAGCAGATAAGGTCTATTTGGTCAGTATATTTCGTGGCGTATGTCGTGGTCATGCTCGCGCAGGAAAGGAAGGGTCAACCTATCCCTGGGTTCACAAAATACCGGCTGAGGCGATGGATGCTTCAATCATTCCGACCATGGTACTACTATACATTAAAGCTATAAGTGCTTGCTTCTACTACTACTACTACTACTACTACTACTACTAATAATAATAATAATAATAATAGCTTTTTGGTCCCGTTGAGACAATGGTTGGCGGAAGACGTGGCTAGCGAAGAACGCTTGAAGAACGTTCCATTACTTTTGCAGCAAGTCGCAGCAGAGGACATTGTAAATTTACAATCATATTAACAAAAAGCTATAGCAGAACCGATTAATGAAATACATACAAACTGATGAGGACAGAAAACGTGCATGCTTACAAATAATCTTAGCGGGGGGACATTAGCACCAGATGAAAATAAAATATGAACGAGAATAGATCCTATAACAAACACCTAGTTGTGCGAGTTGGCTAAGTGTAATATTTACGTATATTATTATGTGCGATGCTAAGCAGCTGTTTTCTTAAATTGTCGACCACTAGTGTATTCGCGCAGATGCCTGTTAGAAAGGTTATTAAGAAAAATGTCCGAGTTCCTCGCTTAATTAAAAGCACCGGTAAGTTTGGACTCGTCACCTCGTAGCCGTAGTTTGTCCATGCAAATGGGCAATGCACACCCTATTACTTTACATACGCAACTAATACTTCGTTTTTTTGTCTTTTCAATCGCATGTAATTGTTTAAGGAGAAAGGCAAATGTATCTGACACGCTGAACTTTACATTCCCAGAGAAATCGAGCAACAACCTCAAGGAGAGGCTTCGCCTTACGAGCCCACTCATGTTGAAACTCTGGCGCCGAGTAGGCTTTTTGCCAGCATTGATGCAGGTGAGCACTCCTGAATTTACTGCGTAAACTAAATGGTCTGTTTTGCACGCTGCATGTAGATTGTTGAAAAAGATGTGTTCAAAACTTTTCGGAAAGAAACTTGACGGATTGCACGCACTGAGTGAATCGGTGCATGCGAAGCAATCAGCGTGTATTTTGCCTATGTTGAACTCGTTAGCATTCAGCGAAGTGGTACGAGTATGATCAACTTATGCGCGCAAACTGAGCTATAGCGCCTTCACCACAACTGCCGAGGCGAAATGCTCATTTGAAATATGTAAAACGTGGGAAATGCAGCCGTGTTCGAGCGGTAGCGTGCTTGCTTGTTTCTCACGTCGGTACCCTGGGTTCAATTTTTCCCCATGATGTTTTCTCTGTCTGCGTGCTTGTTATGCCTACATTTCAAACGCAAGCTCCAGCAAACGGTGTGCATTGTCCTTGTTTTTGTTCAACCAACGCAAAGCGTGTTCTTATGAAATTTTCAAGGTCTACTTTGCTTGGTCCTTGATTAATGTAAGTTGCCATTTTAATATATTCGCTCACCAATGGCCCATATAAGGGTCACAGATGAGCGAATATATTAAAATGGCAGCTTATACCCGCATAACTCGCGGAGCACTGCGCGTACGAGCTACACGTAATCTGATTATCTTTAATCTGGGGTACGTGACCACTACATCATTTTCGAGATGTAATCATTCATGTTCGTCATACAATAACTTGCCACCCAGTCTTGGTATGTATCAAGTGGACGAGACGATCAGCAGTCCGCTGATAGATAGATAGATAGATAGATAGATAGATAGATAGATAGATAGATAGATAGATAGATAGATAGATAGATAGAATCACAATTGCTCAAGCCCGCCAAGAAATGCTTCGAATTTTATGAAGACAATATTATAAGTAGGCATCTAAGGTGGTAATTGCTTCCGCATTAGCGATATACACCTAGAATGAGTCTCTGTTGTCCATAGCTAAGTAAAAATGAAATTTAGGCGAACCGTGCTTCTCAACTCAAGGTGTCAGGCAGGACAATTCTGTTGCCATACATGAACGATGCCACGCGAGCACGTCGTAAAACGACTGTGAAACACATCTTAAAATAATCATGAAATGATCTCTCTATAGCCATTTTTCCCGCGGGGCTCGTGCAGCAATTTTTGCTTCGAATTCTCAGAATAATTGCAAACCAGGACCAAGCCCTTTTTCCATTCTTTCGTTTCAATGAGAGCACTGGAACACAAACTCACATACAAACGAGCTAGTGGTCTCCAGTGAGGCAAAAAGTCCAGGAGGCAAGAAATCATGCCAGCACTCCACATATTCATGAGTATTTTTCCGTATTTTTATTTTTTTTTCTTGTTGATCGTGACTTCCAGTTCAGACGGGCGGTGGCGGTACCCCGTGCCGCCGACATCACCTACACAACAACACCGCTACCGTATACGCTTCCGACGAAGCGATGCACAGATGCTCTCATACTAAAGTCAACATGACAGTTGCCTTAACGTGTAGCCCCACTGCGTGAGCACCTGATGCGCTGCGGTTGTTTTGTGGTCATGGCACTTGAATGCTGATTCGAAAGACATGGGTTCTATCCAGGCGGCGGCGGTCGTATTTTCTATGGAGGCGAAAATCGTAAATGCCCATATACTGTGCGCTCTCACTGCGCGTTAAAGAAGCTCTGGTTGAGGTGCTCAAAGTTTCCAGAGCTCTCCACTGCGGCATTCGTCAAAATTGCACAGTTGTTTTGGCGTGTAAAACTCGGTCAATTATTATGGTCACGTGAGCACTTGGTTCGCAACTGCTTACTCCTATATCAGGTAGACCTACAGATGGTTGTTAGATCCACACTGCGCATTTTGCAGCGGTTTCAATGTGCTGAGAACAAACCATGTGTGCAAAGGCGTCTAGCTCACAAGGCGCATAGGGGAGAGCTATCGGGCACTGAAAAACGTTTCGTTCTTTTCCAAACGACACATTATCCATTGCAATGATAACAGCACACATAAAAGTAGACATTAAAAACTAATAAATGTACGAATTGCATGCAGTGGTCCTCACCTTCTCTACTGGTCTTCCGACGTGCGTGCACGTATTGTCCTCCGTTTGAACAATGTATACAACGAATTAGCCTTCCAGCAATATTACTAAATTGCACTCGCACCGGTAAGTGCGGTCGTAGCGGGCTCATTGCAAGATATAAGTGACCCATTTAAGCCTGCAGTACTTGACACAAGTAGGGCCGACGCTTTCTCATGTGAATGTAAGAGGAAATGTAGCTTTGCGCAAACGACCGTAGGTCGACACAATAATTACGATTATACATATAGGCCTCGAACCACAGAATCAATGTATTCAGACGTTACTGGGGTTTTGCCACCACCACGAAATCAACCGACGGTCCGTCAGGCCTGCAGCTAATTTGCTGAGGACACAAGACGATTTATTGCGTGTGTTCTTAGAGGCAGCTTTGTAAATTGCTTGCTTCGACCAGTGCAATGTTCTTTGCCGTACATATTCGCCGGAGTTCTGGCTACAAATCTGCAGCGCTTTCTAAATGCGTGAAAAATTATATCTAGGGCACTTGTAAAATTTCCGGATGTGGAATAACTACCTATTGACTTTACCCGACGTGATGCGTTCAGCTCAAAAGCTAGCTTTTTTGATTGTCTTAGCAAGTAGTTGAAAATCATGAAATAAATTTCTGAATGCCTGCCTCATTGGGATTTTATTAGTCTCTTATTATCGCTCATTCAGTCTTCATTCTCTTGCAGGATGGATCGAACCGGCGGGAGTGCAATGGCACAACTACAGAATTGAGACCATTGAGAACAAGAGAAAGCTTTGCGTGAGCAGCTGCAAGATATTCCGTAGCTGTCCGACAGATACGTTTGCGTTTGCCCGCAAACAGTCTCACACTATTACGTAGTATCGTGCATCGTTGACGCGAGTAAGACATGTGCATCCGACGGAGATTCGGATAACGAAAGCAAATAAAAGTACGTGACCACAAGAGCGTGAAATGAAATATTAAATATGAAATGTGTTAGCAGCCGTTGTCGGTGACCTTCACATGACCTTGAGCCAGCAGCCACAGCGGTTATCCAAGAACACATCGCTAAAAGCGATGTAGAACAGGGAATATCGCAGGATCCAACGTTTAGACAAGTGAACTTATCTTCGTCAGGACGGCGACGGCCTTCTCGAGCGTTTTTTTCTGTACGTCATTGCACTCTCTCCCCCCTCTAGAGAAGGAGAGGAGGAGAAGAGTGGCAAGTGCGAACAACAACAAGAAAAAAAAATCCACGCATATCCACGGAGTGAATGATGATGAGTGGGCGAAGCTTCCGGAGGTTCATCGGTAAAAACCGTGAATCTTCCGTGAATCTTGCCCAGTACATCATCAAAGACGTGAGAAACACTGTGTGTCGCCATCTAGCGCTCTCCTATCACACTAGAGCACGATGGATGGATGGATGGATACTAGGAGCGTCCCCTTTATAACGGGGCGGTAGCCGGGCCACCAAGCTCTAGCTTTATTTCTTTTTCCTCAACAAACATTTCTTTTCCCGAATCACACATATTTTCACAACAAAATCTTCTCCTCGTCTACCTATTTTATCTATTATCGTTCCGCTGTGATGTAACAATCTTACCCGAACTACCTTGCGTTTTTGTTTGCTCCATACTTTTGCGCCACCAATACTCTAAGCGGCTTTTACTTATCTCTATCGCCAACATGTTCAGCGTTCACGTGTTACTCCTGAAACCCATGGCCTCCTGTAGGGTAGTGTCCACAGCTACACATAGGTGGACATCTGTACATTCAATCAAAATATGATCTGTCGTTTCCCTAGCTTTTCCACAGCACGTACATGTGTCCTCTTCTTGATTGAATTTCACTCCGTAACTTCGGGTTCTCAGGCAACCGGACCTTGCCTCAAACAGTAAAGCGCTTCCCTTTGAATTATCGTAACATTTTTCTCTCTTGATTTCGTTGATTTCGTCTTTCCCTTTTCTGTAGTTGTTCAATGCCTGCTTCTTTTCCATTCCTGCTATCCAATCCGACTTCTCAGCCGTTCTGACCATGCTCTTAACGCTCTTTTTCGTCCCATCCGTTTCGTTACTGGCTGTATAATTACTGGTAAGCCTCCTAGTTCCCTTCCTCCATTGTGAGTCAACGTTCTTCCTATACAAATACCTGAATACTTTCGCTGCCCATCTACTTTCTTTAATATTCCTTAATCTCTGTTCGTACCTAATTTTACTCTGAGCTTCCCTTCCCTCAAAGTCACACCATCCCATATCCCCCTTAACAGCCTCATTTGTGGTCTTCCCATGGGCGCCCAACGCGAGACGTCCGACCGTCCTCTGATTCACGTCCAGCCCTGATTGTACCTCTGACCTCATGCACACCACTGAGTTTCCGAATGTAAGTGCTCGCACCATTACACCTTTCCACAAACATCGAATTACCTCGTACCTGTTGTAACCCCACAGAGCTGTGTGCTTCATTATTGCGGAGTTCCTCTTTCGTTTATCTATCATAGCTTTTTCTTGTACTTCTATGTATCTATTCCCATCATTTATCCATACCCCGAGGCATTTGCGCTCTCGTACTCTGGGTATCTCCTCGACCTGTATTGATATGGTCTGATCGTTGCTGTCATTGAATATCATCCAGCTGCATTTTGTCGCACTAAATTTTAGCTCTAAATCTTCACTTTCCCGACCACATATATTAACCAGACCCTGCAAATATGTTCGACTGTCAGCGAATAGCACAATATCGTCAGCATAAAACAACCCGGGGAGCTTTTGTTCTATCACTATACCTGCCTGTCTGTGCGACAGCTTAAAACCAATATTGCTGATCTCCAATGCTTTCTCCATTCTCTTCATGTAAAGCATGAATAATAGTGGGGACAGCATGAATAATACTGGGCATCCCTGCCTCAACCTTTTACCTATATCGACGGCCTCCATTCTACCATTACTCGCCATACCTTCCCATTCGACACATACTGTATTTCCACTGTATATTTCCTTTAAGAGCTCTATACAGTCATCCCCTATACCGGCCTCTTTCATTATGTCCCATAAAATATTCCGATTTACATTGTCATACGCACCCTTAATATCCAAAAATGCCAAATGTAAAGGTCTGTCCTCTTTTCCGGCTATTTGTATACACTGCGTAAGCGCAAAAAGGTCATCATCTAATCTCCTGTCGACTCGAAATCCATTTTGGAGTTCGCCAAAAGTGCCATTAAGCTTTGTCCGTATCTGCATTTTTAATTTAATTGCCTGCATCGCCAACCTGTAGAGTACTGATGTAATGGTCAGTGGTCTATATGAGCGAATGTTATTTTTCTCTCCGCTGCCCTTATAAATGAACTTCATCCTACTTTGGCGCCAACTGTCCGGTATTCGCCTGTCCTTTAGGCTTTTTTCAATTGCTTTTAACAGGGCTTCTTTGCTGTTTCTTCCGAGCTCATTTATTACAGTAATTCTAACCCCATGTAATGCTGTGGCTGTTCGTTTGGGAATCTTTTCCTCCGCCTTCTTCCAATTGAAATTTTCCAGAACTAGTTCTTCCACTTGGTCTTCCTTGGTACTGTTACACGTCGTAAAAGGAGGCTCGTCATTCTTCTTAAAGGAATCGGCTGTTGCGTTTCGAATATAAGTCAGTGCGTCGTACCCCTCCAATTTATTTCCTTCTTCATCCACAATATGCCATTGCATAGTTGCAGTTTTCTTCCCCAGCGATTGCAGGTGGTTCCAGAAAAGCCTAGATGCGTCCTTCTTTTCGCGAATGTTCGATATCCAACTGTTCACTTTGGCCTTTAATCTTGGCTTCAACTAAACTCTGTACCAGGGCTTTTTTCTCGAGATATGTTTCCCATTTTTGTTTGACTTCGTCTTGTGGCCTCTGCTCCTTTTTTGCCTGCCTATGTATTCGAGATGCTTCCCGTCGATTCTCAATTGCGTCCCGAATTTTCCTGTTCCACCATCGTTTTGGCTTTCGCTTTCCCCTCCAGCAACTCTTTTGTTTCTCTTTCGTAATTTCAGTCCTTATTAGATTAAGAAGCTCATTATAATCCCACACTTTGCCTTTTGTTCTGCTCACTATGTCCTCGATTGTTCCAACTACTTTCCTAATTTGTTTTTCACTTAAAAAAGAGCTGCCCGACTTTAATTCGGTGCTCTCTTTACAATCTACACAGCCCATTTGCAAAGTTATGCGTTTATGGTCACTTCCCAGGCTGCTACTCCCTTCCTCATCTATGCTCATTTGTCTCAACTTGTGAATTCCTTTGGTCATGAAGCAGTAATCGATTGTTGACTGCCTGCTTCCGACCTCCCATGTTACCTGGCCATTGCACTTAGGACTCATGTTAACTATATCGAGACTATGTTGTTCGCAGAGCTCTACCATCAACTTCCCGTTATAATCTGTATATCCGTCAAGGTCATGCACATGAGCATTCATATCTCCTAAGAGGATTATTTCGGCCCCATTACCAAATTTTTGAATATCCTTGCTTATACAATTCACTAACTCCTGATTTTTCTCTTTGCAGTTATTTCCAGTTCACATGTAAACTACACCAAACATAGTTTTCTTCCCGCTTACCGTTCCAGATACCCAGAGGTGCTCTTCACGTGTCGAAGTAACCCTACACCAGTTTGCTTCCCGATGAATTAGCATACCGATTCCCCCACCTTTTCTTTCTGATTTTGTCCTGTTGCACCCTTCCCACACATAATTTGCAATAATTGGTGGCTCTTCCGAGTCTCGAAGGTGCGTTTCTGTAACGGCGTACGCCGCTTTCTGGTCTCTGTTCAACTGTTCGTCTTTTTCTAACCATTTTGTCGGTTTTCTGCCACCTTGCATATTTATGTAGCTTATTAAACCGCGCTGCAATTTCTTTCTCTCTTTCCCCTTTGCCCTTCTCCCTTTGTTACCAATTCTGTGTTCCAAAGGGTCCCTCATAGATATTTCTTCCCTTTCTACCGTGGACACCGGACGGCTCGTGTGCCCCCTAAAAAAGCTACTGCGCGTCGTGCAAGGCGCCAGCCCACCTCATGTCCAAGTTTACGGCTAAAGTGGATTCCATCTCTCTGAAAACCACCCCATCTGTGCACTTCTCTGTTTATGTCGACAACCTCGAAGCCTTTATTTCGACTAACCCGCCAAATCATTTCGTTGGCGGTGACAACTGCTCTTTGCAGGTTTCGGTATTTCAAGGGTACCTCGGGGATTCTGCACACCACAATTTGCATCTAGGGGGACACTTCCCGCAACTCATCTACTCCCTTTGTTAACCTCTTCTCTATTTCTGGGGTCCTTCCGTTCAACACGTTGTTCAGCCCGCCAGCTATCACAACCAATCTGCGCTCCTGATCTCTACGAGTCAGCTCTTCCCTTTCTTGTTGCATTACTGTCCCCAACATTTTTCTTGGAAACGTCCCTACAGCTACTCTTCGGTCTCCTTTCAGCCTCTCCTTAATCGTTTGCGAGCATCGAGCCAGGTTGGAGTCCCCCACTATTATGTTCTCCAGCTGCCCAGCTGCCTTTGTCTGCTCTGGACATTGGGACTGACTTTCAGGGTGGGGTTTGGGTGGTCTTTTGTCCGCTCGCTCTTTCACCAGAGCTTCGCTGTTGGTCGAGACCCGCTTTTGTGCTCCTTTTGTCGACTTTTCTGGTGGGGCCAAGAACGTTCCCTCTCCATGATAGTCACCTGACTCTTTCTTATTCTGCATGGTGACCTTTGTCAGCTGCTCCTCGGTTGTTCTGAGCCTTTCGCCCATCTTCTTTCTCATTAGGCGTTCCGCCTCTAAAGCGTACTCCAGCTCGGCTACTCGTTTTAAGAGGGCGGTCTGAGTTTCCTCCATTTGCTGGAATTTCGCCATAATCGCACACTGGCTACATGACACTTCTACTTCACATGCCCCATCATCTCCGCAAACATCTGCTTTGACTCCCACGCCACAGTTTGTACACTTCACCGTTTTTTTCGCCATGATTAGCGCGATGAACAGTCACACAATCCTCAAAAATTAGGCCTAAAAATTTACCACGCACACCTCATGTGGTTATTAGTGGTGCACCCCTACACTGTCCTAGGCTTCAAACGTATATTTTACTAATTCATCCAGTACACCGCACGAAAAATGCACATATACGATAAATGAGTAGGCTGCAAGCGTACCGCAGACTAAATGTCCCGATATATCCTCAATGCACAAAGGCAGTTCTCCCGCCTTGTGCAACGACAGCGTGCACAAATAAAATTAGAAATAAAAGTGGCTCAAAATTGGTACTATTAAATCTCTTCAGTTTACTTCCCCCGACCGATCCTCTTATCACCCAATACAACCTTCTCCAACTCACACAAACAACAGCGCCACTAAAGGCCGACCTTGACAAAAAGAAAAAAATGGCAGACTCGTGCTCGAGGAAATGCCGGACACAAATAAAGGCGCAACAAGAAAAAGACTACTTTGCTCTCTTACCCGGTCTAAAAAGGTAAAAAAAAAACCGCAAGGAAAAATCGTAGCATATCCACGGGGTGAATGATGATGAGTGGGCGAAGCTCCGGAGGGAATCTTCTGTAAACCGTGAATCTTCCGTGCAATTCGCCCAGTCGATCATCGTGTAAAGACGTCTCACGCAGCCGCTTACACAGGCCGGAACGCGCACCGCGTTTGCCGACGCCATGATATGACTGCTGAGAGAGTAAAAGTCGGAGAGGCCTCAGCGTCTTACACCAGCTTCTTACGCGGGTCGTAACGCGCTAGCACAAACGCGTTAAAATCGCGCAGTCTTTCGTTAATATTGGGTGTTTACTGTCATCGTGGTGCATGTGTCCATGTGCGCTTCGTGGCGTAGTGGCTAGCGCCGCGCGTTCGGAAGCGAGGGGTCCCTGGTTCGATTCCGCGCTTCGGACACAACGTTCGGAATTTTTTTCTCTTCGTCCATGGTCCATGAAGCGCGATCCGACGCTTACGGCGACGATCGAGGAGAATGAGAGGAGCGCTCCCGGCGCAGCCCCGCGCAGCAGCTAATCGGAGAGCAGCGGCACATCCAGCGCTCATATACAAGTGCCGCCATCTAGCGGACATTCCAAGAACTAAACGACAAGTGGCTACATACACTTACGACGGGACGCACGGCCCACGCCTTAACGAGCTTCGCCCCTAAAAACATCACTTGTCCATTACAACCTGACACTCAAACGATAGCAAATGGAAATACCTATCACGTGGTATCGAAAAGAAAAAGGACAACCCGTACGCGGGTAAAACACTGGACACAAAGAAAAGCACAAGAAAGAAAAGACTACTTTTCAATGTAAAAATGCAAAATAATCATGCAGAAACACTCATCGACTGGCGTCTTCCGGAAGCTCTCGCTACGCACGTCCTTCCGCTGTCACTACCAAACACCTGCAGCGAGCGCCTCCGCGCCATCTATTGATGAATTCACGTTCTAGCTAAGCAGCACCGCAGCGCTCGGACAGACGGACGGACAGACAGACAGACAGACGGACGGACGGACGGACGGGCGGACAGACAGACTTCCATACTACGCGTTCCCATACATCTGAATGAAGCGAGCACCGCAGCGCCATCACGCCATCTAGTGAGCACTTCACCAACTAGAGGTGGCTACTACAAACAAACCGAGGATGGACAGACCTACGGCACAGGGAGCTTCGCCCCTAAAAGAAAGGCGGAGGAAGTTTGGTGACAGGTGTTAATGTGAGTAATATGAATAGGAAAAGTGAAAGCTTCCAAAGAATCCGCTCTTGCTACATAACTTGTAAATACACTGCGGACGCAGCGCCAAAAGTGGGATGAAGAAAGAAACAAATGCTCTAGGTACAAGCACTGCACCCATCGCACTCTGCCCCCTCCCACCCCGCACCACCTGCGCCGCACACGCAGTGCATTTCACCGATATCTTTTTGTTAAAAAAAGTGACTGCACTGTTTGACACCGTTGTTTTCGTCGAAATGGATGGGGGATCTGCACCTGAAAATAAACTTTCGGGAAGAAACATTGCTAGCTTCTACAGGCAAAATACCTTAACCTGTTTTCATCTTTTCAAAGCTCCCACCGTATCTAATGGACTGAAGGGTTCCCTTTGAAAGGTTTATGGCTGTAGGCTGGATGGCATTAAACTTTTAGAGGAGATACGAATCCCTGTATTTTATGTCCCTCGGCGAGCGAAAGTTTGACTGAAGTATATGCAGTTTGAATTCGTCAAAATTATGACCTGCCATATTACAACGCTGTGCCACTGCCTTTGGCTGGTTATTCGCTGTGTCCGCGCTGTGCCCGTTTAAACTAACCTTAATTGGTTGACCAGTTTCGCCAATGTATATGACAGACATAGTCGCTTCCCGTGCTTTATATTTAAGATCATTTTGAATATGCTTGCAAGTCTTACATCTGGGACGGGAGGAAATTATCACGCGGGCGGTTCGCAGAGGGTTTACTTTGGCGTGTACTAACAAGTTCTTAAAATTTCTATTACGGCGGTAGGTGACTCTTCGTATTTCGGGAGACGCTTTTCTAAGGCGATCGTTGCTTGTCAGTACTGTATAGTATTTACGAAGAATACTATTTATGTTTGGAAGCGCATTCGAGTATTTTGTTATGAATGTTAGCGGCTGGTTGGTCTGCGCTTTAGGGTCTCTTTTTTCCTATAGTGCTGGTGTCCTCTAGTTCACACGCGTCATTGTATGCCTTGTTCAGAGCGTCATGCGGGGGATTTATTTCACCTAAGGTTGCCTGTAAATTGCTTAAGTGGTCAACGTAACCGGCGTCCTTACTACAAATCCTTCTTATGCGCCAAAACAAGGCGCATAAGAAGTGGTAGAAACAAGTGGTTATCAAGGCTCAATAAAGGAGCATTCGGGCAAGCACTCAAAAGTTCAAACCATTCTGACTCTGTGACACATTCCCTGATACAGCACCGCATTACACATGCTAGATGCTGGCAAAACAAGCGACAAATATATTGTTTCCGAGTTGTTGCTAATGTCACATCATCACCATAGCAGTAGTCTGCATGATGGTGAAGTTTTATTTACCTTTTGTAAAGTCCATGTTCCAAAGGCAGGTATAAGACACCATACCTTTAATAACTTTGAACGCCAGCAGCTCGTAGCAAGCAACCAGACTCTCGAAGCAGGACCGCCTGGATCAGCGCGCCCTTCCGGGTATGGTTCAACCATTTCGAGGGGTCCGCCTGACAGCCTCAAGCGCTGAACGCGCGGTACGATTCTCAGTGCGTTTCGACGTCCGGTACCGTATTCACCGGCATACGATCGTTCAAAACATGTTGGCGACGAGCGATCAGCGCCTATGCTCCGCCCGCATCAAGCACGTCGGTCGGCATACCCTCGTAAGACATCGTACTTCGTCATTAATCACAACGTAAAAAATTTGGCGCAGGCGTACGTTAACAACATTCATGAACACTGGCCAAAAAAAAACTCTTCCTTCGCGAGCAATTAACACATCACAACAGACAAAACTGTAATTTTCGGGTGCCCATTGAATGCAGAGCTCATGATATAGTGTCACACGTAATGAACGTATATAAGTGATGCTACCTTTATTTCTCAATAAACAAGTTGAAAGTTGGAGTCTGCGGAAGTCTTCCTCGTCCACGTCGTCGAAGCGCATTCCCACCGGTGTAGTACACCACAGCAGCCCATCGCGCGGACCACACCGAGGAAAGGCCTAGTAGCCTTCGTCGTTCGCTATCAGCCGCGAGCTCGTCACAAAATGGTCATTTTTGCCAACACGATTAAAGATTTTCCTCATATGTCATGATCAACATACATGATCAGTTTTCTCGAAACCTCCATGTGAGGCGCTGTGGTAGAAACGACGCGAGCCGCTTCAGCGAGAAGTCCTTGCCGTTTTCATAAAAGCTTGTACGTTGACGTTCCTGTGGACTTGCGGAGACAGATCATTTTAAGCCCTAGATATTCCCCTTTTCTTCTGATCTGTGTAACCTTATACACCATTCGTAAAAGACCATATCCTTTCTGAAAGAGGGATAACCTGGCGAGTCTCCCTCGAGAAGACGTATGGCGCATCAGCGCTGCTTATGACGGCGCGTACGGCTGCATTTAGGGAATAATTGCGTGTAGTATAACGTGAAGAATGGTTTTGAACGCCGTCAAATAAGTATGGCAGCTATGCTGTCGATGAGCGCTCTATAATTAATTCTTAGAAGTAGTCCATATAATAGGAGATGGTGGCTAATGGTTCAAGCAAACTTGCAAAATATTCAGTAAATTGTTCATTTCCCGGAGTGACTCGGAGATTCAATAGAAATTTACGATGGAATATTGTTTTTAGCGTGATTATACCAGCATTTATGGGATGCGACACAGGAAAAACTGTTTTCGGTTTTGTAACTAAGAATAGAAAGAGCACTCCGGTGCTGAAGGGTCATAACTGTGCTGTTCTTGACGTTCTACTAGAATTAAGCATTGCACAGTAAGAGTCGCCAAGCTGAAGTAAAAAGGGCTACCTCGCCTAATCAGTTAAAGGTTAATCATGCAGTCATCTGCAGAAAGAATGCGTTGTTCGGGCTTCCCTTTAGCCATGAATTTTTGCGGCAGATAATAAGAAAAGTTGAAGCACTGAGCCTTGAGGGAAAGTAAGACACAAGTAACGGATCGTTTAAAAGAAATTATGTGGACAAGCTTACCGAACACGATTGGGAAAGCCCACTGAATCAGGGTGAGTAAATTGGGGTCACTATAGTGTCTGTCTAATTCTCAGACGACGAAAGGCGGAGACACTGCAAGACATGTTTCTTCCAAATCTAAAGAAAAGATGCTATCGATGCGAAAGCGTCAGTCTAGAACAGAAAAAAGCTCATTGAATTTAGCTCGCACTGTTTGAAACCACAAGTTATCTCGGTAAGCCTTTTGAAATTCCCCTGATAAAGTTGTTAAATTTAAGTAAACATACAACATCGGAATGAATTATGTGCCAAAACATTTCGTCCACGGGCTATAGTTGGTGCTCGGCATTCTGCGCTTAGTGTTCTACAAGGCGCCCGTATTTGTTGCGCGTTCCTTCTTAGTGTCGCCCTGCAGAAGACCTATAGCACTAAATGGTGTGCCTCACAAGCATGGAGGGAATACTCGTAAGGGAACTAGAACTCGGCCCGAATTCTGAGGGCTCTTATTTCGTAAGTACTTTTTCCCATTCGCTCCGCTTACACTTCCAAAGTCATCATCATCAACCTGTCTAGGCCCACTTCAGGGCAAAGGGCTCCCCCATAGACCTCCAATTATCCCTGTTTTGTGCTAACTGTGCCCAATTTATCCCCCCGCAAACTTCCTGATCTCATCTGCCCACCTAACTTTCTGCCGCCCCCTGCCACGCTTGCTTTCTCTAGGAATCCACTCTGTTACCCTTAATGGCCAATGGTTTTCTTGTCTTCGCATTACATAGCCCACCCACGTTCATTTCTTCTTCTTAATTTCTGTTAATATGTCCTTAACGCGCGTTTGTTCCCTAACCCACTCCGCTCTCATCTTGTCCGTTAATATTACACCTACAATTTTCCGTTCCATTGCTCCCTGCGTCGTCCTCAATATAAGATGAAACCTCTTAGCCTTCAAGTTTATGCCCCTTGTGGGAGTACCGGTCAGATGCAGCTGGTATCTTCTTATCCTCCTAATTATTTCTGCCTGATGGTTGGGATCAGGGGTCACTCCCTGGTCCAAAGCCATACTGTGGCTTAATATCGCGGGGCCAAGTTTTCAGCCTGAGGTGCTTTTGTGCATACGGGCGTAGATGTTTGGGAGCGCGAAAAGCTATCTTCTTCTAGAGAAGGCGCTTCTTTGAACCCACGACACACCAATCCATACAAAGGCCATGTGCTTCCTACCTCTATTATGTATATTAGAGTCAGGTATTTTATTATCGACCGTAGAAAATTCAGAGTTCGTAAATGTCCGAGTGCAAGTATAACGTAAAATAACAAGTGCAGGTGGTTTGTCAAAAACGAGTGAGAACAGCCAAAATGAAGATGCACAGCTGCCAACTTCCAAATATTTGTTCAGCAATTTTGGGTCTGTACAGTACGGTGCCGGATTTTTACTTCAACTACGTGAGCTTAAGGAGAAGCTGGCTCCTTTTTGTGGGCCGCCGATTTCTGATTCATTACACCAAATTTTTTTTCTTCTGTTGTTGGAAACAAGAATACATATGGATAACGAAGCATGTGTGTGCACATTGACATGTTCTAAATGCTAATCTGTTGCATAGTGACGTCTTCGCAAGTCAGACCAGGCAGAAAAAAGGCCGTTCCGTTTGAAAGCTATTGATTTTTACTTGCAGTACGAACAACTACCTGGTGACTTTCAAGAACAAAGCCGATTGCAGCAAAATGAAATATTTGTCTATGCTTTTTCGAGTAGTACACATAAGGATCTTACGCAGCTTCCCGGCAATGTATATTTGCTGAAGTTCGACGCGACGGCTACAGTGAATGTGCCGCGTCCGGAAACTTTATTGTGCCCTTTGATACACCCTACGTCAGGGCATTGCTCAAACTGGCGCTTCACCTCTTGCACGCCCCACTGCATATCCTAAGCATCGCCTGTATCCGGTAAAATATTAAGGAATAACTAAAACAGAGTAGCAGTGCTGCTAGGATGCGCCTTAGGATAGGCGCTAATTCTGGAACGCTGATGAAATTATTCAATCGAGATTATTGTGGAGGGCTTAGTGTAGAACGAAAAAAAAGTCGCAGTTTCGCCGCAAGGGCGAGGCAATGAATGCGATAGCAAGAAACTGCAATGCTATACGAAGTGAGGCCCGCAGCTTCAGGAGCAATATTAATTGCAGGAAACATGCACTTGCTAAGTGAGCGTCTCCCGTGGGCGGTGCCGGTACGAAGGGCTTTATACGTAGCGTTTCACAAAGCTACACATACAAAGCCAGGGGAGGCCGCTAAAGGAACAAACACAAGATGAGGGCGAACTATCAAGTGACGCACGCACGAAACGAACGCACAGACGTACACCGAACGAGCGCGAATAGGCTGCCACAATGGATACTCTCAGTTTGAGCAGCGCTCCTGTTGCAAAGACAGCTGCCCGTCGCGCTCCTCGCGCCATCTCTCTGGTAATGAAGAAACGCTATAAGCGTTTGCCGTCTCTGAGTCCTGCCAGCGGTAAAGGGTGTGTTTATAAGGCTCGCCGTAGTAGTTAGCGCCACGCGATGCGGAATGAGTGGTTCCTGGTTCAATTCCGCGCGTCGGAAGCATTTATCCGAATTATTTTTCTTTGGGACTTTTATATATATATACATCCTTATACACATACGGTTCATGACGGCGGCGACGGGGACGGCAAGAACCAGCCGAGACTGTCCATATAATTGCTATCGCAATAAAAAGGAAATGTTGGCGGAGACTAACGAATGCTTAAGAAGCTTACGAAGCTTGCCTATATGTATGCGGACGACTTCCCATGTGTAGGAATAAAAAAACGCGGTTGATCCCTCTGTCATAGGAATCTACAATACGAAAGTGAAACCTGTCCTCACGAAGTTGTGGAATGCATAAGCGGCAATCTGACGAATCGAGGGGCAGAAGGTGGCTTGCGTATTTTGAACATGTGAACACGTTAAATCTAGATATCAGCGGCACCTCGACATGGCACAGGGATTCTCGACAGTTGTACAAGAGAGAATGTTTTCGAGTGACTCACATTGCTCAGCGTAAACACTGAACTGCAAGAGCCTGAGCCCTGCGCAAGCCTGCCATAAACGAGGATCGTCAGTAAATGCTGACGCCTCGAAGGAGAAACCGAACGGGCTGTTAGCAGATCGTTTTGTGAAAACACAGCCCACTGCTGCGAAATGGCAATCATTTGCTTGTATACGGCAGTCTTTGCGACCCTGGAGCAGTGCGCGTCGCAACTCAACACATGTGGCCACTCAAGATAAATTATATAGCGCCCGCGTTCGTACTTTGACTCTGGAACGCGCCGTTACAACGCCGCCACGGCCCTAACTTCTTCGGCGGTCGAGGCGCGAACACTACAGAAGCGCTGACAGTCGGTGCGAAACAGCACGGCAATCTGCTTCGCTCTATCTAACGTTCTTAGATGGCGGAACCACCGAGCGACCCTAAGCGAACTAAGAGTGCAGTATAAGGAACGCAATGTTAATTTAAGAGTAATTTTGCTTGTTAAACACCATAGTTCAGAGCACTAAACACTTTTGCTTTAACCGGACGACAATTAAATGTAACTTCTAAAGCGCTATAGTGAACATACAAGGCCCATCTGTTCGGTGCATGAGCGATGTTGCCGTGGTGTATTGGTAGTAACGTCCAGCTCCTTTTGTGAAATCCGGGTTAGGTGGGTTCGTGTCAGCCTGGGTGGAACTTTTTCATTGTGAATGCAAGGTCAGTTTTCAAAGATCCACTTCCGTTACAGGAAACACGTCATTGATATCATGGTGGAACCCGGCATAAAGCACTTTCATTCATTCATTCATTCATTCATTCATTCTTTATTCCTTAAAGGCCCCGACAGGGGGTATTACATAAGGGGTGGGTTTACAAAATAGAACATTGTTACTATAAAACAAATATAGACACTTGTTCTGCGAAAGCAGATGGACAGGTGATGGCAGCGATTTCTTAGGGAAGGCCGTTCCAGTCTACAACCACACGAGGGAAAATGGAAGACGAAAATGTGACAGTGCGCACTTTGTGGCGATCATAATTTAAACAATGAGCTGTGCGATGTGATATGCGTGCTGGCGGAGAGATGTATGGGGCGATGGCAAGAGAACTGTAAAAAAATTTGTGAAATAATGATAATCTGAAAATGCGACGTCGAGATGGTAGATTGGAGGCTGATTTTAATGACGATATGCTGATGTATGAATATGCTGAATGAATGAACCTAGCAGCGCGATTCTCAACGGATTCAAGGGCGTTGATGTGGTAATTTTCATGCGGGCACCAGTTGGGAGAAGCGTATTCAAAATTTCGCACTGGTCACTGAAACACACGCTACGACGAGTTAATAGAGTCACGCGCACTGCAGTTCCTTCTACACTTGTGCGTAAATAGCTAGCATTCAACGGTCTGACCGGAGCGGATCGCCCAGCTACAATTTCCCAATGCTATGAACGAGCTGCTGTGTACTTACCAGTCACTCCCAAATCCGCTGCAATCTTCATCCACAGCTCTTTCTTGGAATCGCCTTCTTTGTACCGCGGATGTGATTTGTCGAATAGCACCGGGTGCTGCTTTATGGCATCTATTAGGAGCTCCGCGCTGAAAGCCGGTTGCTCAGACATGATTGCCGCCATTTCCATAATCTCGACCCGGTGTGCCGATGTCGCCGATATTTGCAGCGCGTTTATTGGCTGCGGCAAAGCGGCGAGCGGCAAAAAATTGGTCCGAGAGCGATCGGACCTGCCGCCTCGTTTTCCGCCCCGCTTTCGCCGCCTGGAGAGGAGGTTTTCCCGCTTTCCACCTCACCGCTTTGCCGCTTTGGCCGCCCCGCCTTCGGTGTGAATGAGCCTTTAGGGAGAAGCGTGTTAAAAGACAGCTCTAGTCAACCAGATCTCTGAGACGTGTCGTGTGCGCCCAAGCATACACTAGCCACTGCATGCACTAGCCACTAGTCAGTGGAAAGCAGAGAGCTGCCGGGTACTCCGAGAAGCCGGCCTGCTTGACCTCTCTGTTCCTTGTGCCTTCGCTCTTTGGGCTGTTTCACTCAGTTAAACATGAAGCTACTAGGCCGCATGAAAATCTTCCCATGAAATCGTGGGTACAATTTCCGCCCAGACCACGAAATCTTGTTTGCAAGCGATTATTTGACACTCCCTCCAAGAACGCGTCTGTGCCATTAGACGCTAATTATAGCCTTTTACGCTTGCATATGACGCCAAGGGTAACGTAATCCAATAATATGACCGATATCATCATGGCGCATTTTAAGGTGGTGGTGCGATCTGATGCAATCTGGCTTACTTAAGACATCGGTTCTTGGGTAGACCAGAGACGCAGTACGAAAGAAGAAGACGAAACAACCACTTCCACCGTTCTCCTGTGTTCTGTCTGCCCCGCCACGGTGGTCTGGTGTCTATGGAACTCGTCTGAGATCAGACGGGTCGCGGGATCGAATCTGGGCCGCAGCGGCAGCATGTCGATGGAGGCGAAATGTTGAGGCCCGTGTACTGCACGGTACCAATGCACGTTGAAGAAACCGAAATTCCCAGAGCTCTCTACTACGGCGTCTATTATAATCATAGCGTGGGTTTTTGACGTAAAACAGAATACATCAATCAGTTCGTGCTGTGTCTGTTTGTGCGTCACCAAAGAAAGAGCCGGTTCCAAGTTGCAAGACGTAAGATGTCCCACGTGTGTGTCGACCTTATCATTTTTTCTTCTTTTTCAGACTCCACCCGTACCGGATATTTTTTTTGCCATAGTTGTTGTCGTGTTGAGCATAACCATTACCGTCACTGTTTTAAGCTCCCTGCCTCTCCTTTTCTATGTCTGATTCGCTTCCTCGTTCTAATGAATAGCTCGCTCCCGCACATAATTATTCACTAGAGGAGCGACCACGCAAGCAGGATAGAACGTTTTCGGTTATGACAGTGATCTCGTGAACCAATAATGACAAAATAGTGAAAGTGTACTTTTATGAATGAGGCACAAAATAATAGACACGTCAGTTCGTTCTAAATGAGTAAACACGCAAAAAAGAATACAAAATGCCAGATCCCAAGAGCAGTGGGAATCAAGGAAATGCGAAGCACGCATCAAGAACGTAAAATGGATCTGCATTGTCATCTCGCTATACCGATTTTGGTACTTAGGAAGTTAACGAAACTGCCACAAGACCACCAAGACTGTGGAATGTAAACCATGTCCATCATGACACGCATGACATGTTGCTAATCTTATGGCCTTTCATTTACGTCCTTCATGCAGTCGTGTTGTGTCGTAGCAATATTGGTATACATCTCATTAACGGAACGCACGGCATGTAAATCATGCCGCTCGTGGCATGCATGCCACGATTTTTGTGTTCTTATAACGTGTCACCCATGGTAGTTATGCAATGTCGTCTCTCCATACCAATTTTGGTATACGTCATGTTAACGAAACGTCCGCAATAGTAGCAAGACCGTGGCACGTAAATCATGCTGCTCATGACATGCATGTCACGATATTCATATTATAACCTTTCATTTGTGTTCGCATGCAATCGTGTTGTTTCATACCAATTTTCGTTTACGCCCCATTAACGAAAAGGCCAGGCGAGGACCAAGAGCATGGCAGGTAAATCATGCCGCTCATGACATGCATGTCGTTATTTTCATGTTGTGACCTGTCATTTATGTTCGTCATGCAGTCATGTTGTTGCATACCAATTTTTGTATGTGTCCCATTAACCAACAGGCCAGGAGAGCAACAAGACCGTGGTATGTAAATTATGCCACTCATGACATGCATGTCATGAATTTCACGTTATGACCAGTGATGTTCTTGCATAGCAATTTTCAAATACATCCAATAAACGAAAGGGCCAGGAGAGCACGAAGTCGTGGGAGGCTCGATAGATAGATAGATAGATAGATAGATAGATAGATAGATAGATAGATAGATAGATAGATAGATAGATAGATAGATAGATAGATACGCCAAATGTCATCGAAGTTCGCTAAGAAATGCTTCGAATTAAAAGATAAGAATGTTTCTGAGTACCTTGGCACGATATACACCAAGACAGGTTTCTTTTTATTGAAATATAAAGCGAAGTTCAGACAAATGACACAGTGTTTGGGGGGGGGGGTGTAGCGCTCTGTGATCAAAACGCGATAAACGGAGCACACGGCGCTGCCGATGCTTTTCGCGTCATCGCTTTGCGCTGGAGACACCGAGCCTATTGGTTGTGGTACACAGTGAAGGCTGTCACGATGGACGTAGGCTCCCACTAAGTGTTGTATAGGAAGGTTGCAAGCAGTAGTCTCCCCACGGCTTTTTCCGCACTTTTCGGCGGAAAAGGCCGGGAGGAGCGCGTACTGCCTCCGCTCTCACGGATGGAGATCACTGCAGTCGCCTCGGAAGGGACAGTTGCATTGTGTTTGAGGCTGCTGCGACGACTGGGTTCGCTGCTTTTATTATTTTTTTTTAGCTTCAAGGCAGCCCAAATCGAATACTGGTGCAGTGATGCACGGGGAGCGCCCGGAACCCGTGGACCATGTTGGGATCCTAGTGGTGTGCCGTTGCACATCCCGACTCGAAGGAGAGGTTGCCGAAGTACTGAGCAGACTCGGAGACGATGACGTGTGAGAAGAAGAGAAATGATATTTATTTTACATGATGATGGAGGGAGCTGAAGCTTGAGCGCGCTTGCGCTCTTATTAAATGCAGTATTATTTACAGTGGTTTCCAATCAAAATGTCGTCTCGGCCCTCGAAGGGGCGAGGTCCCGTCCCTGCCTTCGCTGCTTCTCTGGGGCAGGGGGTGGCGGACCTGAGTTGCAGCAGATGATTCCTGGAGACGAAATAAAAAGTGTGGTCCGGCGAAGAGGCTCGCTGAAAAAAACAACAGCACAAATAAATCCACTCTTCCCGGTCCTGTCCTTTCGACGCAAGCTGGCGCCTTCTCATAATGGGGCAACCGTAAAGCCACCTGCTGGAAGCTGGTCTCAGTGTCCTGTGCGCTGCTGCGCCACCCCCGCTGCGCTGGTGCGGCCGAGAATTTCTGGTCACAAAAGCGGCAGAAACACGCACACACACACACCGCACTACACACTGACGGTCTACGGATTCCGGGAGCTTCCCGCGTGCGTCACTGCACCAGTGTTCCATGCGGGCTGCTTTGAAGTTCGAAGCAAGTGGCGAACCGAGCCGTCACGGCAGCATCCAAAACAATGCAATTGTCTCTTCCGAGACCACTGCCCAGTTATCTCCATCCGTGAGAACGCAGGCAGCATGCGTTCCCCACGGTTTTTTTTTCACCGAAAAGTGGCTCCGCCAGCTACTGCCTGTAGCCTCCCTCCATCACATTCATGGGGCCTACGCCGATGTTAACAACCGTCATTGTGTCGTGCGTTGTGTGTGTGTGTGTGCGTTTGCGCCGCTTCTTCTGTGAGAACTTCTCGGCCGCACAGACGAAGCGGGAGTGGCGCAGCAGTGTACTGGACACTGAGACCTGCTGCCAGCATTTGCGCAGGTGGATCTACGGCTGCCCGAGCATCAAAAGGCGCCAGCGCGTCGTGAAGAAGACGGGACTGCGTGTACCGGGAAGAGTACCTTTGTGCTGTGATCGTTTTTAGTGAGCCTCTTCGCCGGACTGCAATTTTTATCCTGTGTCAAGAAATCCCTTGCTCCAAAGCGGGTCCCCTCACCCGTCCCAGTAGAGAGGCAAGGGAGGCGGGGCGTGACCTCCTCCCTTCGAGGGCGGAGATGACACCAGAACTGCGATTGGACACTGTTGTACATATCAGTGTATAAAATACAAGCGCAAACGCACTCAAGCAGCTTCCTTAACCGATCATCATGTAAATAAACACCTCTATTCTTCTGAAGCGTCATCGGTCTCTGAGTCCGCTCCGTACAACGGCAACCCTTCCTTTGAGTCGGGATTTGTAACCGTCGACCTGGAAGCGCGTAAACGCAGGGAGACGGCTCGGCCCCACTCGCGCATCCCAACAAGGCGCAAGACTTTTTCAAGTAGTGTAATTCAGTGTGGTTCCTCTGTGATCACCCTGTGCACACCAGTACCACAAAATACACAAGACATTACGGGGTCCCAGTATCGCATTTCAGTCGCTGAGTTCTTGTCACGCATGTGTAACATGTTTATTTCCTAGAAATGTTCTTTCCAGCGTCCTAGTAATCCTCCTGATTGCTACGAAGCTACCGCGACAGAACTACCAAGAAGGAATGAAAATCAACCTAACGCAAGGACACACCACTTATCACATAGTTTGGAAATATAAAACGACACCTAAGCCCTCTGTCCTCACCGCATTGATTCAGAGCGGGAGAACTTTACCGCAGTGATGTATAACTGGTTACACCGATAAATTTGAGAATATCGCAAGCTTTAGTATCCTGACATGTTGACGTTCTCTCTTGAGGCGCCGTCACATGCGTGGCTCCAACCACACGTAATATGTTGGTGTCAGTGGCACTTGTTGAATAATTCTTTCGCTCCCAAGTGTCGTAGCCCAAGTGTCGGGCGACTTGCCGGTGACGAGGTCAGTCGCAACCTCCTGCAAACGAAATAATAGTACAGCTGGAGTATCTCGAGCACTATAATATGCACACGAGACCAAGTGCCGTATTTCATGCGACATCAGTAGTCTCTTCTGTACGCATTTAAGAAATGCTAGCTTTGCCTGTAACGCAATTATTTCAAATTCAATATATTCATTCACTTTTGCAGCATAGTGGGAATTCTTTTTTAACAAAATGGGATGTAAACTACAGTGAGTGCCAAGAAGAACCGTACTAATGAATTTCGTCTGGCTAATGCTTAAAAGCGCATAATTAGAAACTAATCGCTTTCGTGAAACTCCAGGCGAAATAAGAGACGTAGGCAGAGCAAATAAAACTGCTCACATCTTGTTTACTTTGCTTGGCCTCTACAGCCCGCATCACAAGCCGCCTTTCACTTTCGAGGCGGCGCTTGATTGGAGTAGGCTAGCAACACGTGCCTAAACTTCTGATGAAAGAGTTACCCAAAAAAACGAAATAAAATCGCACAACGAAGTGAGTAGTGCCTGAAATGTAGAACGCTTAGATGACACCAGCGTATTGGGAAGAAGAACGTTCACAACCAAAAGAAGCAGCAAAGACGTAACAATTCACCTTCACGACTTCGGCTTGAATTACTTGCGAAGGCTGTGGAATCTGAACTCACCAATGCGGGGTTATCAGCCGCAGGGTGCTTTCTCTAAGTCATGTTTTGCGATAGCCGTTTTCCCATTACTGTATCCCGTGGCCCGAAGAGCACTCCCTCTTACGAAATAATTGTTCAGGAGATGTAATCATGCCTACTCCACATAGCTCTCAAACGGCCAAGTTTTCCTTTCCTCTATATATAGGTTTTCACATTTTGTCTCGCAGCCAACGAAACGTATTTATTTATTTATTTATTTATTTATTGATTTATTCATGTTGCTGCGCATGTGTATATTTATTGTTACATCAAAATAATCAGTACCCACCAGGGGACGACCACCTTTGGTCTGCTCCCAATAAACGTTTATTCATTCATTCATTCGTTCATTATATATATTCATTGGTATCCTCACAGAACGTGCGGACACGTTATGGGCAAAGAAATTCTAAATGAAGTTCATTTGGTGTACAAAAGACCCATCACGCGATTCCGGAACAATACTCTCAAAGGCAAGTGCGGTAATGCAAAGCAAACACAGCACGTAATTTTCATAGAGCTCATTTCCTATCACTGTGCTATTTTCGATCTATAGCGTATGTTAGATATACGAGGTGACTTGCGCAAAAGCACTGAGCCGTACATGCTGGTATTTTGCCTTAGGATTTGCAGGGTCTTTTTCTCGTTTTTTTTTCAATTATGTCGCACGGACGCGAATCTGTGCGGCGTTTTGATTACTTCCAGTCTGAGTGTATTCAAATGCAGTTCTACTCCTGAAATCAATAAATTAATAACTAAATAAATATTTAAATGGCATCGAAATATGACGCTTCCGCACGCATTACTAAACGACCCCTGAATGATGTATCGGCACTGACACTGTCGCTAGAAACGTAAGGCTATGACAGCTTTCCCCTCGCACATGTATTTGTACTGCCTGATTTGTTCTTAGCTATGGCTATTTCGTTTTTGTCTGTTGTACCTCTGCACAATTTTTCAAGTCTGGCTTCATCGTGGAGCCCGCGAGCACTACGCTGAAAATGCGGTAGAATGCTGGTGCAGTTATCGTCTATGTTACACTAGAGTATTTTGAAAATATATTTCACCTGCAATTACAGGCTCTTGATGATAGTGTTGCCGGTTGTCGTTTTGCCTATATGATTAGCTTTTTCCTTGTCTTTATTTATTCGAGTCTGAAAACCGGAGTCTCCGTGCGTGACTAGAACATTGATACTGCATGAACGCAGTGCATCATGGTGGAAGTGTTACTCCGCTCGATGCTGTCGTACATAACTTCTAACCTCTGCTCAAACTTTGTGCAACAAAGGATAAGTACTTCCTTACCATGATTCATGCCTACGTTACATTATTGATGGATTTCATGTTTTACTCATTAGTACGATGACGTTGAGCCTACACGTGTAGCAAGCCTAAAGAGTAGTGTCGTGCTAATAATCACGATATATGAAGCAAACCTCAGAGTTCCCGCTGGCTTCTCTTGGTTAAACTTCAAGAGCGAACGCTCACTTTGTTCTCCAACGTTTATCGCGTCGAGCGACTCAGTAGTCCATTCACGTTTTATGACATGCAAAGAAGCAACAAAAGCCGTCACAGATTGAACGTTGTCGAATGCACTTATAGTACTTCACTGCAACTTCTAAGACATTGTTTCGATAAAAAAAGAGACTTGTCTTAAATATGAGTTTGACATCCTGATGAGAAGAGGTGCGCACCTGTCCATTTTTTGTTTGTTTCATGCGTGACATTGTGTTCTTACACTGGGTCAAGTGTGCACCATGCTGCTAAGCGCTGAGAAACCGTTTTCGATATCGTTTGCCGCGACAACAAGTATGTTTTCAAGACTATCCGCAAAGCATTTATAATTTAGCACTAGTAACGATGCCTCAATTTTCTGCAAACCCGAGGACAAGCCGAACGGACGCGGTGACGAGAGATTTCACAAGAAAAGAAATACTTTCCGACATGTCATGCAAATGCAACAGTATTTTATTACCGCTAATCCAATTTCTATGATGTCCTTCTTGAAATAGCAAGAAGTGCTCATCCGGGTGTCAAACTCAGAATTAACGTATCACTTCCTTGAATTGGGCAGTTCGGAGATGAACCTAGCGCTCACCGATTCTCAATGTTCAGACGCAACTAGTTTTCTTTCGTTAGTGTCCACCGATTTCGTCTGTGTAATAGCACATTTCCTGCGTGTCAGAGTAATACCTTAAAGAGGACCTGCGACACTCCTTGAACAAACGCAGTTATCTTTGCGCGCAGTGAGCAAGAGCACAAAAAAAGAGAGACACACTACGCAAACGTGCGCCAGTAACTGTCTTTCTACATGCACCGAAAAACCCAGCTGTCCACGCTCTTGACAAAATCAGAGAAAGATGCCGACCAGTCGCAGGGTCTCCTGGTAACGTGTAAGCCAAAAATATTGCTGAACTGCATTCGCCAGGGCAATTGAAATTTGGTTCCCAACTATGGAAAGGGCTGCTCTACTTTTAAGCGAGCACGTCACTGGGGCATCGGCTAAATTGCCTGAGGCAGAAATAGCATTCACTGATTTCGCACATCATGCTACACCAAGGCGGAAGCGTCATCCGCTATGGTGTATTTGTTCGTTTGTAATTCATCAAATAAAAGAAAATAGGCATATTCATCTTAAAGAGCAACGAAACAAAAAATCAAGCGAAGTGTCAGTCGGTTCCCCTGGTGACGTCGTCTATTGGAAGGACAGCGGGTGCTTTCAGCTGTGTGTGAAACGAAATTGCGTATTCCATGGTGCGTATTCGTGCAATAATCTATGGCTGACAGATTCACAGGACCCTCAAAGTCTTTTGGCACCGCTTTGTGACTATGCTCAAAACATTGTTCCAGCACCTTTTTAAGGGCACACTCTTTTGGTAGAGAGACAAAAAATATTGATAACATTAAGGTTCTAGCACCTAGCGAGATGATGTTCCTTATTAAGCAACTTCGTTTTACCTCCTTCTTTTTGAGAATAAAGTAAACACGGGAAGAATGGACAGCTATTAGAACATCAAATTTGGAGTTGTGTGAGGTAGACACGACGTGTTTCCACAACAGGTAATTCACAGCATGCTTACAAGAGGTATTTAGAACACTACATTGGGAACAGGTGGTGGCAAGGATTAATGGTTAATACATCGGTAAGCCTCAGATTTACTCATGACATTGCCTTCCTAAGCAACTCGGGAGATGAATTACAAAGCATGATTGCTGACCTAAACAGGCAACGTAGAACAGTGCGCCTGAAAATTGAAATGCCAGAAAGCTAAAGTGACGTTCAATAGCCTTCGGCGAGCCCAGCGATTTGAGACAGCTGGCGAGGCATTGGAAGTAGTAAGTGAATATGTCTACTTAGGCCGGGTAGTGACCCTGATGCTAATCATGAGGCTGAGATAATTAGGAAGATATGAATGGGGTGAAATGTATTTGGCAAGGCACTGTAAGGTAATGAATGGTAGCTTACCTATTGCCTCTGAAGAGGAAGGTGTATGACAGCTGCATCTTACCGTTATTCACCTACGGGGCAGAAACTTTGAGGCTAACTAAGATGCTTCAGCTTAAATTGAGGACCACACAGCGAGCTATGGAAAGGAAAATGACAGCTGTAACCTTAAGGGGCAAGAAGAGGGCGGAGTGGATTAGAGAACAAACGAGTGTTAGGGACATAGTAATAGAAATTAAGAAGAAGAAATGGGCGTGAGAGGGCCGTGTAATGCGAAGACAAGAAAACCATTGGTCATTAAGGGTAACGGAGTGGATTCCTAGAGAAGGCAAGCGTGGTAGGGGGCGGCAGAAAGTTAGGTGGACAGATGAGATCAGGAAGTTTGCGTGGATAAATTGGGCCCAGTTACCACAGGACAGAGATAAGTGGAGATCTATGGGAGAGGCTTTTCCCTGCATTGGGCGTAGGCATTGGGCGTAGACAGGCGTATGATGATGATGATTAAGATGATGATGATGTAGACAAGCTACCATAGCATAAGTTTAGCACGGGAAAGAGCTATTTAACCATAAGGAAAATTATTGAATATAATCAAGCGCAAATGCGGCGCACTCGATTATATAATGCGGGAGTGAACCAGACGTAGGAAGGAAACAAAGAAAGGAACCACGTGTAGCGCACACCCACGTGGAGTTTGTGAACTGGATATAAACTTAAAGGTGCACTTCGAATTAAATGAACACTGAAGAGAAAGTGCCAAGTGGTTTGAATGAAAACTTATATTCCTAGAACTTGGTTGACGTTAGTTTAACAATTTTATGTTGTATATTAAAAGGGAAGTGAATGTCGAAGTTCTAGTTCGGAAATTCGCGTCCGAACTTCAGTTTCGTAAAATCTGAAGGCGAATTTATTTTTTAGTATTGTTGCCAAATTCGCTCTGTCAAATGATCTGAAACGGCCTGCGTTAGTTCTCCGGATTGCTCTACACGCAATGCGTTCCTTACGATATACAGTTATGTAGGCCCTAGCAGACTCCCTAAAAAATCTGTGACTTCAGGCATAATAGCGGGGCAACTTCAGAACGGGTTCGCCTCCCGCATTTTCCTCTTGCGCGCTTCCTTGCTTACCGAGCGTCTTCTCGTCGCAAGATTGTTATATTAGGTATTGTGAAAACTAACCTACTATTGCGACAAACATTCCTTTTCTCTGTAATGTCCCTTTAACAGAAAGTCTACTATAGTCAACCGAAATTGCACTAGACACTGGGTACTAGATCCATTCAAGACATTTAACTTTTGTTAACGTGGCCCTTGGGATGTTTTTTACATCATTAATTAGACAAAAGAAGATATACAGGACAACTTACGACGACACATCTTGTTGCACATGGCGCCGGTGTGGAACCTATTGCCGTTTCCACGGCAGCCAGTGTAAATGAATGGTAGGCAACGGTTTTCTTCTCGATTGTAGTAGAACCGAGCTAGTTTGGAGAAGCAAACACCTCCATCCATCGGTCTTGCACACACATCTGCGAACGATTGCAAATGAATGCCAGGAAAAACTGCATAAACACAATGCTAACAAGCTCGCAGTCATTTTTCGAACAGGTTGCTTTCCCAGCACTCTTATCAAGAATTACTGATTTTGTGTGAGATCACCGCTGTTTACAAGGAAGTGTATTGCAAGATAGTTACGTGTTTTATTCAGAAGGGAAAGTGCCATTTTCGTGGCACCTTCCGTTATTAGCGAAATAGTCAAAGAAAAAATAAGGTAGCCATAACCACACCAAAGCCAAAAATAAAAATGGACATGCACGCAATGAGAGAGTGAAGAATGGGATAAGCCGTCATCGGACAATTTTCGATGATATGTAGAGAGAAATATTTTAAAGCGCGATCTACAGAAACGGGCTGCTTACAGGTAAGACGTAGGATGCACAGTGGTGATTTCCTTTTTGTTTCATTTCTTGTTTGACAGGCTATTAACATCGGTTCGTTAATTTTTCTCCACGTAAAATTTTCGAAAAACATTGCGACATATCAGAGATGTTCTTGATCACTTGTTAAACCCACGACTTAGTTTTTTCCTCTTGCTTTTTTTTTCTTTCACTGTACTTATGTATTAGAACACCAGGCTGAGTGTTCTTCAATGTTTTTGTTATTTTGTTTACTGCATTTATGTATCACATGCTGAGTGTTGTGCAATATCCTGGTCTGGGCGGGGACTGGCGCATTGTCAGTCATTCAGTTGCCTTTTCGCCACCCCTTCCCACTGTACCACGGAATAAGATATGTATGTTTGAATTAATGAAAATCAACTTCAACATGCATCGACAATGGATTGCGTATTACTTTTAGCAAATTCACGATCAACTTCGTTCCAAAAATAACGTAAAGCCTCCACTGGCCATCTTTAGTATGCTCTTTTTCTCTTTAAGCATTCCTGAAACGCTAGCGATCTCTTTAATTAGGTAATGCTTAAGCCATGAGTGTGATGACTTCAGTCACTAATCGCCAAACGCTATGTAATTGAGAGAAGCCGTACATGACGCCCTCAGCGACGTCAGGTCCGTAAGTGCCCTGGCGGCCAAAGACGGCTGTACATGCTGTAGTGAGGGGGGATTAAAGACTAAAGGCTCCTGCCAATCAGAACATTTCTTGGGGACAAACTAAGGGAAAAAATTAAATCACGTAGAAACACCACGTTTACAATTGCGCGCGGTAGATGTGATACCAAAGCGTAAATTTAGTACAGAAAGCGGTCGTTTAACTGTCACAGTATTTAATGAAAATGAATTTACTCCATGTAGGTTCGCACCGGCATTATATTTGCGAGTGTGAGCCCCGCGTCAGAAATAAAGAAAGAAAGCATGAAAGAAAGCCACCCGGTAGATTCTATACATTTTGACAATAGATGCCATGCGAAGCAGCCAGCGAGGGAGCTGCCTATGACGCATAGTTGCGCATTCAGCTAAGTTATCCGTTAGGAGGAACGTCTTTGTGCGAACTGAATAGTTTACCAGTAAAGTGGGCTTATCAGCCAAGTCGGCAGTACTCTGGCGACTCATGGTAGCTCATGGACAGACCTAATGTCGGCACTAGCGTTAGTGCATATGCGTTTGTTTTGTAGAAGGGAAAGCGCTATGGCATGGGGATGTGCATATTTTGAGCGTAGTGGATTGGAGTGTTCCTGCGGGGTGGAGCAATGCTGGTCAAAAGCACCCTGAGTGACAGCAGTACGCATGTATTGTTCCTTACGTGGCTAGAAGAGCGATTAACGCACACTATCACCGCATTTGAGGTCGGAAAAATGACACCGCCACAGCTGCTGACCGCTTGGGTTTCTTTTCGATATCCACTCCTGGAAAAAACCGCTGTGGACGAGTGGTTGCTTGCTTGCTCGGCTCCTTGGGGAGCCGGATTCGAACGACACTCGCGGTAGGCAGCGCTCAGTTATTCTAGAACTTTTGTCTGTGTCTGTCTGTCCACTGTGTCCACATTTCAGCAGCAAGCTACATGTACTGCTTTAACCCACGCAAACTGTGTTGGTTTGAATTTTCAGTGCCTATTTTGGTTGGTCTTTTACTAAAACACCTCTAGCGTTAACGTCATTGTATTACATTTTGTCGCGTACCCGCGTAATCCGAGTTGAGCGATGCAGGGTTGAGCCGCATGTAATCGTATTGTTTATTCTTGACGTGCACGGCAAGGGTCTCATGTTCTTGACAGTAAGGCTACTGTAGAGCGCTTAAGACCGAAGGACAATGAAAAACCACAGACACAAGTGTAGTCTGTCTGCTCAATGTTAACGGCAAGAAGACGTGTTATAGATGTGAAGATTAATGACTCATGTTCCTAGTCCATTGCTACCCTACAATTCCAATTTTGTTGATACCAAGAGAAAGAGCCGTCCAGGAGAGGACGGAGGCGTAGATAGATAGATAGATAGATAGATAGATAGATAGATAGATAGATAGATAGATAGATAGATAGATAGATAGATAGATAGATAGATAGATAGAAGCGGTCAGGACGGCTAAAGTTGGCCGAGATATGTCTCGCACCTGAAAGGAGCGAAAGAAAAAGTTCCGCTAATACTTTCGTTCAAGCTGTAGGTGTATGTTCAAGCTGTAGGTGTAATACCCCTGTCACACGGCACGTGTAATGGCATTCGCAGAGAATGTCATTATGTGTTAATGTCATTTTTGTTGCTGCTACACGGGCATAGCGAATGACATTCACACCTAATGGCATTCGCCCACTGAATGCGTTCGCCGAACTCATTCAGTCGCTACATGCGTATTCTCGACGACAGGGGCTTCGCAATAAGATGCAAATTTGGTAAGGAAAAGCAAAATGTACACAACGTTACGGTTCTTCTCAGTTTCTGTTGTGGCCCTTTGATAACTTTCTGATGTACAGTACGACATTTGATGCAATCTGTGCAACTATATTCTTGTTCCCAGACTCCGAGTTTACTCAGACGCTTTCTAGCTGTCGGCCATGTTTACAAACGCTCGTTTGTTGCTTGAGCCGCTCCAGCCGGTTTCGGCGCTTTGTAGTGAATACCTGGAGGGCAATTAATGTTCGTTTACACTGATCGTCGTCCATCACAGTCACGGGAACACAGGCACGGTCCACGATATCGTCGGCTACGGAAGAAATCGAAGCGGCTTTGGGCTAGGCTTGCTTTGGCTACTTGTGCGGATTTCGTCCCTATTAATGCTGCCGTATCGTATCGCGATACATTTTCACATAGCCTTCCGATGGTCACCACTTTGTTTCTAACAATAAAGAGAAAATATGCAAATAAACGGCACAATTTGTAACATTTTGTTATCCTAGTATCCGATGGGTAAACATCGACATCACTGGCGAATGTCATTTTGTATGACCGTGTAGACGTGGAACGCGAAAACAGAATGACGTTAGTTGTAAATGTCATTTGCTGCGAATGACGTTTACATGCTCCGTGTGACAGGGGTATAAGGCGTCTCTGTAGTACAGCTTGAGCAGGCTGTTTCTGCGTCCTTGCCTGTTCAGCTAACCTTAACTTGTAACTTACTGCTGCCAACGAAAACTGAGCCTGAATTAATCATAAGTACACTAAACACTAGGAGTCAGCGACAATAAAAATCTTTACGTGAGCATCAAGGTCGCCTTTGAAAATATTTTTAATACAAGCTCTTCATTACCATGAAGAACTTTTGTGAAAACAACGCGAAGCGCTTTCCCTTTATTTTGTTTTATTTCTGCACTACTTGAAAATGTTTTGCGTAAATTTCAATGAGCATGCATACTTAGCAGCAGAGTCCTCTCACCTTCGCAACGAGTTTTGCACTCCTCTAGACCGATGAAGCTGCCCCAGTAGCCCCAACAGAACCCGTACCCTGTTTTCTTGCAGCGACCCGCATCGACGTTAAAGTAGTAACGGTCCTCGACTCCGTCACGGCACCGCTCCGGCCCGAGAGGATCGCGACAAGGATCTGCAAATGTTTGCATAGCACTCGGTACTGCAAGGTCGACTGCGGAAAGAGTTCTTTGCCATCACTTACACACACACACACACACACACACACACACACACACACACACACACACACACACACTGAAAAGGTAAATTGGCATGCAGATACTGTAGCGGCTTTAGCATGGTGCAGTCCTGTTGTCCAATACTGAAAGTTAGGTACATTATGGGAAAGAAAACATCGCGCAAACGGACGGGATGGGAGATGTAGATGCGGGTCGCTTATGTTACTTATCTCAGTCCCGTCCGTTTGCACGCTGTTTTCTTTCTCATCCTTTTGTTCAGCCAGAAAAAGAGCCAGGCCTGCGCGGAATCGCAGGACAGTGACAGCGTAAGCAGAAGGAGCGACCTTCCTAGAGGCCATTGTAAACGCTTGGGGAAACTAGTGCAAGTACAGGTGGTGGGTATCCCCTGCGCCATTACTCTGCGGGTTGGGCTTCTCTCTGCACAGCGGTCTGCTGTGCCCGACGTTGCCCTGCTGCAGCCGCGCTCGTAACTCTGCGATTCATTTCTTCAGCAGCGGTCCGCATTTTGCGAGGAGGCGCCATCAGGTATATCGAAGAGCCATGTCAGGTTGCTGTCGGGGCTGCGCACGTCGCCTGTCGCGTGACGCATGGAACGATAGGGCAAAACTGCTTCACGAGGCAGCGCTTCGTAAAAACACATTTCGAAGGCTATGCGGAGGAAATCAGCGCCAATAGATGGCAGCAGTTGTCCTGTTCTTCACGAGGAGCGATATTGGTTACGGACACGAGCGGACACGGGCGGCCGCGGCGGCGGCGGCGGACAACTACGGCGAGTTGTCCTGTTCTTCACAAGGAGGGATATTGGTTACGGACACGAGCGGACACGGGCGGCGGCGGCGGACAACTACGGCGCCGTTGTTGTGATCTCATAACAGCTTACGCTGTAAAAGTAGTCACCGAAATGAAGGCGACTGTTCTATCAATGTGAAGTTAACGGTGCGCCGGGTACTTTTTGCAATGTTGATGCATGTGTACAGTGAAGACTGCAATAATGGCGGGATGGGGAGGGCGTTAACAGATTCCACCTAGTAGTGCAATAGCGTAGGAACGATGAGAACGTGGAGAAGGCGTCTCTGTAGTACAGCTTGAGCAGGCTGTTTCTGCGTCCTTGCACGAAATGTTACTGCTTCATGTCGTGTTGTGCCGCGACAATACTTTCCAGGCCCTCTCGGTAAGTGCCACAGTGTTTCGGAACTGAAAAAGATCATTTTTTGTGCTTAGTGAATTACAGAGATACAGTATTGTCTGGTAACGTCGTTTCTGAAGATGAAGCACCTATATACGCGACCGTCCGTTTTCATAACAACTTAGCGTCACATCAACTTTTGTCAAGGGATAAAATATGAAAAATAGATACAAACTCTGACATTCGTCGATACATTCCTTGTACGTTGCGAAGTTGTTCCGGTTGCCGTCGCAGCCGCTGCAGGTAAACAGTTCGCAAAAGCCGGAAGTGACATCGAAGAAGAAACGCTGGAGATTTTCAGTGCACCTGCCTTCGTCCGGTAAAAGCTTGAACTTCGCTGTGGAGTAAGCAGAAATCAAATAAATTGTTACGTAATTCCTGCCCACTGAAAGCTGTATGGCCTCCTGTAGCAGCAAAGAAAGAGAAAATGCATTAAAGAAAAGAATAGTATAGGTGCCGCACGTATAAAGCAACGGGCGCCTCAGTCCTAGAGCCGAGAACGACAACCATAAGTACCCAAGTGCTTCGAAGCTTTTTTTCAAAGAGTGCTTCTTGAATTACTCGGAGAAACACTATATGTGCGACGCGAAAAAACAGAGCAAGGGAGGAACACATACAAGTACAGGCGCTGACCTGTGTTCGTATGTGTTCTTCCCTTGGCCCCCCCCCCCTTTCTTTTTGCGCGGCACACATAGTGTTCTTCCGAGAAATGTACCAACTAGTCCACGAGCGAAATACTTCTGGTTATTTAATTAGATTATCGAATCGCCAAACACACGGAGAGCACAGGTAATGTACACGACGGTAACTGCCAAAACATATTGGTTTTGAAGCAACGTGGAAAGCGCAAGGAAGACCTTGGACACACAATTTAGCTCCAGTGTTATCCTCTATGAATGCGGCACCCCTTTCTACGACACCCACGCAATATGCGCGTGTTTTTTACAGCGTAATCTGTTATGTGCTCATTTCAGGGAGCAGAGTTGGCGGCGACGCATGGGGTCTGCCACCGCCCCCGTCGCCTGTGTTCGTAACCAATATAAGCTGGAACGAGTAGAAAAAGAAATGCGCAATGCCTGTGCGAACTTCAACAAAGCTAAACAGGGGTGGTGCCACGACACACCTTACAGACTCTCACCGCGTGGTTGGGCGTCTTGCACTATGCCACGTCACTGAGATGGTTGGTGAGAGAGTAGCATCCGCCCCTGGCTTTCAGCGCATAGCTAATCATCGTTATGTTTTCGGCTACGGCTGTGAACGGTAACAGCGCTCGTTCAGGTCATTATATGTTGTCAGCCGTCGGCTGTGCTCTCATGAATGTGGACGAGGAAGAAAAAAAATTGGAAGCAGTCCGTTAATAAGAAGACGGTGACGACGAACAAGAGAAAGACCACAACGAAGAAAAACAGCGAGCGCACAGCAACGAATAATGAAGCAGAAAAAACAGAGAGTGAAGAAGATGAACGGAGGGGAAGAAGCAGGAACGAAATAATACTGAAAGAAAAAGAAACCGCTTCGCGAGCGAACTAAACGTGTCGCTAGATTCATTAAAAAAACGCGTGTCTTGATCTTTCCTCCTTTGGGAAAAAATGAACTGGCGCTCTCGAAACGCCCCGCCACGATGTTCTAGTGGCTATGGTACTCGGCTGCTGATCCGAGGGTCGCGGGATCGAATCCCGGCTGCGGCGGCTGCATTTCGATGGAGGCGAAATGTTGAGGCCTGTGTGCTGTGCGATGTCAGTGCACGTTAAAGAACCCCAGGTGGTCGAAATATCCGGAGACCTCCACTACGGCGTCTCTCATAATCAAAGCTGGTTTTGGGACGTCAAACCCCACAGAACAAGCGCTCTCGAAACATTCCGATATTGCCACGCAAATTAGGTTAGCGACGTTCAAAGAACAACATGCTTTTACTGCGACTTCTTCCAAAGACGTCAAGAAATGCTGCGAAACTCTTTGTTTTAGTAATGTAGTAACAGTCAAATGAATTTTAGTAACTCTATTAAAAACTACACATTCTGAATCGTACACTGACTGCCTTGTTTATACATATTCAAAATTAAGTTGGAATAGGCTAACGCCAATTTACCTGAAATAGTGAAACACAGACTAATTTGCCCAAACACATCACCACAGACTGAGCTTCTTGACTCATTGGAGCGGACTCGTTCTTGTTCGATGAGCATGGCGGCACAGTTATATGAAATCTCCCAGACTACACACACTGTGATACCACTTCGCTAAATATGCACAGACATCGTTTTAAAGGCCGTAACTGAACTTGGAGGAGACCGCGCAAGTATTTAAGCTGGAATGTACATATTTTTGCGCATTAAAAGTAGCCGCGTGCAAAAAATCTGCAGGTTGCACTATCGGTCCAAGGCTGAACTAAAAGCGTAGCTTGTGGCCGAACTAGCTTCTTCCAGTTCGTACAAGGTGAGCTAAGTTACGTGATTTGTCACCTTACTAGCTGTTACCTAATTTTCGAGGGAACATGCTACGTGACTAGCTGTCATGTCATGTTACGTTATTTGGATCAGGTGTCTAGGTTCAAATTGTCTTGGCGTCCTCCTTTCCCTAGTCACTTCAACATCATACCTCCTCCCCGTCAGATTCCTTTTTAGCCCTTGCTATACCTAACTGCTCATGCCTGTAGCCTACGCAGTGCTTCACCCTCTAACCTCCTCCTTTCTTTCCTCCTCACCATCAATTCCCTTTCCCACACTCTTGCTATAGTACGCTAATCTATGCTATGCTACGAAACTCATCCGCCTTTATGCAGTAGTGGGCTGAGGGGATGAACGTAAGAGCAGATTGAAGTGTGCGCACAAATGCACTCCATTTTATATAAGAAGTTAACGCACTTATGGCAAATAAGCTGTAGTAACGTGGAGTAACGTTTGCGAAAGGGAAAATTAGCATTCACCCGTCTTGCAGCACAAAACTACAAGGAAATCCGTGCGGATTTCTCTGAAATGAAAGCGTCTAGTATCCGACAAATTCGTCCCAGTCCGGATTTTGAACCTGAGACCAACCCCTATTCGGGGGGCCAATTGAGCTACCAAAGAGGCTGGCGATTGAAAGCGCGACGGCGAAGCCATCGGTAACTCGAAGCATGCTTCTTCTCTAAGCTTCGAGCTGTCGATGGGTTCACCCTTGTGCTGTCAATCGCTAGCTTCCTGTTTTACTCATATGTCAGAGCTAACCAGGACCAGGAGGAATATTTCGGGAACTAAGAGGCTTTCATTTGTGATAAATCCGTACCGATTTTCTTGTAGCTATGTGCTAAAACGGGTGGATGTTACATTTGCTCTTTCACGATGACAGACAATTTTGTGAAGACCAGACAGATAGCACTCGCCATATGAATCTCCGCTCTCAAATATAAGTTTTTAATATTCTAGAAATTACATAATGTTGCTGTCGTTTCAGCTGCGGTGTTACAAGGAACTCTATAAAAACAGTACGGAAAAGTAGTGCAGTGACGCAGTGTGCTTTAGCAGAGAGTCAATGGAAGCATGTGAAACTGGCATGAAAGCGCCTAAAAACAGAAATTCTCAGATTGCATGATCCTCCTAGGAATAAAGTGTATGGCAATAAAGTGGTGCATACCCGCTCCTTGAGCCAAAATCAGCTGTGCTCCTGCCAGAGCAACAAGCAAGGCTTTGAGAATGTTCATTGCCTGTAAAAAAGGAACAAATATTGCTGCATGTCATTTGAAGTAATCAGGGGCCGGATTCACAAAACTCACTTACGAGAAAATTTTCGCGTAAGAGAAATTTTTCTGCGTAAGTGGATTCACGAAGTGAAGCAAACGTCGTAAGAGGACGTGGTTCTCACATTGGCCGCTGCTATAGCGAGCGCTGGAGTTGCCGATTAATATATCAGCGAGAGTGATGCATTTGCGACGTAGGCGAAAAAGGCTCGTAAGTGGATTCACGAAGCGAAAATGGTCGCAAAAACAGCGCAGCTAAGCGGAAATCCTAAGAGTGGTCCGGAGCACTCTTACGAGCAACATGGTGGCATTGGAACGGGCAAACGCGGCGGGTATTTGGGTGCCGTAGGTGATACTAAAAAAAGAAATTATGGCCATGTAAGCTGGCTGATGATTTTCGCGTATGTACAAGGCTCACAGCCATGAGGTTGCTCTTGCAATTCTCTCTTACGTATTGGACAATCTTTCCACTAGCACTTGTCCAGTAAGCTTGTTGTTGGAGTTATTAGGGGTGCCTATTGGGTATTTGCAGCAAAATAACTTATGCATGCAAATCCTTGCGATTCGATGAAAAATGAAGAGTTGCGTGAATGGTGCTTGATGCCAAAATCGGTGCGGTGTATGGTCAATATTTTTTATCTTGTTTTTGTTGCGTCTCCCAATAAGGCGTACAAGCTGTGTTACCGTTGCAGCATTGGTCGCACATGTACCACCATAAGGGAACGGACAAAATTCTGTCGCACACTATTGGAATGGAAGTTGAACAGTAGGCTCCAGTCAGCCATTCACGAACTCCTTATGTCGTTTACAGCTTCTCTAGCTGCAGGGGTCTTTATTATTTCCTAATAGGAACGCTCACCCAAATGCAGCTTCCGCTGTACATTATAGGCTGATTTACTGAAAACATATTGCTTCAACATATCCGCACGTACAAGATGTGTGTGATCTTGCGCATAAACTAATAAATAAATTGAGTTTAATAGACATTCACTGTCCGTAAAAGAAAATGAAAAGGTTTCGCTATGGCAAATACTTAGGACGGAATGCAAGCGCCTAAAATGCACGCGAAAGCCTGTGCTAATGCAGTGCAATGTCACCTCGACTGCACTCGCGCATTTGACAATATGTTTCTTTTTAACTGGACGTCAGAGTCTCAGCAAAAGGCCGCTTCGTCCCTTGAGGTGCGTGTTGTGGCTGGAATGTTAACCTAACCGAAGTTATCGCGTAGTGATATGCCGTGCATCACATCCAAGCCTACGCCAGGCATCATAAATATCGTAGCAGCCGACGACAGCAGACGACGGTTTGAGCGAGAGGCCAAGCATGTGATTGGTTAGAACGAGGTAACTCTCTACAGCAGGCCTTTTTATGACGTCACTAAAATGATGTCACTCACTTCTTTCACCGCGCACTTCTGTGGTTGTCGTCACATTATCCCCCTCGCACATAAAAGAATTTTTCATATCACCGTAAAGAACGCGGAAGTATTTTTTAAGAGTTCTCTTAAGGCAAAAAGAACATCATGGCGACGTAAACATAGTATGTGGGTGTTGTTTCGTGACAACGTTTCTTGGTTGAGCTCCCTTACGATTCCATGGGATGTGTTGTTAATGCCGTCGCTTTTTCGGTGCGTGAAAATTTTGTGAAAACCATCGCCAGTGTCTCTATTTGAGCGGTGAACACTGTAGAAGCCTCTGCCTTTGTGCTCGTGAACAGGGAACCGCGGTCAGTGTGCTGCCGTGGACCCACATTTGGGAAGCCTGCATTGTGTGTTTGAAGACCGGTCAGTTCGTTTGTGTTGCTTTGTGGTCGTTTGTTTTTACGGCGTACGCCGTTTCGCATCGACTGTGTTTGGGCGCGTTACTTCAAGGATAACTCCGTGTTTAGAAAGAAACGACCTAGGCGTGTGCGTAGGTGCTGTGTTGACATTTCGAAGTCTTTTGAAGAGGCAGAGACCATGTGGAAGCAGTGCAACAGGTAACATAATTGTCGACTGCGCTACGCTTTGCCTTTGCGCCCTTCCACACCGTCACCTTGCTTGCGTTAGCGGCTAATCTGCGGAACCTGAAATAACACACCGATACGTTCTGTTGTGCATTTTTTATTTTATTTATTTTATTTATTAACACTCTATGGCGTACAGGTCAAAACAGGAGTTTCCATATTAGGCACAAATGCAGTTGTTAATAAACAATGCAAAGATATTGTAGTCTCTTTCACGGAACTTAAAAACCATAAAAATTCAGAAAGAAACGTAATGAAATAAGTGCACGAGGTGCTATTTTACGACACACATATCAACTTGTTCAGCAGAACACTCAACAAGACAATGCTTTCGAATATATAAATTGCTATTCCGACACTATTAAACGACATTAAGTACAATCGGTAAAATCGCTCAGCATAGCCCTTTCAAGGATTTTAACCTCATTGAACGTTGCAACATCGTGCGGTAACCTGCTGCACGCAACGATAGCCTACACAATAAAGAAGTTTTTAAAAGATTGTGTGTTTTGTCTCAAAGGCTGTACGTAATGTCTGGGGCCACTGCGCGAAAGTGATGGGTCAATAATTAAAGCTTTGGCTATTTCGGTTTCATATTTAATGCGCAAAATTAAAAGTATTCGCATCAGGAAAAAAAACATGACATTCAACATCCAGGTGGACAAACAGGAAACATGGCAAAGGGACTTCGATGGTATTTTCAATCAGTACCATCCTAACGATTTACTTGGACTGGTTCTAGAAGACTGTCGGTTTTATCTGGAAGGGTTGGGATTCGTGTTGCCGTCCGTAAATCGTTGGAATCTCTAGGATCATTCTAGCATATGCACGAAAATAGTACAGAGACCCCTCGCAAAAATCCCCATTTTCCCAAAATGATAGCCAAACTTAGATTGTACTGGATTAACCTACCCGCTTTTATATTATCTCTCTCTCCCATGCTATTTTACTGTTCACCAACCGTGTCGCGTTGCGCTAACGGTACCTCTTACAGATAATGACAAACTTTGTGGGCACCGTTCAGGCACCCAAGATTTTCCGGCGATGTGCTTACCTCTTGGTAGAGCGTACCGACCTGGAGGCCGCCAACCCGTGAGGTTCCCGTCCCTCGCAGGATTCGCCCGCGGAAGCCCGGTGCGCGGCCTCCCTCAGTGCATCTGGAAACGCATATGCCAATGTCGAAGGACGAGTTGCCCATACCATTAGGTCGCTCACCTTTGAGCTTCGAGAACGGCATTGTGGCGGGCTTCGTGCACTTCTTTTTGCCACCAGTCCTGCCACTGTGCAGTAGTTTAGTAACAGGGTCCTGGGCGTTCAATCTGTCAGCTGCCACAGCCGTCGCCTGTACGCAAGGGTCAAGCCATGCTGCAGCTCGCTGGCCTTTTGGGCCAGCTCGGGATACTGCTCCATGAAAGCGAGCACTATCTCCCGCTGGCTCTGCACCATAGCGCGTTTTCCCTTGGGCATTCAAAAAGTCGCGCTGTTTGAATTTTAATACATGTGGAGACATGCTATAGGCATTGCTTGAAACTAAGTGGTGGCTAGCGCCACCACTAAAAATCTCGCAGAACTGAGACACCATCTAGCGCTTTTTCGAAGCATTAACCGCAATAATTTGTTTCTCTCGTCCCGCATTCCAAACTATACCGATAAAAAGCAACACATTCAAATTTTGCTAGACACTTGTTATAATCACAAATTTTTAAACGCGTTAGAAACAGTTCTCAATCTATTATACGGTCCCCCAGCAGACGACAAAAGTGTGACGCAGGCTGCCCCTCCGCTCATTGGCTGTTTGCTCCCCCTCGTTCTCACAAACACTGCGCGCCGCCCATTTTCTGACGTAATGGACGGACCGCCTCTGTCCAAATTTGGAACGCTTACAAGATTGCGCCGCTGGGGTTCTTTAACGTGCTCTGACATCGCACCGCACACGGGCCTCAACGTTTCGCCTCCATCGAAATGCAGCTGCCGCGGCCGGGATTCGATCCCGCAACCCTCGGATCAGCAGCCGAATACCATATCCACTAGACCACCGTGGCGGGGCTATGGACTCCTTTTTGTTACTTCTTAACTGCATACGCCGTCATTTACAAAAGCAGCACTTACTAACGTATTAAAGATACAAACACTACCTAAATTACCGAATTTTCTCAGTGTGTCATGAGAATAGCAGTAGTATTCAAAAATCTTATGACTAATTTATTCAAGTGGGCCTATTTATAAGCATATGTATCTTTCGGTATGTCGGATTTATTGAAATCCATCCATGGCTTCAATTTGACACACCACGAGGAGGATGCATTTTTGGAACTTGTTTATCAAGCCGACAAGACATTATCGTGCAAATAAGTGTACTGCGTACGAACGACCCGAATCAATTGCGAAGCAGTGCATATTAATCAAAATGCATCTGAAATGGCAGTCAAAGGAGCAAACCTTGAGGGACATGTGCCCACCTTTAATATTTTACCTTAATTGCGGCTTCATGATTCCGGTCCTGTTGTTCGGCGGCACCTGCCGGTGTCACCAAGGGCGTCATTCTTTTTTTTTTCTTATTTCAGGATCGTCGTTGATAAAGCGCTAGCGCACGGGTTCGCGCTAACCACGCGGGCGTCCGCTGCAGCGCGATCTGCATAGGCACCGTAGCAGACGCCCGGAACAGGAAGATGAGGTGCTGCGAGGATCGATTCGCGATTATGACATAAACTCGACACCAGACGCTTTGATTGCTGTGAGGCTATCATGTGACCACACATCTTTCTTTTGTTGTCGTTCCGTCTGCTTTCACGTTTCCTCCTTGCCCTCAATAGTGTCGAATATGTTAAATGCGCACCATTCCTATCGCATGCCTTGTCGCTAAGAGATTTCGTAGCTAAGAATGTCGTCCGTAAGAGAAAGCTTTGTGAATCCGGCCCCAGAGTCAGTGAACGTGCGCTATGAAGGGACGTGCGCTATGAAGGTTTTCGCAGGGGCTACTCTTGCGAAACACCGCTTGCCGTCTTTGTTCATGACCTTCATGCTAACCTTGACATTAACAAACAAACCAATTCCATATTTCTTGATTTTGCGAAAGCGTTTGACAAAGTACCCCACCAACGCTTAATATTAAAATTATCTTCCTTAAACTAACACCCAGATGTACTAAATTGGATAAAAGAATTTTTAACTAACCGCACGCAATCAGTGTTTACCAATGATAACTTGTCTAATCCTCTTCCGGTGTCATCGGGGGTGCCACAGGGCTCTGTTCTTGGTCCTCTATTATTTTTAATCTACATTAACGACCTACCCTTGCATGTGTCTTCTAATATCCGCATGTTTGCTGATGACTGCGTTATTTACCGAACCGTTACTAGCCCTTCTGACCAAATATTACTACAAGAAGATCTCGACCACGTCCTACGATGGTGTGATGACTGGCTAATGTCCTTGAGCCCTACTAAATGCAAATTAATATCTTTCACTCGTAGTCTAAATCCTCTTCTCTTCCCTTATAACATAGCCACTGTTCCTGTTGAATCAGTAACTAATTATAAATACCTTGGAGTCACCTTAACCAACAATTTCTCCTGGAACACTCATATTGCTAAAATCATATCATCATCTAACCGAACTTTGGGCTTTTAAAACGTCATTTACGCAACGCTCCAAGTCATGTAAAACTACTTGCATATAAATCATTGGTAAGATCAAAGTTAGAATACGCATCTCCCATCTGGAATCCACCCGAAGTTGGCCTCACAAATTCTCTAGAAATCATTCAAAACCGTGCAGCTAGATTCATTTGTGCTTCGTATTCATATGACGTCAGTGTTTCATCCCTCAAAACTGAGTGTAGCTTATCATCTTTGTCTTGTCGCCGACGCATTGCAACCCTCTCGTTATTTCACAAGTTCTTTCACTCGCCACTTAATCGCTCTCCTTACATTATCCCTGCAGCTCACATATCTCATCGCACTGGTCATGCACTACAAGTTTTTCGCCCCCGTGTCCGTACTAAAGCATTTTCTGCTTCGTTTTTTCCCAGAGCAGCAAGAGACTGGAACGGCCTTTCCCACGACATCGCCACAATCACCTGCCCATCAAGCTTTGTGCATAAGCTATTAGAATTAACTACATAGTCATCATTGTGACAATATCGTCATTGTATATGAACCCACCCCTTATGTAATGCCCCGCTGGGGTCTTTAAGGTAATAAAATGAAATGAAATGAAATGAAATAAATTATTTTATGCTCGACGACGAAAATACATTCAGTTCGTGTATTACAAGTAATCGTCCCTCAGGTGTATAAATCAGAACGCTGGGCATGCAGTTTTCAATGCGAAGCATCTCTTGGCGCACTTAAGTCACTTTGACCGTATCTATCTCTCTGGACGCCTACGTCTCGCTGCTTTCCTGGTCGCCTGGTTCACCTGGTATACCCGAGCATTTGCCAGGGAGGGCATAAATGTATTACGCACATGAATGACTGATCTTTACGCCACTAACATGACGTGCTTGTCATGTACGGAACAATTAGCTATCCTGCAATCACGAGTTGCGGCGCCTCACACGATGTATACCGCCTCCAGGATCGGCCCACACACAGGACGGCCGACTTAAAGAGCTCCGCCCTTCAACCGAAGAACGAACATTGTTTCTCCTCGCATGCGATCGAAATGTAGGCGTAACAAGCAGACAGACACACGTGCAACATATCGAGTGGTATAGTAGGCTACGGTGGCTTCTACCACACGGTATGTTGAGTAAACAAACCTACTCCGCCTGCAGTTGTAATGACGGTGCTTGCGTAGCGTGAATTGTGCTTCTAATGTGTGATAAGCACTATGATAGCAATAGATATGTTGTTATCATTCGGTATGCGTTTGTACAACGTTGCTCCATCAAGCAGGAACACTTCAGCGAACGACGCTTGTGAGAGAACATCAACGAACCACTTAGTGCATTTTTCTTCGACAAAACAGATGTGGGTGCTTTGGACTAACGTGACTTCCAACGTTACATCGTACCATGCGGTTGCCAGAGTACTGTTGACGTACCTCGTTAGCCCACGTTAAGCATAGTCATGAGTTGGTACTCATGCGCTTTGCACGAAGGGCTTGGTCCAACTCGTCACACATGACTGAATGACGAACAAGTCGTCATAGGCGATTTGCTCTCTGATTGCTTTGAATTACAGCGATTCCTATTATGTGTAGAATCTGCATGATTTTTTTTGTTCTTGTTGTTGGTTTCACGCACCAGCGATTAAGTATGAACTGACCACGTGGACAAGAAGTGTCTAGCGTCCATACTGTCGTCGTCGTGTAGTCTGACAATTCCTTAGAGCAGCTGATACCTCGAAAGTAAGTTAGATGCTTAGCGGAATAATTTGGTGCGCATTAAAATTGGCGTCTTATATATTTTTGCCGGGGTTTTACGTGCCAAAACTAAGATGTGATTAACAGACACGCCTCGTAACGATGGTGTACTGGGCAATTTTGACGATATGAGGTCTTTTAACGTGCACCTAAACCAATGTACATGGGAGTTGTTCTGCATTTCGTCCCCACTGAAACGCAGCCGCCATTGCCGGGGTTAGATCCCGGTAACTGGAGCTTAGCAACCCAACAACAAAGAGTGAAAATGCTTGTCTGTGTGTTTCTTTGTAACCATGTTCTTTTACAAATACCAAGGAGTCCGCACATTTGTTCATAGCTTGTGTGTGCTCTTTTAAGTTTTGGAAACTCGCGCTAATGGGGGCTCTCCTCGGACGTCCGTCCGGACAGAAATTTTATTTTAATAGTGTAGGCCTACATTTTAATGTCCGCTTACGTTAGGTTTACGTTTATATGGGACTGCAATAGGTGTCGGAATGGAGATGGAGAGAAAACGGTGAACTGTGTAATTGCGTGTAAATCTTGTTGCAAGTGTTAGATTTAATCTAAACCAAATTTCAATGGTGCAGCCGCCCAGGAGTTGAACCTTAAATGCTGAAACTGAGCACATCACGGGCGCGAAGTCACCCAATTCACGCTTACCCAGCCGATCTGAACGTATATTTATGTATTGTATGAGTACATATCGCAGATCTTTCTAGAATTCAGCGAATCTCTATCACGTGGGGAGCCCTTTTTTGAAGAAACACATTATTTTGCATCACTATCATCTGTTAACGCTAGTGCTTTAACTAGGGTTATGTTGTTCTTCGCCTATAGGTGGCGTCACGTTTAGCTGCAATAAAGTGTGCTCAGTATACGTATGGATAATAGTGACCTGGTCGCGCGGTAAGCCCTGAATACTTGGGCCAGAAGTCATAAGAACACATGGATGACTCGGAACGCGCAGACGCATCGTTTCAAGTGCACAACCTGTAAATAACAGCGCCTAATATCGGTACGGTACTAGATGCTTCTTGATGCATCTTAATATGTTTGTGGTTCCGTGCGCGCTGCACGAACAAGTTGTACCAATTCGATGGAGGGTACGCTTAGCGCTTACAATTGGCGGAATCCAGCACCCACCTTGTTCGTGGCTTCCCGCACGCCACGTGACTGCGTTCAATCAAGCGCTACGACGGTACTTTGATGGGACCGCCAGTGGATGTTCTGACATGTGCTACGGACACCCTCGCCCGATTCGAACGAGAGGGTTTCTACTATTCTTGAGGCGTGAGGGTCCCGTGTGACTGCGTCTCTCTTTTGTGTATATACTAGCAAATCAAGTGTGCTCTAAACGACCCACGTGGGTGCCTTCTTACCTCCTTTCGTTCGTAAGCGGCTTTGACAAGGAAACCGGGGGCCGACACGTGTCTCATCCGCCTTCCTGGCACGCGCGGTTGCTCCTTTTAGATCGAGAGCCGCAGTGGCAGTGTCGATACAGGCGCGTCAAGGCGCCTTCCCGTCTTATGTCTCGGATGCATGTGGCATTTCTGGGCGGGCTTTTCTTCGACGAATACCGTCTTTTCCTACAGATTGGCGTATATGAAGGGGTTATGGCTGCTGCTGCTGGTTACGCCTTTGAGTGAACCACCGAAATTCAAGTCGACTAGCTGCTTGATTTTAGTTATTTTGACTGGGACACAATATGAGAATCACGTACATGCAGCTTTTTTTGTCCTTTCGGTTGCGTGAAGCTAGTGAAACCGTTACACTCTTTGCTTCTGCTATAAGAGCTGTTTGAGGAGGCTGGAAAGAGAGTCAGTGAGCTCGCATCCAATGACAGTGAGCGATTGAGAAGAAATGTCATTGTGTTATGACATCATTGTGTGACAAGAAAGAATTGGAGAACCTTGGTGGAACTGTAGATTTAGCCGGCGCCTGTGTTCAAGAAAAGCAGATTCACTACCACCAAATAAAGATATGCTAAATTTGTCCCTAAATCTTTAATCACTGCAATTCCTCTATTTTGATAGCTGTGTGTTCCAGTCCAGTGCAGCTGCCCTTGTGTCCACGAATTTGCCTTAACTCGCTTCGCCACTGATTATGTTGTGTCTTCACATAGAGTTGTACGCTTCTGCATAACTTAAGAGAGCGGGTATTCGCTTCATTACCTAGTTTCACAAGGGACGTCAGTTTCACTAATTATGCGTCTGCATGCCGACTGAAGAGCCGCTGTAACGCTTAGCACTGTAACCTATAAGTATAGGTTACGCGACAACCCAAGTTGATAAGACGAATGTAGTCGTCAGTTGAACACTGTATTTCGTTCAATGACCTCACCATTGAAAGTCGATCAAATAATTGTATCTGCAGTGTAGTCACATCGAACCAGAAATAAAAAGAAGCTAGTGTGTAGCAGACAAAATAGGAAGCGAGGTATTTATTTGACTCCATAGAGAGGTACAAAGAAAGGGAGACAGCATAAACAATTTTATTTAGTCAGAGAAAGAAGCTTCGGGAGACATTGTTGGCGCAGAATGTCTTGAGCGCTGGTCGACTCCAGAGCCCTCTACTCCAACGTCAGAGTGCTGCTGTCGTGTAGTTGAAAAATGATGTCGCCCTGCGTATTGTCTTCTTAATGTTGGATGCACGACAATCTTCTTGTCATCTCGTTTAACCAAACTAAGCATAACTTTGGTAAAGTGAAAAAGAAATGTTGAACAGGGAATGGCCGTTTCAGCCAACGTTTCCACAAATGGACTTTTCTTGGTCGGCTGAAGAGGAATAATCCCCTGATGAAATGGTAGCTTCCATGGCGATTTCAATTCACATGAACCACACGAAAGATGTCACTCCGAACTGGTCACTCTTTATATTTATCGGTGCGTATGTATTTGTAATTGCAAAGCACCTTTCTTTAACATTTATTGCTTTTAGTAAATCATAAAAAGTTATTGAAGTTTTCTCTTGAATGTGAAAAAGACGTTTCGTTTCTCTGTCTCGTTTTTCTCCATTTTCCTTGTCTTTTTTCGTTCACTTCTTTTATTATTGGAGTCTGCTGGGGACATTCCAGTAAGAATTTTGCAATGCTGAGCATCTCCATGGGGCTAGCGGCGAGGAAAGCATCTACTGCCGGTTGCGGTCACCACGTAGCGGAAAAAAAGGTAATCATAAGAGGAAAAGGGAGGGAATTTTGTTCTTTCTTCAGTTTGTTCCTCGGTTCCCTCGAGATTCTGTGGAGGTATCACTAGACCGGAGACAGCCCGGCATATCAAGCTTGTGTCTAGTTGTGTTCCTCATATCAGGTACGGCAACAAATCCGCACTTTGGTTTTGCAGCCCTCCTCCCACTGCGCACTGCCTCTTCGACTGGATGTACCGCACAACCGGGCCCCTAGACTCTGTTGTGCCGTGCATTGCTCGCGCTTTGCTTTCCTTCTTTTCATCCTTCTCTGCGGCCAGCATCCCAGCCTCTTCTCTACGCATTTATCCCCCCACCGGGAGCGATATCGCTCACCCAGAGAACTTAGGTTACTACACTTTTCCTAGATTCACTAAGACCATGTCGTTCGACGGTCACCGCACAAATTTCATCGTCTTTCGAGGAAGACTGCACCTTCAGTGAAAGCATTGGTAATAACAGACAGCAACAAATTGCAAGTTGTTCCCCCCTCTTTGTATATATATATATATATATATATATATATATATATATATATATATATATATATATATATATATATTGTCGCGACTGTACTTTGGAGAATGTACTTCGGTAGTCGAGAAAAACGAAGTAGGAGCACTAGCAAGGACCACCGGTCTTTTGAAAGAAGACGAAGTTCGGCGTCTGCGCTTACTGTGGTTTTCTGATAATACAGTTCCTTGTTCTTTTTGTCCCATCGTGGTCCGGTCTTGTTTTTTCCACATATATATATATATATATATATATATATATATATATATTGTTGTGTCGGTGACCACCTTTATTCGAAACGTAAGGAGTACACTCTTCATTGGGGAACCTATGTCGGGCATGAAAAAGAACCCTCAAAGTACGACTAAAGGTGAGCGCCATCGCAAGTCACGGGAATGCTGGCGCGCAGGTGGAACAAGTCCGATTTATATATAGCCGTCAGCGTGCATTTCATTGCTGGTGCTCGCGTGAGTTATGGAATCTTTATACCGTCGTCCCGTGTTGCGATGCTACCTGACAACAATCATGAACGTCAACCGGCAACCCTCCCGACTTGTGTGGACTGACAACAGTGCCAACGTTAGAATACGAAATACGCTCACCAAAGACAACGAAAAAACGCGTGCAAAATTTCTCAGCACAGATCGAATCAAGTCTCACATTTTACTTTTTGTCCTTTACGGGCCTCTAATATTTTGACCCGCACGTGTTCGCCCTTCTACGCCATTCAGACATGATGCTTCTGTACAGCAAGACGCTGTGCGCACGAGAAATCTTTTAAGTCTGTATTTCTTGCGGCTTCCTCTGGAGTTCGCAGTGAAGTGTTTGAGGGAGAGCAGAGATGCCATACTACAATGCCTGCTTTTACAAGTAGCGTGTTTTATTGGCCGAGCACTCGAATTTAGATGTTTTGTTCAGCTGCTCTTCTTTGCCTTGACGTCCTTCATATGCGCAGTGCGGGGACAGTAAGCAGACAAAACAGCATGTGATGCAGGTACACAGACTCGAGACACAAGTTCGATACAACAAAGTTGTGTGGCTCGGGCATGGACTGAGTTCTCAGTCAGTATCACACTCACTCTGGCAAGTTCCGTGAAAGCCTATTTTAATGCGCATCGGCACATATCACACTTCGTAACCGTTCTCACCAGCCACAGCGCCCACTTGAGGTACTGCGTACGCATCAGTGCTGTGGAACGCGTTGACACCGATGAAACGTGAACAATTCAGCACTCAAAGGTCTCGCAGTCAGACGCGGCCGTCATCCGCAGTAACGGGCGGCAATGCTCTAGTTTTGCGACGCTGCTCATCCCCCTGAGGCGATGGTGGTAATTTGAGGCCACTCTTCAGGGTAAAACTCTGCGTCCACTTTCCGGAGCCGCAGCGCAACGTCCTCACTCGGGCCGGACTGTCGCTCCTCCCATCAGCGCTGGCGGGCTTGGAGGCACACGGGCCGCACACGAAGGCGCGGAAGTAGGCCTTGAACCTGCGTGATTTGCAAAATGGGGAGCAATGAAAGGCTAGGTATATACGAGGCAAGTAGGGGAAGTGTGCCATTACTAAGCTAATTTGATAGTACATCTTTAAAAAGTCCCACATTCACGTTGAAACAGCGCCAATGAAAAAGAATGAGCTGAGGAACGACATGAACACGTGCCACTCCTCCTTCTCGCCCTTTGTTTTCTTCGGCGTTGTTTTAACACGGTTATCAACACAGTAGCCCAACAACAAGCCGCACCCTTGGCCAATAGGCGAAACATGTGTATCGCGATAACGGTGCATTGGACATGTACACAATGTCTCACGATATTACGGGCTCTATATATCGCTGTAAAATAGGAGGTGTGACAATAAACAACAAGATAAAACGAGGCTAACTGAGCAGCTTGAAAAAAGAGTGGCGTTGGCAAACGCTGTTTTCGTCACGTCATGCCACACACTTCCTGTATCCATGAGGCCAGTTTCCACTTGACCGATGACGCCAGTGGGGATTTCAGCGTCACCGAGTGAACACGCGCAACTGCATTCTGCCGGAAGTGTGCCAATGTAAACACGGAACAGATAATCCATAATGTTTCTCGCGAAAATTGAGAATTCAACCCCGGAAACACTTCAATGTTAACCGAGGCTTGTCGAGAGGAGACCTTGTCGCGTGCATGTGTGTTTGAATGCAGTAAGTGAATTTCAAGGGGAAGCGACAGTGTGGAAGATGCCGAACGCGGCCAATATAAGCGATTACAGTCCAAAACTTTGCCAACGTTCGTGATGTGATCCGTGGTAACCGATGATTAAGCGTTCGTGTAGTGGCAGAGTTCGTTAACCTGGGCAGGGAAGGTGTTCCACGCATTTGAACTGGCGAATTAGATGCGAGGAAGATTTGTGCAAAGGTTGTTCCAAAAGTTCCGTCCGATGACCAAAAGCAGTGCCGTCATAACGTGGGCGTGGATATGTTAGCACGCATTGCACACGAGCCAAATTTGGCGAAATCTGTTGTAACATGTGATGAGACGTGGAGTTTTACCTATGACCTAGAAAGTAAGCCCCAGTCGATGCACTGGAAGTCCTCTAACATCCACAAGACTGAAAAAAAGAATGTAAATCAAAATAAAAATTCAAGGCACTGTTAACTGCCCTCTTCGACATTAATGGAACTGCACTGATTGAGTGGCATACCCGTAGTCAGACCGTTAATCAATACTACTACATTTAAGTACTGAAATATCTTCCCGAAAAATTAGGAAAATTAGGAATGGCTGTTGCACCAGGATAACACACCCGCTCGCACGGCCCTGTATGTCCAGCAATTTCTGACCAGTACGAACATTACTGTGATAGGCATACCATTTATTCATCTGATTTGTTCCCATGCGACCTTTTTGATTTCCTAGAGTTAAACCTTGCGTAAGGGAACTCATTTTACCTCGATTGAAGAGGTTCGTGCACAAACGGAGCATCTCCTGAAGGGCCGTGTCTTCCGAAAACCTCGTTCAAGAAATGCTACCATCAATGGCAGCACTACGATGCAGGATTGTGTGAATGCTGAAGGGGACTATATTAAACGTGATAATGTCACGGAGAAGTGATTCTGTAAGTGCAGCGATTTATTAGACCAGTCTCGTTTTTTTTTCCAAGTATGCATGCAACCAAAGTAGCGAGGATGCTCTCGCGCAAGCGCAACCAAGCATGAACACACCAAACTCTATGGAAGCACTAGCTTTCGCAATGTTATTGGGGTGAAGAGCGCAAGCCGCAGCAAGGAAAGGAGTTTTCCTTCCTCCTGCTTCCGTGACAAAACACGGCGTCCAACATGAGGCGCATGAAGATAGCGGTCGCGGAGGCAAATTGCCTCGCTAAGCTTTCGCCCGCACTGCCGCCCTGTGTCACCCCTACCTACTGGAATTCTCGTTGTGTAATCCAAAATATACCAGCCGAAGACACTTTCAGGTTGGTTTCAACAATCGTAGGTGACATGCCTTAGGCCTGCCAACCTTCTCTTTCCGAAACCCGTCGCGATATCCCAGAACACTTATTTGACAATTTAACGGCCAAAGTACTTGAGCGTGGAGAGTAGGACCAGCTGGTGCATGACTGAAGAAAAAAGAACAGCTAAAGACAAGCGAACGCGCAGGCACAGAAAAGAAAACCGCAAGACAAAGCTGGAATACCAACTCTCGCACATGCGTGGGCGGTAGAGAAAGGTTTAATATGAAGGCTTTTCCGAAATAAATTTCAGGTCTTAGTCCAGGTTAGCCCTGTAGTCTTCTTTACTGTGTACGTGTGTTATTAACAGGTTTTCTTCTTTAATGTTCAAAAATACTGGAATAATACGATTTTAAATCGTACTACGGAAGAAATGTTTGAGAGTCATTTCTTATTCAATTTAATGTGACAGCGTAGGTTCTTCGTTACGAAGTGGACTTCAGCGTAATATGTATGTGCACCCTCACGAAGGCTTGACTCCGCCCTTACGAAAATGAATGTAGAGTTGCTTCATAACTACCACTGTGTTCCTGTACCGTCTGAAGAAGTTCAATAAGAAGTTGCAGTCTATAGAATGTTTTCCATTGCACGTTTATACATGTCTAATGCAATCTCTCTGTAGATAAACGTCATTCCACACACAATAGAAGGAGCATGCACGTCATATATACTGAACACTATCGAGTCGCTTCTATAGAACGTTTTTGGGAGTTCTAACGCTACTTTTGTGTAGAACCGTTATCCATATACGCGCATTATAGGGGATGTGTACCGGGTGTCCCAATTATCAGGCAGCACGATTTAAAAAAAAAACACTCGCATTACAGGAAGAAAGCTTAGTGCATATTGTTCCTAGTACAGTGCAGTAGCCGCCGGTAATTTTTTGTTAAATAGATTTATATGCATAATTGTAATTAAATATCTAATTCAGGAAGTCCTGTTCTAATTACTAAAGTGTCAATGAGGCAGTTCTAGTCAGCGATGTGGGGCATCTAATTGTGCTATTTCCAGCGACGTACTAATTTCGTACTCATTTTTTCTAAATGATAAGCGATCCCCGAGAAATATGAAAAGTAACACGTGACAGAGCTCCCTGCCCCATCGTAAAGCAGTGAGCAGGCTACTCTGGGTTAGGCAGATTGAAATAAACGGAGGAAAGAAACAAAAAAATTGCGACCGAGTTCGTGCTTCATCTGCCGCGTGCGCCTTGGAGAAGCAGCAAGTCCTGTGTGGTGTTGGAAAGGGGCAGTGATAGCTGTTGTCTTTGAGTAGGTAGTGCGTGGAAGGTTTTCTTTTTTCCGCCACAGAGCCTGTCACCATAGATAGATAGATAGATAGATAGATAGATAGATAGATAGATAGATAGATAGATAGATAGATAGATAGATAGATAGATAGATAGATAGATAGACAACTTCCGACATCCAATTTCTCCCGTGGGTTGGTTGGCTCCCGCACGTCGACAGTTATCACAAACTCTTGAGATTTGTCATCGCACTGACGCGGTTCGCAGGCGCCCATCGGAATTGAGGAACCACATTCCCCAAGTTGCATTAGCCACTGCCGCAGCTCTCCGGAATGCGGAAGTACGCCTGCGCAGCGTGGTATACAATGTGTTTCCCAAGGGTTCACCATGCAGTGTATACTTGTGGACGTTACTAAAAAAAAGTAACCGAATCCAGTTAGGCTCAGAAACTCAAAAAATATAATGGAAAATTCATTCTAGAGTAATCGATTTACTTCGCTACGTTACTTCTTATACAACTGTTTTGTCAAGGTGATCCATACATACACGTATAGCGCGATGATTTGCGAAGATGTCGATGAAACAAGTGTGAGAAATTGGTGCCTGCACGCGTGCATTTCGGATTTTCGCTAAAGGCTATTTTTTGTGCGCACGCTGTCATGCGAAATTTGGCAAAAAAAAAAATAAAATACCTGCAGTACATACGTCCACGTACAGATTTTTTCCCCAATCGACTTTAGTGGTGGCCGCATCTTTTGTATCTTAAATAAGTGTTCGCATTTATATGCACTTGTTGTATTTTGCCCGCCACGGCTTGTTCTGTTGCAGCAGCGCTTTTCTCTCCGAGCCTGCATCGGTCATTTTGACGCGCTTCCTCGTGACGACGTCCACTGCAACGCTGGACATCCTGCCTACGGACGCATTAGAGGGAAGTACGATGTTGCACCCTATACGTACACATCGCGTAACAGTTGCTAGTGCAGCGCTTCGATCCATGCGTTTCCCCTCAATATTTGTAATTTCTGAAAAATGCTTGCATACACACAGGCACCAACTGCGGTCCTTAAAACACTGCCTACACATACGTTTGCGATTAATCAACATATGGAACCTAGTAGCCTTTCCAGTGCGTCCTATGATGTGATGCATCTACTCCATTTTTCTGTGCAGTATATAGGCGGTTCTTTGTTACTTGCAAACATGCGTATGGTTTTGACTTCTAGAATCCGTGCAACCGAACATTAGGCATTAGATTTGGCACTAGATGAATAATTAGAGCATGGTGGATCATTTATAATGCGGACTGTCAAGTTAGAGTGCAAGACACGGCAAAAGCTAGGGTTAAGTAAAATTTGTATGCAACAGCTAGTAACTTTGTCGTATACTGTACTGTGTTTAAAATAATAATTGGCAACATCGCAATTTTTACGTATGCACCTATACTAATTCTGGACTACGCATTGCGCATGTAGAACTTGTAAAATAAGCGTTTAATTTACGTGCAACTGTAAAACTACTGAACCGTTCGGTATGGCCGTTCCAGTAATTCCACCTGCTTCCTCATAATAGGGAAAATATACCGCAAATTAATGAAAAATTCATGGACTTCGTATGGGAAATATGGGAGTAATGTAATAATGAAATGGATGTTTTCAATAGGAAGCGTAATATTCTTTGCAAAAGTAGTGCATTGATACATTTAGTAGGCCACCGCATTTAGTGAACAGCAGCAGCTTGTTTTTAGAGAGTTTTTGCATACTCGACATGCTAATTAGAGCGGTAAAGTGGTAAGTTCCAGAAAACAACGGGTTCTTGAAGCAATCACGTTGAATTTCAGTTATGTTTCCTTTCGAGCGTGTTTTTTGTTTCTTTGTTTTTTGCAAAATTTATGGCGACGTTACCACCATATTCAGTGTACAGTCAAATTATCAAGTTATTCAGTTTTCATTGGCACTATCGTGCCATTCAAAGCAGAATGCCTCTTCATATGCCTCTTCCGACGGC